>JADMLL010000002.1:6942992-7311991 GCA_016920875.1 Columbicola columbae
GTCACAAAGAATTCATTGGTGTACTTTGTCCCATCTGTTCTCTTAATTTCGAAACCAGGCATTCTATATAACACCTAAAACTATCTAGTATTGATACTATAACGTCCAGTGGGGCATGAAAATAGTATCCGTTGATCGCCGGTGACCTCACGGTGGTGTTATGCAATATTTCACAAACACTATTGCTGAGTGCCGGTGACGTCACATTCGGAAATTATTGCTGTCGGTCTTATACTTATTTACACATGTGGATGATTACCACTAAAGTTCATATGCTGTGAATTTAGAATACTGGTGCTCAGGCAGTATGAGAGTCAGTTCCACCACCACCGACACAAACAATCTACATTAGACCTCCGGACGTCAGAGTGTTAGTTTGTGTTTTCTTCGTTTCCCTCTTAGAATGACCGTTAGCGTTATCACAGAGACAGTAACAGACTTGAAACTATGTGACAAAGTGTAAAATGATTCATATCTCACACATTTCCTAGGCATTATATGCAGTACCAACTGAAAAACTGGCGAAATACGACATGTCAAGTATACTTTCACGGTACATTTGACACTGTTACAGTATATATCCGATTCGTTTTGAATATTACGTGGTAAGGCACATACCTTCTAGCGTGTGTCTAAAACTTAGAATTGGTCAGTGTGTGTCCGGTCCGTGTTGGATGTGTCAAAATAGGAGCTTCGTTTACAAAAAATTAATTTCTTCATTTCTAATAAAATGGAGGACAAGTTGTAGTTTTGGAGAAGGACCCATGGTCTATAGACAGGAAACAACTATTCGACAATAAAACCTCCAAAATTAGGTGTATTCAGCAAAATTTCAGTATTTTCCTCTGAGAAACTATCACGTGGACCGGATAATAATATCGGTTCTGTGTGGTAGATCTAATATTTTTTACGGTAAAAGTGATAAATTACGCGAATGTATACATTTCCCGATGATTATTCATAATCACCAACTGAATTGACAAATTACTGAATATTTTCACATTTACCGGCTAGTTTATAAAAAATCCAACCCGTAATACGAGTTGGACATTTTATAAAATCGCCAGTAAATGTGATAAATATTCAGCAATTTGTCACATTTATCTAGACTAGTTGGTGATTATGAATTATCATCGGGATATATATATATATATTAGCCCGATTTATCACATTTACCGTAACATATATTAATATACGATATTACTTCCGGTCTACATATGATAATCACCAGAAGTTAATAGATTATGTACAGAATGGTAATTTGCTACCAAGAAGGAGCCCAAAATCTTTTTCATACTTGGCCTAAAAGCAAATTTGTATTTCTAAACAATGTCGACGCATAACATATAATACCTAGGCGTTCTATAGAATGTCGGCTTTTCATAAATTGTCGGACACTGACAAAGTCATTTCACATTCTTAATCCATCCGGATTAAATCCGAAAATTGTATAACAATACGGGAAACATTCTGAAGCGGGCATACATAAACACTTTCAAAAATTATTTTTTTTAAGGGATGGCACAAGGGAGGAGGAGGAGGAGGAAGAGGAGGATTACGGGGATTTAAAAGGAGAGAAAAAAAGGTAGAAACGTAGATAATTTAGGTAGCGAATTATTTAGTAGAAAATTTAAAAGTTTAAAAAGGGGAGGAAACAAGTCAAATGTAAGAAGTGCCATTTTAAATACTCTCGAGAATTCCTTCTTTATCCGAAAATTTTCCAATTTCATAGAAAAGTCTTGCAGACATTTTTCTTTCTGTCTTAGGAACCGAGTTCCTGTTCTCCTTTTTATTGTCTCCGGAAGAGAAAAATCCTTTCCTGTTAAAAGATTCAATCTTTTATTTTTATTTTCGTTTTCCTTTTATCTTTTCCTCTTATTTTTGTATTCTTCTTAACTTTTGTAGAATGACCGAGGATGATGACAAACCGCAAATACGAATTATGTCAACGAAGGGGACTCTATGCTTTGTCCAGTTGGTGGAATTCCTTCCTCTCATTAGCACTTCGTGAGATAAATGTTAAAATGGTAGACAAGGACGGTGGGAGATGAGAGCAGTCTTCAACCAATTGGTAAGTTGAGGTTATATTTTGCGAAAAGTTCTGTATAAGGTTTATCACTTGATTTTATAGCTTAAATTTTTGGTTGCTGACTGGAAAATCCACCACATTTTGTTTTTGTTTGATTCATCATCATCATGTGCCCTCTCCGCGTCGATGATTGGCCATCAATAGGGCTATGGCGACCTTGGATGCTGCCGCTCGGAATAGGGCGGCGGATGTCATACCGAACCAAACTCTTAGGTTCTGGAGCCACGAAGTTTTCCGTCTTCCGGGGTATCGCTTTCCTCTATTTTCCCCTCCATGATGGGCTGAAGTAGAGTCCATTTGTTATTTCGCAGTATGTGTACGAAGTATTGCTGTTTCCGGCGCTTGTGTGTTTGACTACAAAATCAAAACTAAAGCGACCATATAAATATCTATATCGTCTTCTTTGTCTCTCTCTGTATCTCTTTAGCGAATATAATAAATTTTATGTAGGCAATACAGCTAACATTTTCAGCGATCCAAGTGTCTGACTGACTATGCTCTTTCTAAAGTAAGCTGTCATTAAGATGCAAACGGTTCGATTTTAGATGTTTTATGACTATTCAGCTATAATAATAATAAAGCCTTCAAATCATTGAATTTGTAAAAGGTGTTAGTTATTTTATTTTATATATTTTTGTATAAAAGTAATAACTTAAGTTTAAGCTTTAATCCAGTTTTTCATCTTCGAGTATAAATGAATACGCGAGAGGATTCGAACTCACGACCTTAACTATCACGACTTCTTTGACTACCACAACACCACAGCTATTCGTATATAACGGTAACAAGTCAATGAGACAAGTTAGATATATAAAATTGTCTGCTGGATTCTGCAAAAGAAACACGACACTATCATCAACTTAAATTACAAATATATAAAACTTACTGCTTCAGTATGAATTGGATGGGCAGCGAAGAAAGCTCCTGCCGTGGCCGCGAAACGGGGTGTAAAACCAACAATTGCAACGCAAACCCTGGTGAACAATATGGACGCCGTGGCATGAAGAACAATGTTGCAGACATGAAACCAGGCTGGTTGAAGCCCAACAATCGCGTGGGTTGCTCTGTAAAAAGAAAATAATAATAATAATAATAATGAATGAGTAATAAAAAAAGTTTCTGAAAGAAAAAATGGTTTCGTGCCTGTACAAGAGTATGAATTAGGATAATCCTCACGTGTTCTTGAAGGACACTTAATTTTCTCATTTGATGTACAAGTGTAGCGTTGAGACTTGCGCACACGACTCAAAGCTTAACGATTCCTCATGTTACATTTCTTTCAAGATCAATTTCATTTTTCATTTTTATTACACGAACGTTATCATCATGGCCTCCCATAACCTTATATAATTTTAAGGAGAAACTTTTTCAAAATTATAACGTTAATAGATATTTGTAAAATATAATTGATCTGAAAATGTAGTTTGGTGTTTTTCTCGGGTCAAAAATTTAATGTCGGAATTTTGGATTGGCCGGGCCAATAAAGACAAATACACAAACTACATTTTCAGATCAATTATATTTTACAAATATCTATTTGCATAATAACTTTCAGTATCTCGGTATTGTAATAAGATTCAGTATCTCGTTTGTTTCACTAAACCTGCTGAATTCGACCCTCATCCACCTTCACCCCCCTGCCTATCGTCAAATTGCTTTAATAATTCAGAAACTCGAGGCGATTGTGTTTATTGAGAGTAAATAGGACGACAGCGAGAAGACTAATATTTAGATCAGGGATCGACAGCCGATAATCCCCCCCGTCTTGTACCGCGTAAGCTGTTTATTATAGTTATATGATCACTTACGTTGTTCTCTATTTAACATTAAAAGAGTATAACAAGTATTTTAGAAGTGTTAGTTAAATCGCGTAAAAGAAATTCAGGAGGTTTACAACAAATACAGTAAAACAACAGCTGCAGGTTCGTTAGGTCAACTGTCAAGTAAACGTTCGGAACTTTTTTATGCGACTTTCAAGTAATAAACACAAAAAGCTGAAAGTGTTTACATATGATGTACGTGATAGTTTGATCTCAACATTATATATACAGTTGTATTCTATACACTTATTTAGTACATCTGTCCAGTTATGTATACAGTTGTCCGCGAAAGGATTTATAATATTTTATTCTTCAAATTTCATCTTAATAATATTTTATTACTGATATTGAGAATTATAATTTAAGTTAGTCCGTGAGAGGAAAACGATTAGGAAATATAAATGAATGAATATATGAGTATAAATGAGTATATAAATTGAACTGTTTTAGAATGATTGTCTTATTGACAATCTTGATTGTTATAGAAAGAACTCGTGTAGCTTTGAGTTTTTTCATCTTTGGGTATAACAGTATCTGAAAGAGGGTTCTAATCCTCAACTGTTACTCCGTTACCCAGGTGCTTTAAGTTCTCAACTATCCATCATTCGTATAGCTGTGCATTACTTTTGAAATTTCTTTCTAGCATTTTCGTCATTCACGAAATACATTCCAAATTCATATTTAGATCATTCAGATACGTTTCTTATTTTTTAATTCACGTAAAAACGGGACGCGTAAAAAAGAAGACCTCACTGAGAATATACATATACATATACTATTTTTCTGTGGGAGGAGTAGTGTAGTGGTTAAGTTCCTGACTTGGAGGCAAATGGTTATGAGTTCGAATCCTCCTCCCGCATCCTGTTATACCCAAAAATTAAGGCTGAAAAACGGGATTAAAACCACCAAACAATATACTATTTTTCTAGTATATGTATATGTGTATTCTATTTATAGTATATGTATAGTATATACTAAATCAAATCAGCAATGATGAAACCGGTGTCTTAACCCAACTTCGAGCTACTCCTTATGCCACATGCAGTATATCTCAAACTAAAGGACCCAAACTGAACAGTGCTGATATACTGCGCATCAGGACAAACTTGCTTCTCTGCTTGTCAGTTAAAATAAAAATTGTACAAACAATACCTATTATTATTATATACTATTTTTCAAAATCATATCTTTTTCAGTATTAAAAAAATAAAAATGCCAAAATTCTAAAAACTTTGGCCTTCATACATTACACACAGTTAATTTAGACAATCCACATAGTAGTTTAATGTCAGCAGTATAAATCAATAAATAATTGTATAAACCTATTTTCGGGATGTTTCTCTTCAGTGTTCGAGCCTAACATTAATCCTGCCGTTCCTTTATTCATCGGGGGAAAGGTTGAAGTCGAGGCTGAAGCTGGGAAAGTCTCTTTGTGTCAGTTTTCAGAATTTTAGACCTAAAACCGTTGTGCGGTTTTCCTGAGATTCCAGCGCATTGTTTCACGGTTCACAATCTTACGGGTGAAAATTATAAAACATTTAATAAGTTTTCGGACTGAAATATTCGTGGGAAATCATTTCCTGTTTTTACACGGTTCACCCTCTTGTTTGTGATTACTTAATTAAATGAAACTTGTTAGCAAATAAAAGTTTTTATTTATTTTTTGCTCCTGTTGTTGTTGTTGTTGCTGTTGTTAACTGGTTTATTAACTAACTCCAAAAATATTTCTCAAAAGGGAAATTCTCTTATTTTTATTGTTAACCTAACGCTCGACTAACACTAAATCAAAGACGAGAATAAATTTTATCTCCTTTATTAATATTAAATCAAAAAAAAATTTTTTTTTGGTTTCTAAATTAGAAGACAGACTTAGGAATTTGATTAAGATGAGACGAGATTTCTTTTTATAAGTTTGAGAAAATAAAAAAAAAATTTGCAATTCAATTTCTTTATTTCTTAGTGTTTAGCTTCAAATAAATTGTGTAATTTAATTTGCTGATTCAGGGAAGGAAATGCTAAAGGATAAAGGAACACAAAAAAAATTAATTTATCTAAATTAATTAGAAAAATCGGAGTGATATCGTCGTATTAAAAGGCGGTGAAGTCAACCTGAACAAGGTCAAACAATAAATAATGAAATCCCTCAAGTCCTTTCCCTTTTCCGTGTTGTGAAATTTTGTCTTAGTCAGATTTAGGAAAAGCTTTCGAGACAGTTATACCACTATTAAAGGTTGACGGTTCTGTCAATTGAGGGGTTGCAAGGGGTTGCGAGCTGAGGGTTGTTTCGAAACACCACCTTAGGGAATCCTCGCAAAAGGGTTTCTCTCATTAATGACTCCCGTTATTGTTTGGTTATTAGTTAACCTGTTTAGTTTTTGTTTTGAGTATTAATTATTAATATTTGTTTTGTTTCGTTTTATTGGAAGTTTGTTTTATTAGGTCGTATATCAAATATTAAGTTTCAATATAATATTTTTCATAGGATATGATTATTAATGTGTGAAATAAAATGTCTCGATCTTGTTTGACTGAAATGTTATCAAAAATTATTTAAGTTATTGATGAGCTGTAAGAATTTCACGGCTGTTATTATTAATATTAGTATATATAACCTTTGACTAAGTCGAAATCGGTCCTTATAACACTGAGGTTCTAACTTTTAGTATCGAGAAAAGTCGAAAGTCTGGGAGGAGGAAGATAAAATTCTTTTGCTTTCACGTGGCATAATAGCCAAAAGTTATATACTAATACTAATTGAAGTTATTATTTAAATTAACTCTTGATGATAGTGTGCATTATTTATGAAAGAAGTCGTTCTTAGTGAAAATTACTTCAACGTCCTGATAAAAGTGTGCGCAAGTTAATTCTTAGTCTAAGTGTGTTGTTTATGACCTTGGTACTCAAACTACGGCCCGCGGGTCACATACGGCCCACCAAGCTCTACTGAGTGGCCCAGTGGAAACCGATTGAGTCAAAATTTGTGAAAGGTCGATTGCTCATGGCTAAGTCTGAACTATACTGCCTGACCAGTAGGAGAATGTTCGGGCCTGCACTCCGAAACTTCTAACGGTTGCCTCAACATATTTTTATGAGGCAATATACAGAAACAGACTGACAGATGTACATACAGATGATGCCCTGAGGGTGGACTGTATCTGTCGAAAGCCGGACTTGTAAGATCTATTTTTGGTAAGTCGTGTGGCCCAGTCACAATGGTCACAATAGAAATTTGGCCCGGGAAGGAAAAACCTTGAGTACCAAGTGTTTATGAAATCAAATCTTTCCCGAGACTTCACTAAATGCCTACTACCACAATTATGTCTCCATATTATTTATTTATTTATTGTTTTGTATTTAATTTTTTTGTATAACTTCATTTAAATACTTTAATTTAGTATATTTATTCATTTTTCTACCTTAGTCTGTTTATGTATTTATTTCATTACTTAATAATTTAGTTTTGACTTGTGTGTTTAATTTTTTGATTTATTTATTTAGATATTTATTCGTTTTCATATTATTTTATATTATGTGAGTATTTATTTGTTTGTTGCTCACATTTCCTTTATGTATTTAATGATTGTTTTGGTACATAGAATGTATCTTTTGTACTCACTTGTTTATTGAGTTAATTTGTTTTTGTTCTTGCCAAAATGTGTAAGTAAGCGAATATAGTAACACCTGAGAAGTGTACGCAGTGGTATATATGATATATTATATATTTTGTTATTATAAAAAATTTGAAATTACTGTCAAAAATTGTGAGATGAGTCAAATTTAAGATTTATTGATTGTTTCTTCCATTGTTCAGGTTGTGTCACACCCACTGGAACAGTTTCTCAGGTGTGCAGCCAAAAAAATTTTTTAATGCGCCGCAGTTCGGATTATATTCTGCAATAAATAAACACCTGGGATCGATACAGGTATGTGCCTGTTTAATAAGTAAAGCAGTTGTATATATATATACATTTCTATAAAAAAAATTTAATCCTTTCAACTTTTTTCGATCTCAAACTTGAGACACTAAACCTGAATTCTCTAGCTACCTAAGACATTTACCAGCTCTATAGTTCTCTTACCTCTGAAGCGATAGTTTAGCCAAACTTTGGCTTCGGTTTTAGATCCATCGCACTTAATAGTTTCCATTACAAGCATATTCCGCACACGTTCTAGATTTATTTTACGCGGTTTCTAATTAACCCAAAAAGATGTAAGCGTTGTAGTGTTTACATGTAGTGGAGTCAATGAAGTTTTAGTGCAACAATCAATTACAAATTATTTATTTAAGAAATGAGGGACAAGACAGGTCCAATTTTATTTCAGCCACCCAGAATAGTTTGTGGTCATCCTCATTAAAAATTCTTTTTTATTCGTCCGTCACGTTTGAAATATTAAACTTTGCCTTTTGGCATTTTGATTTTGAGAGGAAGACAAAAGCTTTTGAGTTTAAGAGCACAAAAGACCGGACAATGGTTTGAGTTTGGAAAAGAAGGCGGTTTGAAAGTTCATTAATTATCAATTTTTTTTATTTACCTTGGATGGAACACTTATTGTCAGGAGGTCTTTTGTGAAAAAAGAAATCGGAAATAGGCTGCTTAATTGATAGGAGACTCAATAACCTCGAGAACGTGGAAATTAATTTGATGTTAGAGCTAACTTGTGATTCCAAAATTTTCCCTTTCTTGCATTTGACCAAGAGCTTTTCCAAAAACTTGGGGGTTTTCGATGAGAGAAAGTTTCCTTTGTTTGAGCTTCAGTTTCGAAAAGTGAGTGCTAACACAAATCACATTTTGTGAAATTCGCAAACGAAGCCTTCGGGGAACTATATTGAATTTGGACTGTTTTGCTCTCTGCAAAGTATAACATTCTACAAAGTAAAAGTCCAAATTTTATTTTTCTATTCTCTACGCCTAAGTAGAGTTCTGGCAAAATCTATTCGATACAAGATTGCTGATGTAGTGCTGATTTTTTTTATTCACTCCCGATGATGAAACTCGATAGCCAGATGGGTTCATTATAGGGTGAATAAAAACTTGAGGAGTCGTCTCTTCTAAGAACAATCCTACTTCTGGCATCAGTCTGCGTTTCTTCTTTATATACAAAGTTATAATTATAGTTATAGTTGAGTTTTAATTCCGTTTTTCACCCATTTTGAAGGTATAACAAGATACAGGAGGAGGATCCGAACACACGACTATAACTTCTTAGTCTGGCACTTAATTATTACACCACAGACCATCCGCTTTTTGTCGTATATACATACAAAAATGTTATAAACGTATCCTAACCTTATCTGGGTATAAAAGGTTTTTAATCATTCAGTTGTGACAAGACCGATAAACACAACAGCAACACACACCGTCTTCGATTTGAGAAGCAGCACATTTACACACTAAAACTGTTTACCCTTTTTTTTAATGGCATCCTTGGCATCGAGACGACAAACAAGTGACAAGCATCGGTAACACAAAACCCATCAAAAAAACTAACAGCTTTCTGTTTTTCTTCTTCCGACAGAAAGCAAATAAATATTAAATTAAAAAAAAAGGAGAAAGCGTAAAGCGCGACATACGAAGCAAGAGATACACCGCTTTTCCTTTTCCCCGACGCCTCTTACAAAATGGATCTGACTATTCAACTATTTCCCGGCGGCTTCAAAGAAAAAGAAAATTTTAATACTTCAATTTCTTCTTTTCTTCTTTCCCTTTTTCTCTCTCAGCTTTGTTTCATTTCTCTCTAAGCTTTTGAATTCAAAAAGTACCGATTCGATCAGATAAAAATATTTAGTAGCTCGTAAAGTGGCGCTACTTTCTAGCAACGTAGCTATTTAAACTCGAGAATATATTATGTGTTTATGTATAACATATTTTTAAGAAGTTTTTCAAAAGCAGTATTTAGCTTAGAGATTTGAGAAAATTTTTAGATAAAACCCCGCCGCCGATCGTAAATTCTGAGGTTTTCCCTTGAAAACTTTGGTGACAGCGTATTTTACCAAAAAAAGGAGAGGAGAAAGTGTTCCCGCCATTTTATTTTATTCTCTTCGAGTGTAAATAACGGTCTTTTTTATGACTGTTTTAATATAACCCGTGAAAGGAAACAAGAGTCAACCTTCACCTCTCACAATGCCTTGAAGATCTGAGCTTCTTTCACCCAGAAACCGAACTGCTTTAAGATTTTGTAGTCGCTGATTGTGTTTTTGGGACACACCCTAACGATTTCGATGGATTCAGGTATCTGTCTTAATTCATCCAATATGCCAAAGCCTTGATTAAAATCCCCGGACAACACTTCCTAAAGCTTTAGGTCGTGCTGCTGAACAGTTTTACACTAAAATGTTAAGACAAACGTTCTCAACAGTACTCAACATGACAAAGCTGACAGTATAAAGAAGAGCGAATCGTGCTTTCAATTTAGGTTACTGTCTTAAAAATCCAGTTTTCTCTTATTCATAGATCCCTAAAGTCGAGAGCTTTCGTCGTCTTTAAAGCTTAAACTAGGAGGAGACTCGTGTAAAATGAACATTAAAAATTTCTAGAATGTAGTTTCATCCGCTGAACGAAGAGCAAAGTTTGGAAAAAGTTGCAATACTTCCGGTTTGTTTATCCGGAAATCTAAAAAGAGCTTTCGGGGAATAGTAAACAAACGAAAATTACAAACTTTATAGAGGACAGAGACCGGAAATAATGAAAAGGGAAACCCGAGTAAAGGCCGCACTCAACCGATAACGGTTATATTGGATTCGATTCAAGCGACCTAATAACTGATATACGTAATTATTACTCGTTTCGCTGACACACACGTAACTTTAATTTTTAATAAAATAGACTTTACCCGAATTCGCTTATTTGATTTGAAAAAACCTTGGGAACAAAACATTCTTTTTGTATAAATTTTGGGGTCTCATACAGGACAATATTTTTTATAAACCAATCTACCGTATAATGAGAGGGTTACCTATTCAGCTGAGTCTCTGGTCCTTTTGTCGTCTCTGGTTTGCAAAATTATTTTTTTATATATATCACACCTCACGGAAGGTCTGTAGTGTAATTTTTAAGAGCAAGACTAAAAAGTTATAGTCGTGAGCTCAAATCCTCCTCCCGGATCCTGTTATACCCAAAAAGGGTGAAAATCGGGATTATAACTCAATTATAGCTATAAATATATCATAAACCTCTCAAACCTCAGTGGTCGACAAACTCTTCCTCATCCAAAAGAGCCTTGTAACTATACAAAATATAAATTTATTCAAAGAGCAGTTTTTAAAGTTTGCTGTAGAGATAAGCTCTGCTGAAATATTTTTAAACAAATAATTAGGGTTAAACATACAGTCTCAAGCTTGTCTTTTCTAATACTGTATGCCTTAGCTTAACTAACAGTACATTAAATAAAGCTTGGTATTATACTTATATTATGATAGTATTTAGTCAATAAATAGTTCTTAGAGCCTGTACTAAGCATTTTGTAGAAGAACCACAGCTAAGGAGAAAAATAGTCGTACTCTGCTGACCTCTGCTATATCCTAACCACTTGGTACTCAAACTGGGGCCCATTACGCTCTACTGGGTGGCTCAGTGAAAATTCGTAGAAGGTCGATGGCTCATTGTTAAGTCTGAACTATAGTGTCTGACCAGTACGAAAATATTCGGACCTGTGCCCAGAAACTGCTAACATTGTTTGCCTCAACAAATATTTGTGGGTCGTGTGACCCAATTGCAATGGTCACAATGAAAATTTGGCCCGAGAAGGAAGAAGGTGAAGTACCAAGGCCTTAACTTATACACAAGGAGGAAGACAACCCATATTTCTCTCTTCACAACATACAGTACAGTTTCACGCACTACAAAGTTTGTTTTCTAAAAACCAAATTAGCGTGTAACACGAGAGTTACCTGGCCAGAGAGAAAAAGGAGAAGAAAAAGAGTTTTTAGAGAAAATGGTGAGAGTTCAGTTTATAAATAGGATGAGATGAAGGGAAGAAAGGCAAGCACAAATCGTTATTTGGGGTCTAAAAAGAAAAAGGTCGTGGAGTCGTTGTAGAGTTTTTATTACTAGACAAAGAACGAAATATGTACCTTTTCCACTTTCATAAATCACTCAGTAAAGTTACGGTACAAAAAAAAAGATGTAAAACCAAAAAGAATGTTAAAGAATATACAAAGAAAATGGCGAAGAGAGGAGATAAAAAAAAATTTAGAGATCCGTTGGAGAAATGAGAAATAATTTCCCTTTTTATAAGATTTTTTGAATTCTTCAAGGTTGGAAATTAATAATTTTGAAATGGTGGGATAGGAAAAGTTTCAGTATTGCACAACAGCAGGGCTTTCACTACAACGACTACATCTATGATCGACATCACACTTACAAATTTTATTAAAATTATTTTTCAAAATAGATAATCACATTTACTGGATAGTTTATGTAATATACAACCTTTAATGAGGGATTTAATCAAAATTGGCTTAGATGCTTGCCTTCTGTCACAACTCATGTATTCGCCGCTTCTGGTTGGGACGTTTGTTCACTGTTATCGTCAATCACAGCTGCTTGGGTTGCTTGTCTTATACATAAAAATGACTAAAAGTGACAGAAGGCAAGCATCTGAGCGAATTTTTATTAAATTTCCGGTTATGAGTTGGATATTTCATAAAATAGCCGGTAAATATGATAAATATTCAGTAATTTGTCACATTAACCAGTCTTAGTTGATGAATAATCAACGTGAATCATTTATGTATTCATTTGATTTATCACTTTTACAGTAATATATATATGTATATATACCATACTTACGATACTACTTTCCGGTCCACACAATATTTTAAATTGTTAGTGTTTCTGAATTTCTGGTCTCCTGGTCCTTAGAATAGAAACATTCTAAGGCCTTGGTACTCAAGCTTTTTCCTTCCCGGGCCAAATTTTCATTGTGAACATTGCGACTGGGCCACACAACTTACAAAAAATAGATCTTACAAGTCCCGCTTTCGACGGATACAGTCCACCCTCAGGGCATCTCTGTAACATCTGTCTGTTTCTGTATGTATTTTCTGTATATTACCTCATAAAGATATGTTGAGGCAACCGTTAGCAGTTTCTGAGCACAGTCCCGAACATTTTCGTACTGCTCACGCACTGTGTTCCAGAATTCAGACTTAACAATGAGCAATCGACCTTCACAAATTTTCACTCAATCGATTTACACTGGACCACTGGGCCACTCAGTAGAGCTTAGTGGGCCGCAGTTTGAGTGTCAAGGTCCTAAGAGCATTAACGCTCAACTATGATCAAATTCGTATTTAAAAGAAAACGTATACCGAGTTGGTCCTGCTCTTTTAAGACTATCCTCAAAACTCTTCCTCTACTTTGACAATCATCTTCTTTTATACTTCTATCTCCATCTTCTTTTACAACATACACATCCTTCTTTCAATTAGGCTTTCGTCACGTTTGAAGGAAAAACGAATCCATCCCAGTCGGTAAGAAAGTTTTCTTAACTCTGAGTAGTTCATTCATACAAAGGTCATCTTAGGGTTAGAGGTCAAACGATTTTCCTCATTCATATCATCTTGGACCTAACAATCTCAAACAATTGTCTTTTCAAATTTCGATGAAACTCCATCCCGGATGTAGTGACATCAATATTGGCGTTATGAAAAAGGCGAATGTGACTTAAGCGCACACAGCGAAAAGGCGAAAGATTTGCTTTGTAATTTTAATGAAGTCGCGTAACTCCGAAATTAACGTAAAAGCTCGTTAAAAAGTTTCCGTAAATTCGTGTAAAAGCTTATAATAAACTCTTACTCAAAGTTAATATATTTTATTTATTGAAAATTAACACACTTTAAGTAGTTTTACACGGTTTAATCGTAACTGCTATCTGATAATGTTCTGCTTCGTTTGCAAGGCGGTTTTAAATCAGATCATTTCAGAGAAGGCGATAAATTGCCGTTATGCGGATGTGAAACAATTGAAGTGAATGCGTTTACGCGTTTTCTGAAGACTCGAAGATACACGAGCTCATCAAACAACCTTCATTATTTGTCGTATACTTAATTTATTACTAAAAACGTTGCTATGCTTTACTACGTTGACTTGTTGTTTCTTTTGTTTTCTCTTTTCTGTTCCCAAAAATGACTGCCTGTCGTGAGAAAGGGACTAAAAGTTGTTAGTATGATACAGAACAATGATAAGCAAAACTCGCCATCGGAAATAGCCAAATTTAGGTCATACAGAAATGAAATTTAATCATAGAACCATTTTTTAAGCTCTGTCCACAAATTTTGAGAAAATAATTTAGGATAAAAGCACACTCTCGAGCTTGCCTTTTCTAAATACTGTATGTCTTAGCCTAACTAACGACACATTAAATAAGGCTTAGTATCATACTTATATAATGATAATATTTAGTTAATAAATTATACTCTGAGCCTGCAGTAAACATTTTGTAGAAGAATTACAGCCAAGGAGTAAAATGACCGCACTTTGGCGATCTCTGCTATAACCTGACCTATATACAGAGAGGGAGATAACCCATATTTACAGCATACAGTGCTGTTTCATATAACACGACGTTTGTTTTCTAACCAAAATAACGTGTAATACGAGAGTACCTGGTCAGAATGAAAAGAAAAAGAGAAACAACGAGCTTTCATTGTCCGGTACTGTATGTCTTACTTTTACTAACAATACATTCAATAAAGCTTAATATGATACTTATATAATGATAATATTTAGTTGATAAATAGTTCTTCGGGCCTTGTACTAAGTATTTATAGAGAACACAGCCAAGGAGTAAAATAGCCGCACTTTGCCGACCTCTGCTATAACCTAACCTATATACAAGGAGGAAGATAACCCATATTCCTCTGTTCAGAGCATACAGTACAGTTTCACACATCACAACGTTTGTTTTCTAAAAACCAAATTAGCGTGTCACGCGAGTGTTACCTGGTGTGAGAGAGAAAAGAAAAAGAATACAGCTAGCTTGCCTTTTCCAGTACTGTATGTCTTAGTTTTACTAATGATAGGCCTTCGTTCAATGAAGCTTTGGTAGAAGGAATTTTCCAACTGATTTTTTATACATTTATACTTTCAATAAAATTTCTTTCCAGATAACAACAATTTTTTTAATAAAATGAAGTGTTTGTTCGGGTGATTGTAATGAGATTCAATGTCTTCCCTCATCAAAGACTAAATTGAATACAAGAAGACATATTTCCCGATGTTACTGAGGGTAAGTGACCCATTTTCTTAGATTTTCATTTAGAAACAATTGATTAAATAGTAAAAAGAAATTAATGCAGATTAAATCCGTTCATTAAGAGGAAAAAAACGCGCAAAACGAAAACCAATTGAAAACTGTTTGTGAGAATCTCGGATCCGAAGTGACGAAATTCGATTATAACCGATTTGAAGGTAAAACCAAAAACACCTGAATCGCTGATAATTGTCGCTCTCCAGACTCTTCTTACTGGGTGACGTCAAAACAGATTAGTTTGGGTCACTGACCTTTGTTACTACAACCTATTGATGTAGAGGCGAAACTTTAATTAATTAAAATTGATTAGAACTATGTATTTAACATAGTTTCCGGAATATCGGTGGTTTGCCGGAGGTATTTTTATTTACTCACAAGCTAAATATGATACTTCCCGAAGGTTTGAGGAACCTTTTCGAGATGAAAAATTCCAGGCAATAAAATTTTAATTTAGTTGAAGCTTTTTTAATGGATCTGATCTCTCGCAAGAGTCCTAGTAATGAGCATCAAGATAATTATTCCCAAAGGGCCGCGCTCTTATTATCCTGTTTACACTTTTTTTTTGAATCATTGTCATCGGTGAAACAAAAATATTTTCTTTCTGTCTGTTATAAATTGTAATTTTAGTCCGGGTGTAATCTATTCACGAGCATTCTCTACCAAAGTAGAAACAATCTGTTATAAACCTGTCAAACTGGGCTTAACCTTCCATGGCCAATTTAAAATCTGCAACTGAAGGCAAAGCCATTTTCAAGCGCTTCCTTTTTCAACCCTTATTATTCTTATTCATGATTGAGTACATAAATCTTGCAAATTCCACTTCTGCCTTCCCAGACTTCAGCTTCGTTTCTTTCACGAATCTTTTCGAATATTTCTTTGCGCCTTCCCTTCCCCCCACACCCTCCTTCCGTCTTCTTTTCTCACCCGTTTCGAAATAAAACGAAACCCGGGATATCGAGTCTGGGTTGTATAAGAAAACAAGGCCGGCGAAAGGAATTCGGTTATTTATAGACCTAACTGACTGATGAAGCTTACCAATGAGCTACTCTTGGAACGTGTTAATGATTATAATTCTCCTTTTAAAAATCTGGCGATCTAGGTAATTTATAAATTTGTATTCGGATCGTGGACTGAAAAGGAAAAAAAAGTTTTGGAGGAAAGCTCTGAACGTGGAAATTTTGCTGAAGGAATCATTTTTAATAATTTCCTTTAAAGCTTTTCATGAATTAAAAAATATTAACGTTCCGTCGTTTCCGCCTACATATTTTATAAATCGGGGATTAAAGAGACTTGCGAATGATTTAGTCTACATGATTGTTATTTATAGTCATTTCCACGCTTTGAAACTATTGTAAAAGTTGAATATAAGCCAAGAAATTGTGCTTTCACTGTTTTATAAGGCGATGTTATGGTTTGTGTTCTCTTCTTCTTGGCGGTTTATTTTATTTTATTTTTTTTTATTTCGGTGAGACTGAGGCAACAGTCTTTGTAGTGCCTTGCAACAGCATGCCATTCTGTTTAGTTTTTTACCTTGTTCGAGATGTTTTGATGGTATTTATGAGGTTGATGGCTGCTCTTTAGTATAATCAAAAAGCTTCTAACAAGATTTTGAAATATGTGAAATTGTATATAGTCAATGTTTTTCTTCAATCTGTAACTTTTATACTATTGTTATCATAATTTTTTAATGTTATGTGTGTTACACCTAATATAGAGTCAACCCTCCTACAGCTCGGTACTCTCAGAACGCGGTTTCCACTCAACAGCATCCCATAATCCAATCATCTAACATAGTTTGACAGTTCGAGGGCGGTGATGGAGATTCCGGCCTCCTCTTCTCCGACTTTTTTTTCAAGCAACTGATAGAACAGACACGTTTACATGAACAAACCGGAAACAGCTCAGAAGCTTGAGTGAAATATCGAGGAGCAAATAACAAATGAGGAGGCAGGAAAGTCGAGCAATGGAAAAGAAAACTTTCAGAAAGAGAACTTTGTCAGCGATTCGGAGGTTATTTAAACGGTCATATTTTCCACATACTGTATACAATAGAAATGTGAGTGTGAGTTCACTTTTTTGTTCTAAGGAACCAGAAAAATTCGAAGGAGAAAAATTGAAATTCTAGCCATTGTAGTTATAGCCATTCAAAATTAGCCCCACTATGTGTGCTGGGAGGGTTATGAGTTTTCCTTACAAAATATTTCTTGAATAAAAATGAAATTACGTACTACCGGTAGAATAAAAAGGGAATTTATCTACGGTAGAAGCATAAAAGAATGAAAATATCTTTATAAAACTTGGACAGACTTTGTGCGAGTGACGAGATTTAAAATGACTTTTAGAATTCAAGTCGTGTTTGCTGTCATCTTGGGTGACCAATGAGACTCCCTTCGCTCCTCGGATTTTTTAACCTTTCTCTCTCTCTCTCTCTCTCTTCCTTTCTTCTTTCACTTTCTCTCTCTTCTCGTGCAAACTATTTCATTTTTCAAAACATTCCTCTCTACAGAATAATATATATCTCCTTTTTTTCCTCTATGACGTTTTTCTAATTTTCTCTCTCAGAATTCTTATCTTTCATGTTGATTTTCTGTTGAGTTTTTATTTTTTATTTATTTTTTTTATTATTTCTTTTTTTATATTCAAAAATCGAAAATATGTTTGTTAACTTCGCAACAATAAATAACTCTCGCGCTATAGAATTTTTTTTCTATTTCCTCCTTTTGGAATATTCAGCTGTGGTGTTTGTGTCTGTTGAGTTTGAGTCTAATCCCTTTTTCACTTTTTTTTTATTTTTCATTTTTTTGAATGTGATACATGTCACGAAGATTCATGCTTGACTGAATATACGGGTACACAAATTCTGTTTCTGTGTATTATTTTATTGGGTGTTGGTGTTGTATGCATTCGAAAAAGAGTTTTGAAGTAAACGAAATTTTAGTAGAAATTGGTCGTTTGAGTTTAACCTAAAGGCTTATGAAATAGATTTTTGGTGATGATATGTACTGTATAGTATTAATACTTGAATTGTTTGTCATATTGTGACTCTTTGTTATTCGGTTAGATTCGTATTCTCCTATCCTACAGACTGTAGCTCCAGTCACATTCGTTATTCACTTCTTGAGGTTGAGAGTTTAGTCCCTTGGTGCTCCAGCTTTTTCCTTCCCAGGCCAAATTTTTATTGTGACTATTGCGACTGGGCCACGCGATTTACCAAAAGAAAAACATTTTATAAGTCCAACTTTCGACACCTACAGGCCATTCTCAGACATCATCTGTATGTACATCTGTCAGTCAGTTTCTGTATATTGCCTCCCAAAAATATGTTGAAGTAAACAATGTTAGCTGTTTCTGGGCACAGGCCCGAACCTCTTCGTACTAATCAGGCATTATAGTTCAGACTTAACAATGAGCAATCGACCTGTCACAAATTTTCACTCAGTCGATTTACACTGGACCACTGGGCCACTCAGTAGAGCTTAGTGGGCCGCAGTTTGAGTGCCAAGACTCTAGTCCGTTCCCTAGATATAAAGCCTCTTTAAAGCCAAGCCAACTACTTAATACCTCGCTTAGAGGCAGATGGCAGTTAACTAGAGGAAATAAAAAGATCTCACACTTGTGTGCATTACTTATGAAATGAGTTGTGTATTAAATTGCTTTGTAAATAAAAGTCTTTCTTTCTCAGTAAGTGTGTAGTAGATATACATTAATATATAGTATATTGTAGTACATATAGTAGTTAGTATATATATTATACTAAATTATATAATTTTTCTTCTTTAGAGGTCGTATTATCTTCTACTCTCCTTTAATTATCTACAGCACTGCATTCTCTCCACAGACTAAATCCTTTATTTAGTTCCTGGGACTCTTCCATCGATAAAAACTTTTAACTTAAAGAAACCACTCTCTGAAATATTTATGTATGTGAATTATCTCGTATATTGTAAATATGTTTGCCATTTTTGTGTGAATTTGAAATTTGAAACGTGAAAATTTTGAAGAGGCCAGAACAATTCCTTTCTTCTTCCCTGATTGTAAGTCTACTTAGGTTGCAGGAGAATGAGGCCAAATGATTTAGTTTGATGTTTAGTATAGTTTACAACTAATATTACTTAGTATAATAGTTATAGCTTACTACTAATTATTTAAATTCCCAGAATGTTTATCTATTTATATAAATCACAGCTTAGAACATGCTTCCAAAAACTATAGTTGATCAAATGAGTACAGTCACTCAGGACGTCGATAGGTTTGAATAGCCATTTAAAGCATCACTTTATTATTAATATTTAAAATCATATTAAGCAAGTTTTGTGATCTCATTTATATAATTAGATCTTCGTAACAGTGAGCACTATATATAAAATAAGCTCCTTCCGAAGTGGTCTATTATATAATATATAAAAGGAAATCACGTAAGACTTGAGTGTATAGATACACCACAGCTCGTACTGATTCCCAACTCAAAAACTTATGTAAGTCAGTCCCTCATGATGAACCCCAACTATCCAAAACCTCTTAGACAGCTCTCTCATAATAATCGAAGGATTAGATATAATCCGTTTCCTGAAAGATTTCCAAGAACTTCAATCATTAAAGCTTTCAATTTTTTCTTTCAGCAATCCATTCAAAGGACATCTTCCTTTCACGAAATCCGTGGCTGAAAAGAATCTCTCGCCTTCTCAAAAGGAAGGACAATTAATTAAGAACCCGATGGAAACGTTCTGATTAGGAGAGGAGTTCCAGATTGGGTCATAAGGAAAATAAAAAGGACTGGAATAAGGGAAAAAAATGGGACAAGAAACAGTAAGTCAGCAATGTTAGTTAAGTCAAAATCACAACCATAATCGAATCCGGAGTATTCAGTGACCTCATTTCCTTAAATAATGACTGAACGAAGGGAATTGTAATCGGGGCACTAACGAAACGCTTTACAAAATAAGAAGAAAATTTAATTTAATTTAATTTAAAGGAAGTAACGATAAGAGTGATAATAATAATAATAATCTAGGTCGGAGCGAAGGAGTTCGTGTTCTATCTTGAGCAGAAAACATTTCCAAAATTGCTATTTATTTCATTTAAATAACTCGGTTAATTCCTTTCTTGTATTCAAGACCATCTACTTACTTTATAGACACTGGAATTAGGGGGATAAAACAGAAGAGTAATTGTGTGTAATGAAGAAAGCTTTCGCTGAATTCCACAATTAGTAATTCTCTTTATATAAAATATTTGATTCCCATTTCAATTTACATCCCTCTACCCCCGCCCGCCGTCTCTTCCTCCTCACTCTATCCGAATTTTATTTTTATCTCAGGGAAGATAATACTGAAAATTAACTACCTGTAGTAAGTAAACAATGTTTTTCTGTCTAATTTTTCAAAGTCTCGAAAATTGGAGGAAATCCTTCTTCCTGACTCGGTAGAAAAAGCAAAAAATTATTTTGGCTTCATTACTTCTTACCTCTCGTTCTAGTCAGGAAAAATAGTTCGATTTGATAATGTTGGAAGTGAATTGAGAATCTGAGAGCAGCAGCCACTTTGGAGATTAGAACTGGCTTACACTCTAAAGTGATATACTGGAAAAAGGTTCTAGTCAAAAGTTTAAGGCTGGAGCTCTACACAAATCATTAGACAAAAAGCTCTGTGTGCTGCTGTTTAATACTTATAAGGAGGACTCTTGAAACAGAACCAGAATTCATGTTGTGACAGGTTGAGAGGGGTTCTAAGAGGATACAAAGGACACAGGAAAGTACTGTAGGAGTATAAGCAAAGTTAGAGCTGAAGCTATAGACCAAGACTTCTTCCAGAAGTAATGCACGCTTTTATGAAGATTTGATTTCATAAATATTGCACACTTGTCAAGGAATTCATTTCATAAATATTGCACACTTGTACCAAAAATTCATTTCATAAATATTGCACTCTTTCATCAAGAAATCATTTTATAAATGCTGCACACTTTTATCAAGAATTCATTTCGTAAATGCTGCACAATTACATCAAGAAATCATTTCATAAATATTGCACACCACCAGAAAGATTCAGTGCCATAAATGTTGGACACTAAAAAAATTCTTTACCAACCACTTGTTTCATAAATATTGCACACTTTCATCAAGAATTCATTTCATAAACATTGCATGCCTTTATCAATAAATCATTTCATAAGTACTGCACACTTTTACCAATTACTCGTCTGATAAATCATGCACTTTTTCATAAGTGCAATCACGTCGAAAATGACTTCTATTTGTGACCTAGGTAGTCTGTCGAACCGAATATCGAAATTTTCTATAAATAAGAAACCTAAAAGAAACTTATTCATGGAAACTGAAGAAGATGTCAAGGAATTTAGAACTACGGACTGAAATCTGAAGAAAAAGACTTGTGACTCGTAGAAAAAGTCGGAAAATGAAAAAACTTTCTGTAATGCGTTGAGGAGAGAACGAGGGGAAAATTTAGGACAGACAATAAAAGACGATAACAAAGACCAACGACTGTCGCAGCAGAGGACAGTTTGAAAGTTTGGACATTTTTCTAGTTTCTCTTCGATACTGACAATGAAAACTATTTTAGGGGCTCCGATCTAAGGGTCGACCAGACGAAAACAAACTTTCTCAGTTATTCAAAAGCCGACGAAAGTATTTATTGAAAAAAAAAAAACTGAATAAAACAGAGATTATTATAATAATTTAAATAAATGAGGCAGAAAGGAATGTTCACAACAGAATCTAACAATTAAAACGTCCCCATTTGCCCAGAGAGAGGAAAATGACCGAAGAGAATTCTTCCCGCTCCGATAGGCCTGTCTCTCTTTTCTTTGAATTTGATTTAAGACAGTCGGAAGTATTCATTTAACTCCAAACTTTGACTTGGCGTCCTAAATATTAAATTTTATTTCAATTATACATAAATTCAAGGATCAAACCTCAACGTCCTTTTTCCTGGTATGTCGGTTTCGGGGCTGGTGGTGGGATCAGCTTCTCCTTTCTTCGGAAACATTTAATTCATTTCGGTTCAGGTAATCTCGAAGCGACTTCAGTTTTCAAATGTCGACCCTTTCACACTTCATGAATTTAAATTTACATTACCGCACCCCCCCCCCGCTGTCCTCTTTCTATTTTCCCATAAAATATATTTTTCCTTCGCCGCCATTTTTTTTTACGCGACCTGAAAAGTTTGACATTCTTTCCACCGGAGGAAAAAAGGTCCGGGAAAGTCTTCAGATGGCAAATTTAATTAAAGTTCTATTAGATGGCAACTGTTTTCCTTCAGTAACCAAGAAAACGAAAATGTATTTGATTAAAAAGTTTAAATGTAAATACAAACTGACTTAGTTAATTAACTAAGAGTTAGGTCGTTGTTCGTTCCGCTTACCTACAATAAATTACTTTCAACTTTTATCCAAAAATATTTCAGAGGTGGAGTGGCCACTTTCCTTCGAGCTCAAGCCGAATTTGTCTTAGACAAAACCGCCCACCACGCCATTTTATATTTCAAAATCCCTCGGGTTTTCTCCCGGCTGAAAGTGAAATTATTAAAATACTTCCGACTCGAAACTATTTCCCGGCCGAACAATAGTTACTGTCTTGAAATGTCTGAGTGCGAGATATTCAAACTCTGAGTTAGGTCGTATTACCCAAAACGGGATTGTGTTATGTGGTCATACCATCATATTCGATTGGTTAAAATACTGACTTCAGTATATCGTTACGTCGTTTATTTTACACTTGACATTTCCTCACAAGAAGGGAGAAAATACTTTTAACGTGAAAACCGGAAATTAATTTTAAGTCAGTAGAGGGATTTTGACACGAAAAAATTTGTCCCTTTTCCAAAACCAGGTCACATAAGTCACAACGCTAAATGGTATCACATATACGTAACTAGAAATGAGCTAAAGGTTACATCAAAACAGAGGTCGGACTGTTCTTGATTTTCATAACCTACACAGAAACTTAGTTTTTGACTTAAATTTTTAAAAACTTATTTTCTATTTAGATTAGTTTAGTTTAGTTTAGTATCCCGTTTTTCACCCTTCGGTATAACATAATACGAATGAAGAATCTGAACTCACAAACATATAGTCGAGTACTTTAACCACTACATCAGCCCTTCTGTTCTTTTTTTATAAATAAGTAGGCCTATGTACAGTGGGGTATCTTTTTAAGCGAAAGATAGTATCCTCTTAATCTAAACCAATTTTAATATTGGCCGTCTTTAAAGGCTAGGAAGGGCGATGGAGAGCCAAAAAGATGGTCAATCGTAGTGTAATTGAGCACTTTTTAAGTTAATTTCATATTCCTAGGGAAAAACTACCAAACAAGAGCAAGTTTTTCCCTCTAGAGGAAAAGGACTTTCAAATTATTATCGAATTAAAATCCTCAAATAATTGTCACGGTCTTTTTAGGAGGAAAACTAGTCAAACTAAAAATTAGGCTAGTTTTCATCTAACTAAATATGCCTTTCCTTAATTAACCTTAATTCTCTGGAAGCTTATAGTTTTTCGATAGAAAAGCCAGCTCAAACTAAAAAGTAGGCTAGTTTTCCTCAAGAGAAATAATAATTAAGCTATTAGTCTAACTGAAAATCTAGTCTAACCAAAACTTGCTATTTATTCCCTTCAAATTAGAAAGGGAATTGGCCCCGCTAATTTTTCAGATTTATGGGCAGAAAAATTTCGTCTGGGCGTGGGAGGAGTAGTGTAGTTGTTAAGTTCCTGACTTTGGACCCAACGATCGTGAGTTCGAATCCTCCTTTCGCATCCTGTTAGACCCAAAAGGGTGAAAAAGGGATTAAAACCACCACATACAACCACCAACACAAATTTCGTCTGGGCCCAACCCCTACTACCTACCGGTACCAGTACTACTAGAAGTAGAAAGAGAAAGGAAGAGAGCACTACTAATAAAGGATACAATAAACTATACACAAGGACACAATAGTTGATATAATAAACTAAAAATCGTGTTGAAAAATTGTTACGTTGCATTTGAGGGTAGAAATATTATTTTAACCTTCTTCTAAGCTCAAAAGATACGCGTAAAAAAAGCTCGGATTGTAAATAGATGAGTAGAAGGAAATGTCAAGATATCTGTTTGTGATTGAGTATTAATAAAATATGTATTCGCTGTTTATGAAATGAATCTACCTCAAAGTTGTGCGTTATTTATGAAATGAATTGGAATTAGGTTAAAAACAACTCGCGTAAAACAAGACCTTACCATATAACAAATATTATTCTTGAATAGAGAATTTTTCTTTTATGTTTGCCAATAATTTTTTTTTATTTTTCAAACTTTCATCGGTGAAGCAATCCTATTGGGAAAATGTCTGTTATTAAATATAAAAAAAAATTTTTTTGTTGACTCAAAAAGCTTGACATGAAGTTTCCGATGTATCTGGCAAACTTTCAAACGTCACCGCCCTTTGTGTTTAGAAAAGGGAAAAAGTGAAAATGAGTTTCATAATTCGGTTTTGCTCCAAGACTCACAATCCTGGCAGTATTTTTGATAACTGAACAAATCACTGAGTCCACAACCCATCGGAAATAGTCTGGACAAACTACTCCAGGAGATACTGAGAGTTCTATACCTGAAGTGCTGTCAAATAAATTCTATTTTTTCTAGTCTTCAAATTGTTTTTTATAAAATTTTATTTCAGTCGTTAAATACTACAGACTTTGTATCAGTCTCCTGCCTTGGAAGTGAATTGAGAGTCGGAGAGTAGCAGCCACTTTGGAGATTAGAACTGGCTTACACTCTAAATTGATATACTGGAAAAAGGTTCTAGTCAAAAGTTTAAGGCTGGAGCTCTACACAAATCATTAGACAAAAAGCTCTGTGTGCTGCTGTTTAGTAGTTAAAATGATGAGTCTTGAAACAAAACTAGAATTCATGTTGTGACAGATTGAGACAGGTCCTAAGAAGATACAAAAGACACAGGAAAGAACTGTAGGAGTAAGAAAGTTAGAGCTGAATCTATAGACCAAGACTTCTTCCAAGTAATGCACGCTTTATGAAGATTTCATAAATATTGCACACTTTCATCAAGATCATTTTATAAATGCTGCACACTTTCATCAAGAATTCATTTCATAAATATTGCACACTTCATCAAAAATTCATTTCATAAATAATGCACACCAACAGAAAGATTTAGTGCCATAAATGATGGACACAAAAAAATTCTTTTCATGAATTGTAAACGCAACCAAAAAATAATTCATTTCAAAAGTAATGCATTTTTAGCTAGACCTGGTTTCATAAATATTGCACACTTCATGTTAATTATTTATTTATTTGAGTTTCAATCCCGTTTGGCCACTCTTGAGTATGACAGGATACGGTTGAGGATTCGAACTCACAACCATAACTTCTGTAGTCGGGCGCTTGGACCAAACACCACAGACCTTCCGCTTATTGCTCACTTAATTGAAGAAATCGTTTCGCAATTAACGAAATCTGAGTGATATTAATTAATTACTTTATACTTAAATATTAATAAATAAAAACCTGACACTTAATTTTTAAGTGACTATTTCGACTGTACCTAACAAAATTCGACTGTAACAAAATGACTAACGCAAATAAGGAAGAGAAAAAAGGGACCCACACTACACACACACACAGCTGTACCGTGTCATAAAGACTCATGTGAAATACCCAAACTTTGGACGTGAGTTAAAATTATGTCCTTCAAAATAAATTTTTTTTTGTTAAAGGAAAGTAGAAAAAAAGTTTGAAATTTACTTTTCTCATATTTTTATCCAGATTTTCCACGGAACCCGCATACATGCATCCGAAATGGTGAAAGTATACTAAAATAAAATTTTAGTGTTTAAACATTGGATTTTATGTATTTACGTTCCTCTTTCTTCATTCGCTCTCGACCCCCTCACCCCCGTGCTGCCATATTTTTTTTTGTGTTTCGATTGACTCCGATTCAGCGGTTGCCAACTTTTCAAATATTTGCCACAGCTAAATTGGAAATGTTGGAATTGTTCCGAATCGCTTTCAGGATTTTTAAAAATTCATAGTAATACGATTTAACTGTGTTATTTGTTTATACTATTTTGGTTCGGGTCTTGTTTTATGCGTTTTGTTTGAAAGTGCTTGAGGATGTTGGTACCAACTTATTATTGATGTTATATTCGTTACTAAATTCCTGGGATGAAGATACTGGCCTGTTTTTAGATGTAGAGTATGTTTAAAGAGAGACTAACACGGGGGATAGGTGGAAGTTAACTAGAATTTTCACAAGAATATAAGCGAGTAATTCAAGTATTGGTGAGTACTTAGTATAGACTAGTACTGTCGTGAAGCGTTTAATTGTTGTTTTATCTGCACAGGTTAGTTCCTGTTGGGTTAACGCCGTTAATCATAACTGCTCTGCTATCTATTTGCACCAAAGAAGAGCAACGTTCACTGGTTCGTTTTGTTGTCGAAAGGTGTACCAGGAGCTGAAATTTGTCGAAGACTTTCAGCACAGTATAGGAACAGTGCTTTGCCTCACGGATTTTAAATAATAACGGAGCTGGACTACCATTTACAACCACAAATGAGAAGAAAACGTGCACGTGACACGAGTCTGTTAGACAGACAAGTGACTACAGGTAAGGTGTCTGAAAAGCTAGTCATAGTTCTAGCTACAAAATCATCGACACTCAGACTTGGGTTTCATGAATGCTGTGCAAGATGGGTCAATTTTACACATGATAGTTGGCTTACTAGATAAGAGAAACAAAAAGTACAAACCAGCACCTTTCACTTCCAAATCAGTCTCTTAATTGTCCTACAAAAGAAATTTTTGAGTACAATGCTCCAGAACCGAAAAATGGTTAACTAAACTCGGAGGATACATCCAGAATATGAATTCCTTTTGTAGACCGTTAAAATGACATCACGGTCCACCATTTTCACACTTCTGATTTAATTAACTTTCTCAAGTGTGAATTAAAATTTATCAGACGTGTCACATTTTAGTATAGAAGTCATTTTTAACATCCTGTTGTGGTCAAAGCTTTTATAGATGTTTCGACTCCACTTAGTAAGTCACAAACAAAATGCGTCTTAAAAATCTATCACCTCACATACAGGAAACCTCCCCAGTTTGTACAAAAAAAATGTTCAAAGGAAACTATCATCTAGCTTCCGAAATTTTCTTAGCCCGGAACCATAAACAACTTTCACCGGACGTAATCAAAAGATAATTATTATTTAAATTTTCAATTTCAAGTTTTCCTTTCCTCCCCACCCCCAGATTCAGCTCTCTCTCTCTCGGGTTAATTTTTCTACACGACCTCCATAATTATTTTTTGTTTTAATTATTTTCTTTTTCAGAACTCTTCACGTAACATCTTCCCTTCGCTCAGAACTTGAGGGAAAAGTTGTTCTCATTGGCGAAATTCGATTTAACAGAATAATTTTGTACCTTGATCACGTAAAGGGCGCAACTCTCACTTTATAACGCAATTATGTTGGCATTACCATATTTAATGAATTCTATCATGCGTCGCGAAGGCCTCTTCAAAGGGATGAAAAAACAAAAGAAGTTGGTTCCCTATACACAAAAGAACAAGATGAAGAACAAGTTGAGAGAGAGAGAGAGAGAAATCTCCTCGTTATTATGGTAAGTTATTTCATAATTTTTTGTCTTAACAATTGTTTCTTACCATTAGACTTTCTAATTTTGAATTATTTATTAAATTACATTTAGCTTAGACCTACTTAGGCTCTTTAGGTCTTAACTTCTTTTCCCTTCTCTCTTTTTATAAAATTTTTTTTCTACCAATATCAATTTTTATCAAAACTTGGAAGCTTTTTCTTCTTTCTGTTATAAGAGACGTTTTTTGTGTTAGTCGTTCGTCAGGGTTTGAAAATTTTTATATATATATATAATGAGTCAGCTATTAATAGATAATCTAACTGTTGTGAAATCCTTATAATTTTCTTAATATATATAGGAATTTTTTGTATCTATGTGAAAGTAATTGTGACGACCAAATAAAAGTGTCGCGACCTAAGCCGCTAAACGAAAACATTTCGAATAAAAACAAAAACAAAATGCAGCGCAAGCAGCGACAGGACAAAAAGAAAAGTTTAGAATGGTCTCGAATCACCTAGTACTCATTCCCATATTAAGCTTATGGGAAGAGAAGCTTCTATAAAGTTTGAGAGAGTTCGAGTAAGGACCTTCGAGACTATTTTTAGCTTAGGTGAAGGTATATATACAGGTCACTCATCGCCGGGTATTCAGTGATTCAGTTTCGCAGTTATTCAGTGTCGGAGTGAAACGCTTTTATGTAAACCATCAGTATTTATCAATAAACGTATTTCTAGTGTAGATAGAGTTTTTAATCATCTCATCTCACAGTATTAATAATAGCTAGAGAAGCGAGGGTCGGTTTGTATCTGTCACGTTTCTGAGGATGCTGGTTGCATCTTGGAACGTGCTGGAAGACCCACCGCCGACAAATCTTATCTATTGTCGTGATAGACAGTTAAATAATAGTAATAATTTATTTATCTATTTGAGTTTTAATACCGTTTTTACCTTTGGGTATAACATGACTCGAACTTACGACCATAACTTCTATAGTCTGTCGTTTTAACTGCTACAGTACAGACCTTCCGCGACAGAGAAAATTTATATTTCTGATTATAAACCCTTTATCGGGTGTTTATTATATCTTCTTGCATATATACTGTTTCGATTGTACTAAAACTATATAGCTAGACTAGCTAATTATACTATAACTAAGTAGGTATATATATAGGGGTTGGACAAAATTTAACAAAACCTTTGGGTGCTGACACGTCAACTCCGTGTCACATTCGAGTCACAGTATTTATACGTAATTGGTACTAACACGAACCTAACTGTACCCATCACATCACAAATGAATGAATGAAACTACACACCACTACCTTTGACCTTACAGGTACGAAAAACACGATAAGGTCATAACAGTATTGTCCTTAGGTGTCCGAAATCGTAAGCTTAAGTCCGCCAGAAGCTCTAAATTTTCTTCCTTCATTAAAATTTCGTTTCCCTGAAGTCTTTTTCCCAGTGTATACAAATACATAACATCAATAAATTTATTAAATCAAAGCCTAAACAGCAGTGAGTTGTGAACGATAAGATTAATAATGTTATCAATCAGAGATAATGGAGCAGGAAATAATTTTTTTCTTATTTTTTTAAAAAGAGCGGCAGGTTTTCCGGAAACATTATCGAGTTCAATAAAGCAAAAGGAAACGTGCTGACAAGGGAAATTTTCTGAAAGAGGAAAAGGAAACGAACAAAAAAATAATCCTCAACAGATTTAGTAGAATGTCGTTTATTACTGGTTAACTCATTGAAGTAGGTTTCGGTCCTTTTTTCAACGCCATCTTTTCTTTCAACATAATTTTCACAGTTCTCTAGACGCGAAATAAACCGGAAAGAGCATTGTAAGTGGAAGATCCTCTTCTGTTAATTTATTTTTTTTATATTTATCTTTTTATTTTTCCAAGGAAAAATTAATTTCTCTTAAAGCTTAGGGTTTCAGGCTTTTTCATTCTCAACTGACGAGCTTTCTGTGGTAGCGTAAGGGAATCGGAGAAACTGAATGAATGAACTGCTTTCCTGATTTATGAAGTGCTTTGTAAACTCTTTCCTTCCTTCTATACTGTCTGTAAAACATAATTAACTTGTGAATGGCCAAATGAAAGGAAAAAAGTATGCTGTAGTGGAGTTCTCCTCCTGTGCTATCCCGGCTAGGTGGTGGCAACGTCGAGTTCTGCCCCAAAACAAAATATTTAGCCTGATGGAGTTTTCTTTTTGGATTGTGAAACAGATACGAGAAACGAGAATTGAACAACCACGTGGTATCTTGACCACTTGAGGTTAAGAAAATATTTTCCACTTTTTGTTCTTAAATTCTTGTCTGTTTTACTATATAAAGTATATATACAAACTTAGTCTATATACCTTAAGAATAGAAGACTAACTGCTAAATATACGAAAATGATTCTCGGTCAAAAGACACCGGAGAAATAGAATATCAAAAATGAAAACGAGGTGACTATCAAAACAAAAGTCGCCATATTCAATCTAATTTTCCTAACCATAAAGCTGTCCCGTCTCGACTTAGTGTACTACTCCGTGCTGCAGGTTTTTGGAGCGACAAAATTACTCTCAATCGATCGTTACAATGATTTTAGAACCTGAAGTCGTGATTTTGTCGTGAGCCAAATTGGTGATTATGCATAATCGCCGGTATTGCATATACTCGCCAGCCTCCTTTATAAAATCTACAGCTTGCAATGAGGAATTTAATAAAAGTTTGCACAACAGAAACTTTAATAAAGCTCGGCGTAACAGAATGTGGGACGAGACCCGTAACTCTCAACCATCACTTCGCTTATAAGGCTTTTGAACCAATCAACCACTAGCACTCTGTTCAGTAAAAATAGAAACGCAATCAACATCCTAAGTGTACATTCCATTATTTGAAGCTTTTAAAAATCTCCCAAAAGCAGAAAAAATCTTTGGTCTGGGAGACGAATGCCATGAAAAATTAACATCTCTTCAGCGTTCCAAAGAGGAATTTTTTTATGACACGGATAGCTGACGAAGGTGTTACTAAGTTACACGTAGGAGGAAACTTGACAGAAGGTGATCTCAGATTTTGTTTTCTTTTAGTATTATATAACGAAGGGGAAAAAGATTTTCTTTGTCATCTTCCAGAGGGAACGAAATGTTATTACAGTAAAATCATCTCCGATATTCCTTCCAATCGTCTTCAAATATTTGAAACTGCCATACAAATCCTTTTTATCCAAGGTTTGAAATTTTTTTTTTGTAGTGTTAGAGATTTTTTTCGCTGTTGATCCTATTGGGTTTATTTAATTGAAAACAAAAACTCGGACGAGGGTGAGAAAGAAAAGAAAAATTTGACACATCCAAGTCATAAAACGTTCTTCTACCTTTTTTTAAAACCCTAATTATCAGTGGACCGTAAAAAAAGGTCAATTTAGGCAGAAACCTTTTGCCTCCGTCAAGTTTTGGTCCTTTCACAGAAGAGAAAAGGAATTTTTTCTATTAGAAAGAAAATAGTTTGTACTTTCACTCGACATTTATCTGGGTAGGAACATGGGATTTGAGATCGTGGTATTGGAATAGTCAACAGCGGACGGTGGGATTATGATAATTTCCAAGTGCTGTAGGTATAAGCTCTGTTGTGGGACATAAACAACACTACTGACTAGTTCTACTTATTAGTTTTTATCTCACGAACGCGGTGGAATGTGGTCACACTCTATAATGATTCGGAAAGGACTGTGGTCAAAACGCATGATTGGAGGAGTTACGGTAGTGAGTTTTTGAAGCCTCTCTCACATTCCGTTATACCCAAGGGTGAAAAACGACATGAAAACTCAAATAGTGTATACAATCCTGGATGAAGGAGAGGTAGAAAATTTTATTGTAAGAATCGCTGAAACGAATGTCAACATACAAACAGGCAGATAGTAAAAACTTTGGATGAGTTATATATAGTGGTTGAACAAAATAATAGAAACACCGTGATAGAGTACAGTTAGGTTCGTGTTGGTACCACTGCTTCCGTGTAAATACTGATAGTTTTTGTCCAATTTTGTCCAACCCCTGTAGATTAGTACCTGTCTAGTTATAGTATAACTACCTGGCCCAGCTACATACAGCTATATCGTTTTAGTATAATGAAAAAATATGTATACAAGAAGATATTTTAACACCCAAGAAGGGTTTATAACCAGAAATATAAACTTATTATTATTTATCTGTCTATCACGACAATAGATAAGATTTGTCGGCGATGGGTCTTTCAGCACGTTTCAAGATGCAACCAGCATCCTCAGGAACGTGACGGCTACATCCCGACCTTCGCTTCACCAGCTATTATTATTATCACTTTCACATAGACACAAAAAATCGTATATATTAAGAAAATCGTAAGTTTATCTAGCTGATTTATTCCAAACGTGGTAGGCGTGTTGTGTAATTGTTAAGAATCAGACTAAGAAATTGTAGTCGCGAGTTCAAATCCTTCTCCCATATCCTGATATACCCAAAAATGGTGAAAAACGGGATTAAAACTCAATAATAATCAGTATAACTATATAATTAGCTGGCCTGGGTATATAGTTTTAGTATAACCGAATTTTAAGAAGATTTTATAACATCACAAGTGTGTAGAAGTTATGGTTGTGAGATTCTCTGATAGTTTGGATCCGTATTCTGTTATTTCCACTGTTTTCTTCAATATTTTTATATACAGAGGTACAAAACCTAATAACGGTCAGTTACTTCTTGAATATTGGTCTAAAATTTTATTAAAAATTTGATTTTGATCTAAATCTAATTTTATCTGTTGTGCGTTTCAGTTTCAGCGACCAACAGGAGCTTAATTCATCTCACAATTTACGGTCAAACCAAAATTAAGTTTGATGACATGCTGTAGGAAAGTAATATAAGAGAAAATTGATTTCTCATTTGGGGTTACATGCATTCCAGTGAGAGAGAGCCCTCGAGTCAATCGAAGTTCATTCTAAGGAAGCAGAAAAATTTTTAATTCTCATAGCGTTGGTAAGGATTTTTCATTTTTTTCAATATTCGAGTATTTAACCTTCTGTGCCAAGGTTAAAGGAAAATGCAAAAATTCTCTCTCGCGGTTATCTCCAAAAAGCATTAAAAATGTGAAGAGAAAAAAAAAATCTGAATTGAAATTCAACCCGCGAACTTAAAAAAGAGAAAATGGAGTAAAAGGTTTTTTTTCTCTCTCCTCTCTTCTTCCAAAGAAGAGAAAATAAATGTCGCAGTGTATATGGGTCAGCCCGTCTTGGAATAACAAAAATCTTTTGAAAATATTTTATTTGCTGCCGTCGCTAAGTTTTCCTTTCTTTAATGACATGGTCGCGGAGATAGAAACCGTAAAAATTACATTTCGAGAATCTTTTCTTTGGCCGACCTGAAAGGAAACGAAACATTACCGCGTTCGCTTTCTGGTAATTTGTTTATCCACAACTTTGAAAGTGGTCGTAAAAAGCTTACAATTCCAGTGCTTTGTCCGGTAACTTTTTTTTTACAATCTTCCCACCCACTCAAAAAAATGAAATCTAACTAATTAAAGTCTGTAAAAAATTAATAAATTAAGGGCTTATTCAATTTAAAAAGATTAATAAAAATCGTTTTTTTGCTAAACCCCCCGCTTAGAGGCATGTGGGCTTAGGCCGTAGGCTGTTAATTGCTCGGCTTAAAGGAAGTCTGCGTTTGAAGGAAGGATGAAAATTGATCAGAGAGGAAATTCTTCGGTTTATCTACCCACGCTTTATAGTGAGAAGGGAAATCTGCCATTTTATATGAATGATGACAGGTATTTATATTAATAAAAGAAAAATCTTTAGTGGTGTTTCTCATCTAATATTATCTTTCATTTGTAGTGAAACTGATGGTCGTAAATTAGTTAAGCATAGTAATAAACTAACAACTATCATCAAACTAATTTTATGTTCCTAAGACAAACTCCTCTCGCACGATTAAAGACTTCACTTCTCACATATCAACTACTTACTCCAAACTCCGACAAACAATAGACTATGTCGCTATGACTCGATCACACTTCATCCCAACCCATTCCAAAGTGGTCGGTGATATAGTGGCATGGCTACTATACATTAAACAAACTTCAGATTGTTGGAAATTGTGCATTACTTATGAAATGAGACTTAGATTAAAATATTCATTAGGGAAGAGAGTGGTCAAAGCGCCTGACTAACGCTAAACTCACTCTCACATCCCAGGATGAAAAGAGGGATTAAAAGTCGACTAATTTCATAAATAATGCACAGTGAGAGGGTGAAAGCAGAGAACACACTGTGGGAGACATATTCTGTTAAGTTATACTAAAGGGAGAAAACCGTATTAAAAGACAAAAAATTTTTATTACTTACTAAAAATAATATCAACAGAATTTACACGGTCACAGAAAGGGTTGTTGAAGATTCTCCATTGCCTCCTTCGTAGTATGTTCCGTGGTTTCGGCCATTTCTAAGTTATACTGAACTTACGGACCTAAAAATTTACATCTTTAGCCTCAGCAAACCAACCCAATCAGTAACCAAGATGGGTTATGTATGTCTATCACCAAACTTTCTGCTATATACACTAGTGACTCAGTCATTCTAATAAAATTCAAAGCGGCTGGCTAGCGAAGTAATGGTAGAGAATTTGACCCGCCCTCTTTATCTATCAATATTATACTAAAGAATTAAACCACAGCTAAGTCACACTTATACTCATAACAGAAGTCAATAAATTCAAATAATTCTGAACTGCTTGTGGCTTTTCAATATATACATTCTAGACAAGCATCTAAGGCATTAACTGCCAAACTCTTCACTCAAAAGACCCAAATATGAACTATACAAAATATAAATTTATTCAAAACATATTTTTAAGCTGTGCTGTAGAGGCGAGCTTTGCTGAAACATTTTTAACAAAATGATTAAGGTCAAAAGCACACTCTCAAGTTATGCCTTTTCTAAATACTATATGTCTTAGATTAACTAATGATACATTATATTAAGCTTAGTATTATAATTATAACTATATATATTTATATATATATACATAATGATAATATTTCGTTTTTAGCACTCCACGCCTGAACTAAACATTATGTGGAAGAGCCGCACTTGGCTGACCTCTGACCTAAGAGAGGAGTTAGAAATTTTTATTATATTAGTATATAAATATAACTTATCAACTTATTTAGTATCAAGGCAATTGAAGTAAACGTTGTTCTAATACCGCCTTCGATTCGAGAGAGAGAAACCGAAAATTAAACTCAGACAGAAGTTACGAATTTAAAGTGATCGTGAGTTGACGTCAGTCCAGCCAATTGTAAAAAAACAATGGCGCCGTTTTCTGTAAGAACCAAAAAGGTAATATACTGTTGTATATGGTTTGTCCAACCGTGATTCTCTTTAGGGAATAATTATCCAAAGTCATTTGACTTAATTTCCTCTATTTATTGGATATAAACGTGAAACCGGTGTTACACGTATGAAATTACCGTTTCCCCTGGACTTTTCCTCGTGATTTACCAACGGAATCATGGGCCTGTTAATTGTAACCACTTCTTTAAGTGGTGGTTTCTGTAAGTCATTTACATCTTTATCTTGTTTTCCTTTTAAATAAATCCCCCATTTTTACGGGGGGCGAATTCTTGTAAAAAAGTTCGTTTTTCATCTCGTGACGATACGCCATTAGGAAAACAAATCCTTTTGCGGTCGGCTGTCTTTTCTTTTTTCGCTTAACAATAGCAGTCGGGGCTAACCTCACGGGTATTGTCTTTGAACAAAAAAAAAGAGGAAAAAAAGAAAAAAGTAAAGTAAATACAAGTGCAGTGCTATTAAATAATTAAAATCTTGTAAAAATAAATTAAAAAATGCTTTGAAAAAAAAGTTTGTTTTTAATTTTCAGCGAAATATTTCATCCGCTCCTTTATGTAGTTTAAAAATAAAATAGCTAAACGGTTTCACTTCTTGAAACTTTCTCTGCCTTTTTCTTCTCCTCCATTTGGTTTTTTTTTTCTTTCTTTTTCCATTTTTCCCCTGAAATTAACTTTGTTTGAAGGAAAGCACTTTGAAAGGTTTTTCAGGTTTTTCTCTCTCTCTAAGTCTGCATTTGACACCTTTTATAAAATGTCTTATTCCTCTCGGCGAAACCTGGAGTGTGATTGCTTTTGTTCGAGTGGAACTGTTTTCTAACCCATTTTGAAAATCTCAAATCGATAATTATAAATCGAGTTCAATGTGGCGTAAGATTGAGATATTGCGGAGGCACAGACCGACTTACAGTTAAATGAATTGACGAAATGATTTTTGAGATACGCTTGAATTGATATTTTCTGAGAGTGGAAAATATGTTGAAATATTATAATTAAATTAATAGAATTTTGTTGTAAAAGGTGTATGTGTATATATATACATCATCATCATAGCTCCACTTTTTCCACAGCCTTGTAGACAGCCCCGGACTCCGTCTTCTCACTTTAAGTTGGGCGACCTACTCGTGTGCTTCCCTCGAGAATAAGCCTGTCATTGACTCTTAAGACATGGCCTGCCCATTCCAACCTCCTGAGCTTGATATATACAGTATGTAATAATATTCATTATTTATTTTTAGATCATAAAACAACCTATCCAGTTTACGGTCATATGTGAAATTAGTATTGATAGACCCATGCTAAGAAGAACTAAAGATGAAGCTAATACAGAGGAGTGTGTTGAGAATGTTACTAGCATTAGGTTTAGGTGAGTTCATTCTTATTGCATTTGTTTGAGATAGGGGGTGTGCACTAGTTAATGTTATTTAGTGAGAGAATTTTTGATGTAAAGTGAGTTCCTTGGAATAGTTCTTTTGTCCACCAGGTCTCTTGTTGCGATATTTAATTATAATTTATGAAATAGTGGGGCAATAGAGTCTCCACAGGTTCCAGCTACTATAACTCAAATACTTAAAATTTGTAAACAAAGACCTAATTTAAAATAAAATATTTTAGATCTGTTAAGGTCCGTTAACACTATGTGCTATATATACTGCTACTAACTGCTATATATAGCTCAACTTTCTTAAGTGTATTCAACATTTTGATTAGCCTGTACAAGGCACTTCAAAAAAATTAATAATAAATAAATAATAGCAATCACAATAACATGCACTTATATTGTTCGCTACGTTTATTGGGTTAAGAGCTGTTTGCTTCGATTCCAAGAACACAGGCGGCCTGATACAAAGCTTCTGCCGAAGAAGGCTCACTGGCTGCCCAGACAGAGCTTAAAAGATGTTTAGCTTATTTAAAGTTAAATTTTGTAAGAGTTGTCTCAAGATCGTTGGCTACATTCTTTTGTCTATTATTATTTTTGGTTTTGTAAAGTCTGTAGGCCTATTTTTTTGTCAAGTTTCGTCATTGTAGTTTCTTTGATGCAAGTTTCATTCAGTCGTTGTTCAGGTTTGGAGGAGTAGACATCGTTTTGTGTAAATTTACGGAGTGTTGATTTGACCATTGTTCGAACCAGCCGCTAGAGTAACTTGGTGGTTTTCGATTCACCTGACGTTCGCGTAGTAACATATATAATCACACCTATAACCTAACTTTTATGTCTAGTTGCCAAAGGGAGTAACACAAGTAACTATTAACGCTGCGGCGTCCGGAGGTCTGATGTAAATTTTTTCGTGTCGGTGCTGGTGAAACTGACTCTCATCCTGCCTGAGCACCAATATTTTAAATTCACAGCATATGAACTTCAGTGGTAATCGTCCACATTTGTATATAAGTATAAGATCGCCAGCGACGCATACGCAATAATTTCCGAATGTGACGCCACCGACACTCAGCCAATAATGTTTGTGAAATATTGCATGGCACCACGGTGGAACCAGCGGACGTCATATGGTTAATAATTAAAAAATATGTAAGTAAGCATATATTGTATACCTAGAACTTAAGTTATAGGTTAGTTTATGTTAGTGCATGTTATTTTGTGCCAACTATTATCGTAATATGCTCAAGAAAAGCACTGTCAGTTTTTTAACAACCCGAAAAAGTATAAAAATGTAAATAAATAAGTAAATATAATAATTTATACATAAAACTCTTTCACGACGTATCCAAAACCGCATTCGAAATTCGAATAATATTAAAACGAATTTGTTTGTTATATTATAAGTTAGGACTTTCTTCTTTAAGAGAAAGAAAAATCAAAATCATTTAAGGAAACGTTATTAAAAAATAAATATTATCTTGGTTAAAAAATTTTCGCAATGACGGCGTCATGAGCATCCCGACTAAAAACTAATTTCAGAGAAGAGGGTTTAAACCTTTTTAGCGAAAAGGTTAAAATAGAAATGGTCGTTTACGCCTCAGCTAAAAGTTGTTAAATAATCATTTTCCTCACACTGAGTCCTCTCTGCTTTTGTTTTCAACTTTTTTTTTTTTTCTTTTAAATAATTTACATAATCACATTTTTACAGAAAAAAATTTTTTAACACTGTAATCATATTTTTTTTTACGTCTTCTTTCCATCCTCTTAGTCTCTTGTACAGTTCTTCGTAACTAACATCGTCCCCGATGATTTTATCGTGTTAACGTAACATGAACTTGCTATACAGGTGTACGTTGGGAATTCCCCTTTGATACAAACTTCGTTTGACGTTTTTCCATGGAGGATGAGCTGATTGGGGTTGTGACTCGCTAACGGTTCGACATGATAAATGTTTTACAGTATGACCCATTGTAGTAAAGCTTTTTGCTTCCCGGGCCAAATTTCCATTGTGACCATTGCGACTGGGCCACACGACTTACCAAAAATAGATCTTACAAGTCCGGCTTTCGACGCATATAGTCCACCCTCAGGGCATCAACTGTATGTACCGCCGTCTGTCTATTTCTGTATGTATTCTCTGTATATTGCCTCATAAAGATATGTTGAGGCAAAGAATGTTAGCAGTTTCTGAGTACAGGCCCGAACATTGACCTACTAGTCAGGCACTATAGTTCAGACTTAACATTCAGCAATCGACCTTTTACAAAGTTTCTCTGCATCGGTTTCCACTGGACCACTGGGCCATGCAGTAGAGCTTGGTGGGCCGCAGTTTGAGTATCAAGGACATAGACGAACAAGAATTAACTTTATAACATCACCACCTACTCACATGATCAGGGATCTAACTGTAAAAGAATATCCCATCTCATTCCCACTACACGTGACATTTTTTTTCATAAATAATGCACACTTTAATACAAAACTCATTTCATAAATAATAAGAAGACCTGAGGTTGAGTTAAAGACCTGAAGGGTAACAGTTATCAAACTACCAGTTGCAGTTGTCCAGTCGAGCACTCTCCCACATCCTGTTATACTCATGAGTATAACTTAAAAACACGGGACTAAAACTCGACTAATTTCATAAATAATGCACATTTTAATGTAAATTTATTTCATAAATATGCAAGTTTCTGTGTGGGGTAGAACCAGAGAAAGTACTATGAGGGAGATGATGAAGGTAATTTTTTCTGGCTTTTCTCTCCCTCAGATTCGATGCACTCTAATCTTTTTGATGAGAGCTTTGCACCCTTATCATATATAATATATCACCCTTAGGGTGTATAAGGGACAAGTTTACCTTACCTAACCGGAAATAATTTAAAAACTCAGGGTTTTGGTGAAAGAATAACGAAAATATGGAAAATGGTTTTTAGATAGAAGTTTTCTCTCAGCAATAAAGTAAAAGTCAATTGATAACAATCGTTCACTACAAATTAATTTTTAGAAAATTTAGAAACCACTCTGACTAGACAATTTCAAAAATCAGAATCACAGAAGTTGAAAAAATATTCTTATACATCAGTTCATACTGGTCCTCCATCCCATTTTTCTTTTTATGAGAGATTATGATGGATGTTTTCAAGTATATAAAATAAAATTAAAACTGTAACTTGACGCTCTGTACGTAGTTCTGACCTTTTCTGTCTTGAACATTTACGCCTACAAATGCTGAATCATTTTTCCAAAAATTGAACTGAGAAAATCTTTAAGAAGAAAATTGACGTGGGCATTTTAAAGGTCACCATCACAGTTTTTATATTTTTATAGTCATTTTGAATTTTCTCACGTAACTTTAACTTTAATTTTTTTTTATTAAGTTTATGTAGAGATCAACTCACGATTTTGTTGTTTTGTTCTAGGAACTGAATGACATAAGTGGACTAATCTAATTAGTAAATTGTTATTTAGAGCTATTTCAAAACTGTAAAATTTGTTGGTGTCTATTATATGTTGTGACCAAGACAGTATACATCAGACTTGTAACAAACAAAGACATGCAAAAATACGCATGAGAACGTGATGAGACTTGTAGGAAGAGTCTACATCCTTGATACTCAATCTTTTTGCTTCCAAATTTTCATTGTGACCATTGCGACTGAGTCACACGAATTTTCCTGCCTCCTGTATTCTATTATTCACTTACTCTCTCACTCTGTGGTTCCTATAACCATGTATAAACAAAAGTTAAGGTATAAATGAGTCATTTTAGCTCAGTCCGTAAATCTGGTACCCTGGTACTCAGGCTTTTTCCTTCTCGGGCCTAATTTCCATTGTGACCATTGCGATTGGGCCAGATGACTTATCAAAAAGATTTTACAAGTCCGGCTTTCGCCGCATACAGTCCATCCTTAGGGCATCATCTGTATGTACATCTCTCAGTCTGTTTCTGTATTTACTTTCTGTATACTGCCTTATAAAGATATGTTGAGGCAAACATTGTTAGCAGTCGGTTTCCACTGGGTCACTCAGTAGAGTTTGGTGGACCGTAGTTTGAATACCAAGGGTCTACACGAAGCATAAAAAATAATGTAAGACAGCTGGCAGTCAGTCCAATTCAACGTATAGGCGAGGTATCTATGAGTGTTCTTTCATAAATAATGCACACTTTCATTTAAAACTCATTTCATAGATAATGTGAAGACCTGCCGTGGAATGGTTCAACTAACCGGCTAGCGAAGTAACACCCAACGAAGTTACATTTATACCCATGAGTATAACTGCAAGAAACGGGACTAAAATTTGACTAATTTCATAAATAATGCACATTTTGATGTAAATTTAATTCATAAATATGGAAGCTTTTGTGAGGGATAAATAATCCCGACCTGATCGAGTGACAGTGTTAGTGATTAGAGTTAGTGTTACTTAGGTTTAGAAAATATACTTAACTCTATATTATTGTAGTTTAGTTAAACATTATATAATGACTTTAGTTTTTTTTAAAGTTTAAGTCTTACTTTTTAGGGCTTCATGCAAGTTTCTGCACGTCTTTGTGACTTGTTTGTCACAAATCTGAACGCCATGCCTCGGTCACCACATTATAATTTACAACATTTTAAAATTCAGATAAAAGAGGTATGTACATAAAATTTTATCCCCATTTAGTCTTTCCCTTCGTCGAGAGAATTCCGTGAGTAAATGAAAACCATTCTTCCCCGGTCAACTAACAATCCCGTCCCGTTTTCTAAAACCATTTTTCAACCCTTTTGCTTTTTGATTGGAGTAAAGCAATAAGAGCTTTCCTTTTAGTTTTTGTCGAGTTAGATTTTCAAAATGACTTTACGGGGAACAAAATCAAGTTTCCAAGGCCATGAAACAAAGACCAATAAAAATCCCCGTCTTATTAATCTTCGTTTTCTCTCTCATTCTTTCACACTAGCTTGTTTTTCAACTATTTCTTTTCCTTTCTGCCTGCCTTCCTTCCCTTTTTCATTTTCCCGACTCTAATTACTCCTTTTTATCCAACTATTTTTATAGCATTCTTGTCATTTTTCCTTTTAAATTTTTAATTTTTTGCGGAATCCACAGTGGCGCGTGGTCTATGGGAAAGTGTCATTTCCGTTGTTTTTCAAAAAATATAAATATTAAGTCTGGTGGGTGTGGTGATCTTAACTCTAATGAACAGTAGCGAATGTTAATTCGAGCTAAAGATGAAGCTAACACAGGATGGTTGTATTGGGGGTGCATTTTTGGTGGGATGCATGGGGTGTATTTTTAAGGATGTGACTGGCCTACGTTTAAATGGTTTATTGAGTTCGTGGTAGTCATTTGAGCTGGTTGGTGTACTATAGTATGTGATTTAGTGGGAGATAATTGTTAACATTTGATGTATATGTCCTTATATTATGTTAATATGATTGTGAGATAGTGACCGTTTGTTATGCTTGAACTAGAATAATTGTATACGAATAATAACTATATAATAATTAAATACAGATTGATGGTAAGTAATTAAAAATCTTAGGTCACTTTGGCTAGTATATATTATGTCATTATTTAAATCATAAAATTTATGTTGTTCATTATATTTGACAAAACCAAATGAAATGAACAACATACTATATCACTCGTTAACAATCAATGGTAGTAGCAAAGTCATACTGAATATTATTTAATTTGTATATATAATAACACACAAATGATAACAGTTCACTTCAAAAGACGTAAATACTAAGTATGTTCATCAGATTATAGCATTTAAGATACTGATATCTCGAGAAAAGTTGACTGATATATTTATATTTTGAATGGAAGCAATGTTTGCTTATAGCTTCTATATATTGTGTTAATTATCCAGATTATAAGCACCCACAAGTCAGAACAGAACATCCTTCATAAATCCTATTCAACATATAAATATTGTTTCTAGAGCTTCAGAACAAGCTCTATTTATATTTATATACTTTATTAGCAAAACTTTTACCTTTTAAACTCACCGCATGCTACTGCGGCATCAGTAAACGCGAATCGGTAGCCTACAACGTCTTTGTTTTTGGGTTGAGTCTTTTATACCAGAAAACATTTCTCTTTTGACTTAACTTCTTTTTTATTGTTTCCTCCCTCTCTCCCATAACCATCCCCTTCACCCAGACAAAATTTAAATAATTGACTTTCGTGGCAGAAATATTTTTTTTTTTACTTTTCAGAGCACAATTAAAATCAAAAAATTAAATTTTAAAAAATTCTTCGTCATTTTTAAATATTAATGACTCGGGTGAGCAACAAAATTATTTACGGAGCCTTTTAAATTATTCAAAAACCATTAAATCAGCGAAGAGAAAAACGGACGGAAGAGTATTTTGGATGGATGGGGATGGGGGGTAGAAACTGGAACAAAGGAATAAATAGGATATAAAAAAAAATTTTTGAAATTTTTTTATGTTTATTAAAGTTAATAATTTTCTTGGGTGAAAGAGATTTTGAGCTGAATGAAAACCACCTGGGCATGCATTCAACGATCCAAAAGAATTTTTCTTCTTCTTTTTTTGGGATGGAAACTCTTCTGGTTGGGCTACGGGGGCGGAAAGAGAGAGTCCATTTTTCCTTTTTTGAAAGAGAAAACCAAAACCGACCCAAATAATTCTTCGTTGTTCAAGGTCACTGGGGAAATAATTTTTATGTCAGCAACTTTTAGCTTTATCGATATTATTCGCAGACGCTGCACTTGGAAATTTTATTCTCTTTTCACTCTGATTGAGGATTTCTTTTCTCGACCTTGTCCTTCCCCCGGAGTAGTCGTAATCAAGCTCGATTGTAAGAAAGTCTAGTTCTAGCTGATTGTAAAATGTCGCACAAACCGAGATCTTCTCCTACCTCCCTCTCTCTTTTTGCTGATGAATTTACAATGTTTCAACGGTTTTGGGTTAAAATAGTTTTTCTCTTAGCAAGCACGAGGAATAAAATTATTTAGAATTTGGGAGCTTTTAAGTTACCAATTCGAAACAAAGAATTCTGGGGGAGCTGAAATTATTTTTTCGAAATCTAAATTTTGAAAATAAAGACTGTAACGAATGTAACAATTCCTACCTATTGTGCCAAGGACTAAATTTCCAGGCTCTTCTAAACATTCGTCAGTCACCAGCCACCACTTAATTCTTAGACTTTGAAGCCCTATTCCGTTTTTCCAGCTAGGATCCAGTGTGGGTAATTCAGGAACCTTGGTACACCATTTTACCAGTTCCGTTCTAGCCCTTTGTGAAAGGAACATTCAATCAGGTTGTATGAATCAGTTAGACTCATTTCAGCTAAAATGGACATCCGTAAATCTCTTGTAAAATATTCTCCGGGCTATAGCGAACCCGTTCGTATGTAATAAAAAATTTAAAATACGGGAACGTATAAATTTATAGAAAAAAATTTGAGCTCGAGTTTATTTTCGGAAAAAGGTTTCGGCCTTTAAAATGATGTAATTCATATAATTCATTAAAAAGTTATTTCCCTGTTCCATTGCCCTTTTTCACTGAATGAAAACCTGCCATACAAGTTTCCGTCATAAAAAATTTCACACTCTACGGAAATTTCAATTGAATTTTTAAAAATTCATGGCGACCCTTAATTTTACAGGCAGTTTTGCCTGGTGATTTTGTCCCACCAATTTACCAGAAACCTTTATTTCTCTCAGCTTAAAAAGTGGAGCTTTTCCAACCGAATTGAGAGACAACCTCCTGATTTCCCTTTTTTTGGTTTTTTTTTGTTCGGTTGGCTTCACCTAGAGTTATATTTTGGAGATTTTTTTTTTCTTCCCAAGATTTTTTTCCCTCCATTTTGTTCTTTACCCAATTAGGATTTCAATAGCTTGGTCTCCAGGCGTCCAACCATTTTTTTTTTAAATATATTTTTCTACGCTGGAGGGATGTAGAGCGAGTTTATTGCGACCTTCGACCACAAAGCCGCATTTCACATTCTACTCTCTTTCCTCTCCTCCCAATTGCTCTCTCTCTTCCTCTCTCTCTGTCTCTTTTTATCGCCTCGAATTCTTTTCTCCCAAAGTTTTCATTCTACATTACGAAATTTGCTTCCTTTAACCTTTAGGGTTTAATCTCGTGCTTTTGCTATCAAGACAGAAGGATCGACAACATGATGAACGACGTCACAAAAGGTGGCGTTACCCATTAATTATTCTGCTGATTAGTCGGCAAATTATTTTACTACGTCAGGAAAAATTTTTCATGCAAATTAATAGTAATCCAGTCAGGAAGTCGATGCTGCAAACACGAGCAAAAATTTTTGTCGATTTTTTAGTTGTAACAGCCCTGTGCTAAGATTAGAGGAAGTAAATCCCTCCCTTCAATACGAATAATGGATTTTGTGCATTATTTATGAAAAATACGAATTTCTTTCCTTTCAGTATGGGGCGTGGAAATTGGTGGAAAAATTTTTCGTACAGAAGGACCATTCTAGTAAAACTGTACGAGTACAAACAATGACAAAACAGTGGCGCTTCTCTTTATAAGGTAAGTAGATAATAAATAAATAAATAGATAAAAGAGGAATTTTGATAACAAGCAAATCTCCGGAAAGGATTATGCTCATAAATCGAAGCTTGACTCTATTTCCAAATCCTTTACAGCTTTTCACAAACGAGTTTTGCAATCAGATCTAAGCTATCTTCGTTCCAGACTAACTTTTCTTCTTTTATGTTTATTTCCAAAGCTCTATCTGATTTAACTTTCAAAAATAAAGATTATATTAAAGAAATAAAACATAATATAAACATAATTTTTATCTATGAAATATGAGATAAATTTTTTTAAAAAATTGTAAATCAGTGAAAGTGGGCTGATACAAACAATTCTGTTCTTTAGTTAGCTGAAACTTGTCGTAAACTCTGAGACAGTAAGTAGTTGGTTTAGACTTTCAGGTTAGAAGGTAGAGAGTTAGAAGACAGGAGTAGTTGGTTTTCAGTAAGGTTGGTTGGGTTTTTATCCATAAAACAGATCCAGGAATTGAGTGGAGGGTATAAGTGCGAATTAAGTTTTTTTGTGTGTAGTTTTGCTGAGTCTCTGGAAGACCTGCCTGTGATAGCAATACTTTCCAGATCCTCGGCTGTGTTGAGTGTTCATCTGTGAGTGTTAGTGTTTACCCATGTTTGTGTATAGTGTGATGTGTTAGGTGTCTTATTTCTTCTTCTTTCTGGGCTGGCCTTGTCTGGCCCGCTCATCATCTTCTTTTAGTGGTAAAACTCCCCGGCAGAAGTGTGCCAATGCTTACCACTTCTCCGGGGAGTCTAGTATATCTGTGATAATGTGTTCCATGTTTGATTTGGAATGTGTGTTTCAGGTGTATTTCTTTGCATTGCAAATTTAGGGCACTGTGTGAGTGTGTGTTCTAATGCGTCATTGTCGGTACTGCAATAGTCGCAGAAGCAATGCATTGAAACAGCCATGCCCGTGAGTATCTGCATAATGTGGAAGCGAATTAAGTTAGGTCATCAGGAACTAGAAAGTAGAGGGAAGTAGAAAAAATTATAAAAATTGGATAAGAAGAAAGGACAAAACTAGCACTGTTCTTAGAGACCGAAAAGAGATCATAAGAAACTGACAACAAGACCTTAAACAGCGTGACAGGATAAAAGTGTTCCTGCTGGAAAACAAACTGAAGATGGATAAAGCGTGGACCGAGGACAAGAAAAGAGCCCAAATCAACAACATGAGGAAATAATGGAGAAGACGAAAAGGAGAAGAAACAAAAAGGCAAAAGGTAAAACAGTGTGGTCCAAAAAAGATGACCGAACAACAACAAAAATGGGTAACGAGTGTAACAATTACTGAGTGAGATATTGAGAAGCATTAGGAAAGGAATGAAGTAGAACAGAAAAGAAGACAGAAAACTGGAAATATTAATTTAAATATAAAAAGCAACAAGACAAAAATTGTGAAAAAAATATTTATTGAAAACTGAAAAATTGGCAAAAAGGCAAAGTTTTTTTTCAAAAGCTTTATAATTAAAAAACGAAAGGAATAAAGAAACAAGTGGAAAAACAGGAGGTGAAAAGGTTCTGAAACATGCCAATACCAGTCGAGCTTTCTTCTTTGCAATCGCCATGTTTGGTTGGAAAAAAAATTTTTAAGAGAAAATTTTTAATAATTTTTCGTTTGTTGATTTTGTTTGTAGATATTAGAGCCCACAATGACATATGTTTGTGTCAGAGTCGTTCCTAACACAAATATAATTGGTAGGAGTGTGAGAATATAAGATTTGTTCCACACTGTTTTGGGAGTGTAAAGAAGGAGTGATCGATATTGCTGGAATGGTGATATAATCTGCACCGCTTTACGAATATAGTGCAAAAGATGTTGGTGAAGACAAAACCTTGAAGAGTAATTAAATCTATAGCAGGAAGTAATTAATGAAATAAATCAATCACGTGACCAAAATGTATGCAAGCTATGAACTATAGTTGAAAACTGATCAGGACATCAGTATAATATAATCGACACATCATAAATTTAGCGTCAAAGCTGTAGATACCTTTGCTTGAATTTAGATTTTTGAAGCCTAAAACCCAAGAGGAAACCTAAAAAGGTTCCTCCTGAGTTCAACTAAAAAGAAGAGAAGTAAAATTATTAGAAACAGTCAGACGTTAAAGACATCAAAAATAGTATAAACTATTTACGGAAATTCACAGTATATAATATCCCCCCATTACTCTTTGAATGACTCATTCGGTTAGTCTATTCTTCAAATACCTCACTCCAAAGCTCTTTTATTGGTCGGATGAGTCATTTTACAGTTTTATTACAAATTCGCAAGGTCTGAACAGTTAAGGTTAACAGTTGTTTGGTGTATGAAAGCTAATCTTCAGACGTAAGCAAGTGGAACGGGCTTAGGAAGGAATTCACGAAAGTTTTTCGGATATAAGAAAGACAAACGACTCAACTATTAATCAACTCTAATTAAGGGTGTAATAGGTAAGCGGAAATGTGTTACATAGCCAAAAAAAACTTTGCAAAACAACCTCAAAAACATTTTTGAAATAAATTTTTAAATTTTCATTTGTGTCACAAATTTTTTTTTATGGAAAACGTCTCGTTTTATATGAAAGGAGTAGTGTTGTGGTTAAAGTTCCTGACTTGGACGCAATGATCGTGAGTTCGAATCCTCCTCCCGCATCCTGTTATACCCCCAGAGGGTGAAAAATGGGATTTAAACCACCGCATCTCGTTTTATTCATTTCAGGTCTTGAAGACACTCAAATTTCCGCCAAATACGTAGTTTATTGTAGTACTGCTTGGCAAGTTTGGTGATCGAGTTGTATTTTTGGCCGCGGGTACAAGATCAACCAAAATGTGAGTACAATATTAAATAGGTAATGTTTTATAGCAGTTTCTTTCATAAATAATGCACACTGTTATTCAGATATCATTTCATAACTAATGCACACTCTTAGCACCACATGCTACTCTCCCTTCTCTTTCTTATTTCCTTCTCTTCTGTCAATACTCTCTCATTGTTCTGCTATGTTCTGTTTTCCTCTCTCCCGTCCTTATCTCTATATAATATATTTTATTTAAAAATTAATGTGGGTCACTTGAAATGACCAAATGGGTCACTCGGTAACTCGCGGATCACAGGCTGCCAACCCCTATATTCATAAATACTTAATTATATTATATTTACTCTTCTTCAAAGGATTTGTATACTAGGTGGTAGTGTAACACCTATGAAGGGTACACAATTAGAAATATATTAATATAATTATTGGAATTTGAGTATTTATGAGAATTTAAAATTATCAAAAATAAATTTATTGAAATAAAAAATATAGTGTAATAATATAAATATAAATTAGTACGGCTGTTCCAATAACCATTCGAGTTACTTCGCCGATTCTTTGTCCTGCAAGATTGTTATGCTTTGTGTAGCTCAGAGGTTCCCAAAACTTTTTTGTGTTGAAGACCTTGCCATTTTGGGTAGACCCCCTACTTACCTGATATTGATTTTTGTAAATTTCTTACGTCATAGGTACTTTTATAAATAATGTATATGTCTTCATATTATAAGATAGTATAATGTTCTGTCAGTTGAGATCCACTATCGTGGACTCCCATTTTCAATTCATGAACCCCTAAATTTTTCGCTGACTTAGACCCCTTGGAGGTTGTCATATACCCCTGGGGGTCGATATAGACCACTTTGGGAATCACTGGAGTCTACACCAGTGACTACATGCATTCCTACAAGTCATGCAAGATTCTGTAATGTCTTTATTACAAGTCCGGGCGTGTTCTCACCACAGTTATATACTTCCCGTGGCGTAATTAATCAGTAATGTTGTCGTTACAAGTTCTTTTTAAAAAATGCTGATCTATTAAAAACTTCAGCAAAATCACATTGTCATTGTGGACTTAGTTTAAATTCATTTTCACCAAAGTTTTTTTTTAACAGGCGAGAACCGTTCAATTTTTTTTACTGTCGTCAGGTAAAGTAAATATTAGGTTTTCCAATTTCGCGTAAAAATTAAAATTAAAAAAATGTTTTGGTTTACTTCTTCCGAACTTTGTGTAAACGGCCTTTTTTAATTTAAAACAAACTAAAGTTGTAAGCGATTCTCGCGTCACAATTTAATTTTTTTTAATTACTTTACCGTTTTTTTAAAGGAAAACTTAATTTAATCGCGCGTGAAAATTTCATTTAAGTTTAAAAAAAAAATTGGATCCGAGAAAAATTTTTGTTTTCGGATGACGTAGAAGCACACAAGGAATTTGAAGACATTCCAAATCCTCAATTTAACGGTATTAAACAGAATCATAACCATCGACTAGAAAATGATTGATAAGTAAAACAACCGGGCCTTATATTCATTCGAGTATTTCAAATTTCCACTCAAGTTTAAAAGGAAAATTTGGCGGAAGAGAGTGGGGGGCGGGAGGAGGAGGAGGAGAACAGTCTTAGAAACAAAACTTAGTACCGGAAGTTAAAGTTTGAAACTTGTAGAATTGTTTTTCTTGAATAAAGCTTAAACCGCAAGAAAGGAGTTGCTTTTTCAGTCGTTATTGGGCTATTAAGCGTCAGTTAACGAATTCCAGAGCCGAACGCGTTCATTTCAACACAAACAATGCCAACTAACTCGTGAAATGGTAAAGTCAGGCCTCTCGGAGAGTTAGTCGAGAAGAAATGGCGGCGATATTGGCGATGATATAATGACTTTAGGATAGTATCTTTTGGAATTCCGCCGCCAGGTTTTTTTCGGTTTCAGTTTTTTGGATTTTGTCATTCTAAGATTGATGACATCATTTATATTGATGAGGCATTAACAACCGTCTCATCCCAAAGCACTCCACAGTAGCCATATTATAAAGGCATATCTACTACAATATATAATTTATTTAAGTTTATAGTCTTTGCCGCAAGTATGAGATAGTTGAAGTAGAGGAACAAAGAGAAAGAAGAAGATGCCAGCCAGAGGAAACAGGAACAAGGACCAGTTAGAACTCTTTCAATTGTACATACAGGCCTTGTTGCACTCTCTTGTTGCTGTTGTTGTTGTTGAAAGCTGGTTATCTAGCCTAGAATTTTTGCAAAGGAAGTATCATTATTACTGAATTATTATGCCGTACAGTCTCTGTATATACTAAATTAGTTTAGTTTCGGTTTTAATCCCGTTTTCGCCCTTAGGTATACCAGAATACGTATACAGTCTCTGTATTGTATTATAATTATAGCCTGTATATATCTGTGGATTACATTACGTGTGTCTATATAATAGTCTATATTATAAACTCTGAACATTTGCTATAAACTAGGGGTGAACAACCTTTTCAATCAACGGACCAATTCAAATTTTAGAATTTTTTTGCGGGCCACAAAAATTTATAGGAAAACTTAATTTTGAGTAGAAAAGCTCTAATGTGACCTTTTTGACAATAATATTGCACTCACGCCTTTCAAGAAACACAAGAATTGCTGAAATTGCTGGTTAACAGCTTACCAGTCTGACTGTATGACAGAAGGTAACACAAACAAGCACAGACGCGGCGCGTTGGTATTGCATGCTTGAACAAGACGCCGAGAAGTGAATAACTCGTCACAAAAATTGTTTTGGTTTAGTATGTGCTACCATTTTATTATAAATAATTTTATAACAATATATTGATGGGAGAAAGTCTATAAAATAAATGCCGATATGCTTGGTGGACCGCATTATGGGGTAGCATGTTGCTAATCCCTGCTATAGCCTATATGTTATAATCATAATTAAAGTATAACAGTGCATTACATCATTATTAAATTCTGATAATATTCATGCTACTGATACAGTATATTAGGTCGATCTGTCTTTCATAAACTGTTCTCACCGTTCACTATCCCATCTTTCGCATTTCTCCCCTGTTTGTTCCGTGAACTATACATATGATTGAACAAAGGACTCAAAGTTAACTGAATGAATAGACAAATTGATGTCATAACGAATCATTTGTCACCGAAATCGCACTAAACATAATAATTTTTCCTTCTTTAGAGCCCGGGCAAAGTTCCACTTGAAACTTTTCACAACTTTAAAAGTCTCTTTCAATTAACTTACTTGACAGTATCCAAGTCCCAACGCGAGGTTTCCACTCCATGAAAAAAAGTAGACGCAAGAAGAATCGCCAACATTCCGTTATATCCTTTAAGCTCGTGACAATAGGAGTGACTGAGGAGAAACTTTATAACTTTATGAATATTTAAAAAAAGGAAGAAAAAAAAATGGTCCCAGTTTTTCAACACGTTTTGTCTTTTTTTATATGCGATGAAGGTGTGCGGAAGAGAGGAGGGGGGTCGGAAGAGATTTAAAATTCAGTTTGCACTTTAGACAAATTCTCTTCCCGCGAATATTTTACTGGAGTGGAAATTATTTCTAAGCAAGTATCCGGGGTTATAATTTAAAATCTTATACAGGTGAATCCTTTGATTCACTATTGTCGTGAATTAAAGACTTAAAACTTTCCTCAGACAAAGAGAGAGCGAAAGGGAAAAACTTAAAGTCTACTTTTCTCTTATAAATATAATTTAGCGGAGAAGTTAAGAATTGAATGGAGCTTTTCCTGGATGAGCTTCTAAATCTGTTGAGATTTAATTTAGTGCAAAATGAAAAAAGAAAAGAAGGAGAAGAATAAAGGGACCAGATTTTCGGTAGTGGTTCTAAAGCCGAAAAGAAAGTTCTAAAAAAATTAAAGAGAGAGAGAGAGAAAGAGGGAGAGAAATTGTATCTGAGGAACGTGTTCAGATAACCAATAAGAATGAAAGGTGATTTTTCAAAAATGCGATTCCTGATTTCAAAAATCTTCCACATAATTCTTTCGAAACTTTTATTTAAAACTTAAAGAAAAAATTTTTTAAAGCTGTTTCACTGAATTCGTCTTCTGCTCATGTGAGTTAGATTTTTGTTTGAAGAGAGTTTTTTAAAAATATATTATTCTGCACAACCAGTACTCATACTGTAAGAGATTATATTTTTATATTTCAGTATGTTATATATAGATTGTGCTGATTTTAGTTGTTTTGTTGGCAACTACAATATAACAAAAACAATGATGAGTTCAGCTCTGAAGATCAAGGACAATTGAGTCTGTTGTAAGATTTTAACACTATGTCTAATATATAATAAATTTTTTTGGTGTCGGTGTCTGTGGAACTAACTCTTACTCTGCTTGAACACCAATACTTTAAACTTACAACACATGAACTTTAGTGTTAATCGTCCACATGTGTAAATAACTATAAGATCGCCAGGATAATTTCCGAATGTGACATCACCGGCACTCAGCCAATAGTGTTTGTGAAATATTTCACGGCACCACTGTGAGGTCACCGGTGGTCAGGATACTGTTAATTTAAAATGGTGTTAGCGACAATATTGGGCGCACTAAGTTATGGTGAGCGGTGTGACGTCAATGGCTGACTGATGTTTGTTGTTGTTGTAATAAGATAGTCGTGTTTAGTTGGTTGAGTCATTAGTATCATCGTTTATCAGAGTAATTTGGTGTTGTTTATTTGGACTACCCGTGACAGTAGTTATACTTATACCACTTCTTCTTTGTAGCCATTTTTCAGTCGCTTCTTCCTCCTTCTTATCCTCCCCTCCAGACTAGATTTCCAGTTATATTCCTTATCCTGTATTTAAGACACTGGTCTGTTCTCTGTCGCCTTTAAAGCTGAATCATTTAAATTCAGTGATGGAAAAGTGAATTATTTTAAAGCAAATAATTTCTAAAAGTGTGCAGTATTTATGAAATGATTTATTGGTAAAGATGTAGAATGCAAACAGTTAGAATGCCAACTTCATCAAAATTTTCGTTATTTCGTAACTGAGTTAGTCGCGCAAGTGTCCATAGTAAAACGAAATGATGTGCAGTATTTATGAAATGAAAGTTCTAAAAAAACCCTAAAAGCAAGAAAGCCGTAAATAAAAATTAAAAAATAAAATAAAAGCTCGGAGCGGCGTGAGAAATCGATATCGTCATGAATTATTTGAGAGATTTTTTTGTTTCAAGAGACAGAGAAGAAAGAGGTCAAAAGAAACAAAATGTCGCACAAAAAAAGGGCTTTTTCTTAAAAGGATCACAAATAATCTGTGTAAGCTGATAATGTTTTAAGCAGCATAAGCGAAAATTCTCGTCGATTTTTCATTAAAATTAGTATAACAAGAAAGTCGAGTTCAAGAAGCTTTCTGTTGAGATTGAGGAGAAATCAAAGAAGAAAAATTTTTAGCTGAGGAGACGAAAAGCCAGAAGAAAAAAGAATGAAAGAGTCTTGAGAGAAATCACTAGGAAAAGAATATTCTAAAAGTGATTCGTCAAAGTAAGGCAATCCGTTCAGAAGCCATTTCCAGAAAAGGATTCCTATTGAAAAGACGTCACTAAAAGTCTGAAAGAAAAAACCTAAAACTCTTCTGTCTCTTTGTAGTCGAAGAACAGAAGTCCTCGTCAGCTTTAAAATGTTGAGATAAAAGAAAAAAAATTTTCTTCTCGATATTTTAACGCCGGATTTGTGGATGTTGTTTATATTAATATGTGTCTGTTGATACTGAATTGAGCTAATTTCCATAACACTTGGCCGAGACGATTCCCAATGATTCGTGTGGTAAGTGTCTGTTTGGTTTGTGTAGACCTGTGCAACTGTTTTGTTTTTAATTTGCGATTCCTGACTCTTTTCTTATTGTGTTTAGGTATATTTATTCTGAAGAAGCTGTTGGGTTTGGTACGATTTGCCTGACTGTTACAAAATTTTGCAGAAGTGGTTCTTCGATGACCTACCTAAAAACCTGGACCGTCTCCGTTTTTTCACTTATTCTTCAACAGCAAGTATTATTTAAATTATTCTCCTAGATGACTGTCATCTGAGTCTGAGACAACAAGTAGTTGGTCTAGCTTGTAACTGTAAAGCATTTTACCATTTATTCTTCACCGATTACATTCTCAGACGAGGAGAGGACTGTTTTGTCAAGATGACCCTCAGTCTTCTAATGAGAACCAGGAAGGCCACCGACAACGTGATAGTCAAAGACACAGCGGAATCCCAAAATTCCTCCAAACACAGCGACCATCCAGGCCAATGTACGAAGAGGCCCGACCGTAGATGAACTGAGAATTGGGAAGGAAGAAGAAAAAGAATTACAATCTCAGACCATAACTTCCCTAAACTACAGTCTGTTAGTTTAAACAGTCTGTAGTTAGTATAGGTTAGTTTAACTTCAGTCATTAGTTTAAACTGATCTGTAGTTAAGTACATACAAACACACTAAACTTCAACCTCCTTACGCTTGACCGTCTTTTTACAAACGAACTTGTCCACAGTTCAACCGACTCTGTATAAATTCAAACTGAATCTTGATGTAGAACTAAAACTAAAACCAAAAGCAAAGATTGAGAAGCCCTACTAAAGGAAATCCGAGAACATAAAGTCATTTAAGCACATATATAAGGAGACCCGACCTTGACTAAAATAAGAGGAAGAGAAAAATAGTGACATTCCCTAAAAGTTCTAGACTTTTTTTACGCGGTTTATAAATAAATTCAAAAACGTAAAGAGTTTACACATTAACACTTGACCTACAAACCACTTATTGCGTGAAATTGAAAGTCAGGTGACAGCTAACCAAGACATATTAAAAAGTTTTTCCTTCCTAATTTAGTGTCAGCACTCGAGGTTTCGAACCTGAATCGGCGTCTCTTTTATAAAACGAAAAGGTGGTAGTAATAAATCAGAAATCATTTAAAACTTTTCCGTTCACTGAGGGAAGGAAGGGTGAAAGAGATGGAGTGGTGGTAGTAGATGATACAAAAACCATTGGATGTATCTGTTTCACGAATTCGAAAGGGAAAACCGAGCTTAATTAATAAAAGTCAAACTTTAACTTGTTATTCGCTAAGTTTAATGATAGACAACTCGGAGACCAGAGATTCGATTTGATTCGAGAATCGCAGGTGTTTTCGCCGGAAAGTTTTTCTTGAGAAGCTGCATAACTACAGATGCCAGCTGAACTTCCAACCCAATTTACTCTAAGCAAAATTATTTTAATGAATCATTTCGCTTTTTACCCCCTAACCCCGCCTTCCTTCTTTCCTTTTTTCTCACCGGGTATTCTAATTTAATTTAACACGATGCCAATTAATAAAGTGAGAAAAGAAAAGAAAAGCCGAGAGGAAATGGAATTTTCTTCTTTTTTACTTTCTGATAATCTGAAAAATTTTGAACATCGAAGACCAAATCCGAAGTTACGGATCAGTCCCGACATTTTGTTAAAAGTTTGATTTTAATTTTTAGAATTTGTAAATGTCACAAATCCAAGACTAAGAGGAACACAATTAGGTGTTAGTAGTATCTACCCAGATGGAGCCACCGTGGACTTAGTCACCATGACTGTTAGCCGTGGAGGTATATAGCTGACCCGGTCTGGGGTAGAAGAGAGAAGGAAGTTCGGAGAATTGAAGAGAGGAGTGTTTAAGGTACGCCTGTCTCTCTAGATGTGTAGTGTCTCTCACTACAATACTACAAGTCGTTAGTTTATTTCTTACCACTGTCATTTCATAAATAATGCACACTCTTGTAAATTTACCCTTCCGTCAAGTCTTCCCTTTCAGTGTGTCAAGTTCTAAACATTTTCGTGAAGATTTTCATTCACAAATTCTGCACACTTTCATTTATGATTTATCCAATAAAATAGTGATGTTATGATGTTATATTAATATTATATTATAAACTTAGGTATTGTTAGTAACTCTTGATTTATTTAAAACCAGGCTGGAAGTTGATTTGAAGGAAAAAGTGAAAAACTGTGAGCGTCAACACTCAGAACAGCTGGCCTGGGTCAAAACAACGTCACACGTGGCAGAGGTAACAACACGTAGTCATGGAACGTGCACAGCACAGGGAAATACAATTGATGCACGACGCATACTCACGCGTGGTCAAGTTGAACAAAGGTCAAACGAGACAATGATGAAAGCTTACGGAAAGGAAAAGTGTTGGAGGAAGGACTTGGAAAAAGTTAGTTAAAAGTAAGAAAGTTCTTAAAGGGCTCGAATCAATGAAAAAAGTTTAGAAAGTATTTTAAAGACGGAGATTTCGATCGATTGTAGAATGAAAGCATCATACAAACGAGAGTAGTGAGTTTTGTAGTGAAAGAAAATTGGAAGGAGAACAAAGGGAAAAGCCGGAGGAGGGAGGTTTAGTCTCATCAAATTTGAAATTCGTGTAATTTAACCATTTTCCCTTAATACAGGAAAATTTTTATTTTTGAAAATACAGTAAAAGTTACTTATTCGCCGGGAATATGTTCTGTAAAGTTTTCGGGAATACAAAACCGTGAAAGTGAAATAGAAGTCCAGTCAGCCTGTCAGCAGTACTTAAAAGATGCAATACACAGTTACTACAACATCAAATTCTTTAAAATATTTCGATTAGATTTGCAAGCAAAGAAATTTTTATCCTCTAATACAGGAACTGTATCACGATATAACCCATCAATAAGCAAACTTTGAACAAGAAGCTTTTACTGTATACAAAACAGAACGTTGGGTTGTCTCGAACTAGTATTAAGGGACAGTTCTTGTTTCTTGACACTGACAGTTTTTGTGTTTATTACAACCGCTTACAAAACGTTTACAGGGTATTACTGTAACTAAAGCAACTAGTGTCATTAGTAGTGAACACACTGAAGACTGAAACCAAGCATTTCACAAACCTTCATCTTTTGACAGCTTTAGAGGAGAACTTAAGTAGCTGTAAGGCTGTAAATGACTTAAGACAGTTGAATAATTCGAGTCAGGAATATTTTGAATGAGTAAGGTGTTGGATTAAGAGTTAAAGGACGTTAGGTTGGATTGTAAATTTGGGTACTGTAACAAATTACTGAATATTAATCTCATTTATCGGCTTATTTATAACCTATCCAACTCGTAATTTGAGTCATGTGGGAGGCCTAGTGTTAAAATTCCTGATTTGGACGTTGATGAGTTCGAATCCTCCTCCCGCATCCTGTTATACCCCCCAAAAAAGGTGAAAAACGGGGTTAACCACTCGTCATTTTAGTCAAATTTTATTAAATTCCCCGTGAAAAGTTGGTAAATGTGATAAACATTCAGTAATTTGTCATATTTACCAAGCTACATATATTGCTTTTCGGTCCGCATAATATTTCGAAACTTCCTTTAAAGTTTTTAAAGAGGGTGGTGTACGAATTCAGTCAGAAAATACCTTTGCCGAAACTATTTCGAAAAAGAAAACTGAAATTTGGATTATTCCTCGAAAATTATTTCCATTTGCATTTCTCTCAACTACTTCAGGAAAAGTTTCGTTTCCTTCCCGAACCTCATAACCCCCTTCCACACACACTTTATCTGTCATTTGAATTTTCCCAACCACCTCCTCTTCCTACCTCCATCCCATCCGTTTACTTTTGCATTTCAATATTTCCATCCCGGCAAAAGTTTATAGAAAGAGTTTGACACCCCCTTTGAGAGAAATCTACACGAGTTTTTATGGCTGGGCTCTCTCAGTTTTGTTTACTCCTAAATACGATGAAACGGAAATGGAAGAGGAGGAGGAAGGGAACTATAAATCAATAAGTCACTAAACTAGATATTATTTTGTTATCTCAACCTATTCCCCTCACCTCCTCCCAATCTCTTCTTCACTTCTCCTCTAATCCTCACTCAACATGTAAACCTCCTCTCTCTCTCGCTCTCCTCATCTCTCGATAAACGGATGCTGCATTATAATTGCGGAAATTTTCATTATTCGCCGAAAACGATTTAGAAGTTAAAGTGGAAATCAATAGTTTTAAGTTCTTTTTTGTGGCTTTCAGAATGTCGTCAAACAGCAAATCCTGTGGAAAATTAAAATGCCAAAACAACGGAAGAGAAGCGAACGTTTCGGAATTCTCTTGGCGGCATAAACGCGGAAGTAATCATTCAACGTCACAAATTTTCTCGTAGACGTAGAAGTCATAAATTGGTGACAAATCGTCCGACCGGTGGTGATGGTGAGTTGATCCGTTGTCCGGTGTATGGATTTAGAAAGCGGAAATGATAATACAACGACTCTACAATTTCCCCGAGGAGTTCATTGCAAAATAAAACAGGAGGAAAAGGGTAATTACGTTCAGGTACCTTGACGGTAGGAACGAACGTCAAGATTAAAATCAAATTTCCTTCTTTGACGTCTCGTCTGTTAATTAAAGAATTATTTTTAGAAAATTGGTTAACTAGAACATTTAAAAGAAACAAGGAAATTCATTTTTATGCGGATTCATACAGTAATGAGGTCTTGTTTGACTTGAAAACCCGATTTTATTTTAATTTACAGTGGCGTGAGTAGTCTGGTATTGAATCGGCACGTAACAGTCTCACTGGAAATGTTCTTTTAAAAAAAGGTTCAAAACATTTTTATTGTACATTTTTTTGAACAGTTATGACTGTTTTTTGGTGTAGATACCAGATAATAGTTCTGTTTGCTAGATAAAACAACCGAAAGACTATCTACTAACCTCTTTTTAAGATTGGAATCAGTTTTAGCCTCCAGACCCTATATTTAGCATGTATAATAGCTCCAAGTCGTTGATTAGAAATAAATATTTAAGAAGATATAAAGATATATATAATTGGGGTCAGTATATTATATAGATAAATCTACACGCCGTATATTGTTTTATAGAGAGGACTTTGATCAAGGTAGGGCGTGTATGGGTTAGTTGTAGTGTTGATGAGGCAACCAACCCATACACGCCCTACCTTGATCAAAGTCCTCTCTATAAAACAATATACGGCGTGTAGATTTGCGTTTCGCTATAAATTTATAGTTTCTTAGTTGTGGCTGTTTTTGTCTAGTTTCAATAGTTCGGTTGGTACCACTGAAATAAAAACAGTTGGTGTTTCTAAAATCTAATGTATAACAATATAAGGCGTGTAGATTTATCTATATAATATATTGATCCGGATTTTAAACGCCAACTGTTTTTATTTCAGTGGTACCAACCGAACTATTGAAACTAGACAAAAACAGCCATAACTCAGAAACTATAAATTTATAGCGAATCGTGGTGTTTTGAAGCTCTCAATCTACACGCCTTATATTGTTTTATATTAGATTTATCTATATAATATATATTGATCCGGATTTTAAACACCAATTGTTTTTGTTTCAGTGGTACCAACCTAACTATTGAAACTGAAGACACGCATTATGTAACATGTTACCATTTTAAAATTAAGACTAAAACTAGTGAGCAATGAAGAAATAAACAAGACAAAAACAGCCACAGCGTGGTGTTCTGTAGCTCCAAAACTCTTCAACCAAGGAGGCAAGTAAACCAAAATCAAATAGATACTATAATATAACGTCATTCGTCATCTAGATATGAAGCTGAAACTTTTTCGAAGTCGATTCAACAGGAAGAGCCCTCGTATACTCCAGCTACAAGTGTGAGTACAGTGTACAAGTTGAGGAATAGCGAGGGAGCAAAATCGTTCAAAAAAGCGAGAGCTTCGATTCGAAGAATAAACATACGACAGCTTGAAAAAGTAACGAGAAATTTAAAAATGAATGAACGAGGAAAAAAGTTTAAGCCATGACATATTCTTCGAAAGCACTGGTGAGTCACCGACTCCCACAATTTATAAATTTCTTTTTTATTTTTATCAATATCGCTGTTTAATATTTGAAAAGCTCGGGAACCCGGAAGAAAGGTTTCGGGTCTTGAAAAGACAAACAACCTACCTCTTTCTCCAAAACCGATACTGGATTTGATTCTGCGGGGTAATCTTCTTTACTCGAAACCTTTTTTCCCTCCACTCAGTCTTAAACTCAAAATGTTTCTTTTTCCAACTTTTGCTTAAAAAATTTCGCCATTCCATGTAATTTCACCTGAGTTTTATATTTCCAACGTGTTCTCGTTCGAATCCCACGAGGACGTCAGATTTCAAAACCTTTTCAAACTGCATCCATTTACAAAGTTTATTCTTTTGCATAGGAATAGTTGGGTGCAATTTTTTTTTAAACATCTCTTTCGAGCATCAAGTAAATATTTTCCTTTTTTTAATTCCCTCGCAGAGAAAATCGGTCCGGTTTTTGGAAAAGCGCTCTACATTTTGTTAATATTTCCTTATTTTCGGGGTAGCAGGCGAGATACGGCTAAAGTGGGATTGAAACAAACCCTTACAAATGACGCACGTATGTTTCATGTTAATCCCTTAATGGGGTAGGCAGAGCATTGATGCTCTCATTCCTTTACCCTCCTACATTACTATAAATCACTTTCCTCTATATACAGAATATTTCTGGTTCTTCATATTTTCCCTCGTTTCTCTGGAAAACTTCGTGTTTCTCTCTCTCTATTTAGAAAATCTCTTATTTTCCTCTCTCTGGTTTTCTAAATCTTTTTGTTTTTATTTTTAATGCTAATCTAAAATACTGTCTAAAATTAAATTTTGCACAGCATTAAAAGTAAATAAATTTTTTTTAAGAAACATAAAAAGATCCCTCACGTTATTATAATAACATCGGCTTAATGCTCTTTAAAAAACTTCCACATGCCCTCAAGTGTCTCCAAATCTTATGGGACGCTCTCAAAGCTCACACTTTCTACATTGACATAATCGCCTTCTTTCGAGAGATTTGATTTTGGATCATTTTGGCAGTTTTTTTAAATTTGTCGACAGTTTTTGAAGTGTCTCTCATTCGTCTCGTTTGTCTTTCTTTAGAATCTTACACCCTTCGAGGGAGAGAGTTAAAGAGACAGAATCCTTAGCTATGATGCCCTCCTTTGACTTCCTTTTCTCGAGTTCAAATTTTAAAATGGACGAAGAAAAAGGTCGTTTAGGTTCTTTTTAATTACTAAAAGCTTTCTGTTGTGAAATGACAGTGCAGAGTGTGTGCAGTATTTATGAAAAAAGCCCTGCATGAAACTGTACAGGATTTACAAAATGAGTATCTTGAAAATACGTTGTAGAGTTTGTAAAATAAAACTCTGATGAAATTGTCCAATTTTTGGAGCTCTTCAAAATAGTGTGCAGTATTTATGAAATGAACTCTTCCAATAAATTATGCCATTCTCATGTGAATTATTTAACGAATCGTGCAGTATTTTTGAAATTTCTCCGAGAAATTGCACAGGATCCGTGAAACGAGTTCTTCTCCCAAATGTGTAATATTCAAAGACAAATTAATTTATAAAAAGTGTGCAGTATTTAATGAAAGAGTATTTAGAGAAGTTAGTGTTCAAAATTAATAAAATTATAGAGTTGGTGATAATATGAACACGGACAACTGATACTCAAAATCAAAACAGACAAACCAATCAGATAATATTTACTTTCAATATTTTAGGTCTGAGTAAAGTATCTACTCAGTTGGACTTAAGCCATGAGTATTACCCGTGGAGGTATCTACCTGGCTGGGATAGTAGTTCCTACCTTTCGACTGGGGTCAGATTGATTCCGGATTTGAAGACAGAGTAAGTAAATATATTAATATAATAAAAATAATATTAACAAACAATTATAAAACGATTGATTTGGTCAGCAGTTTGGCGTGATGTTACCGGGTCTTCTTAAGATCGTAAATCGGAGGATGAGTTTACAATACTCGCGTAAAAACAGAAGCTTTGGCTGGGCAGTTAGCTTATGCTTCTTCGATTCGCGTTTGCTTGAAATCACAACATTTAAAATGGTTTCGAAAAGGAAAAGGAAAAACTTTGAATAACGAAAGGCATGACATGTTTTTCAAGTTCGTGACCGTAAAATAATATTCTTTTTAAAAATTTGATTATTCACCAAAAAGTTAGTCTCTTCTTAGGAATAAATAATAAAAACCCCGACCAAATTGCTTCTTATTTGGCGGCGGCGGCAACGGAGGGAGGTAGGGGGGGCCCAGGGAAAAGTTTGCATGTCAACTCAAGATTTTTTTTCCATTTATTTATTTTTTATTTTTATTTTTCCTCCTTTTCTTCTTCCCATGCTCGACTCGAGTGAGGCTTAGTGAAAAAAAAATGAAAACAATTTTTTTGTTTGTTTTACCCTTTTTGGGGGTGAGGGGGCTAAATGATAATTCTTTCTAATTTTTTAAAAACGAAAGGAAAAAATAATAATTTCGGAAAATTTCACTCTGCCGGTTTTCAAAACCTTGGGAAAAACCTTTTGAGACCCCTTGAAAAATCCCGAATACGAATTTCTAATGAGACATTTGTTAAATTTACGTTTATAACCTGAAGGCATAGCATAGCGTATGGAACCGTTCTTTTCCCGAATTTGGTGTTTCCTAGGATCCCAACCCCCCTCTCCGCCCGACATCCAACTGAATTTCCATAATTTAAACGGAGCTCATGTTTCAAGAAAGGTTGCGGAAATTACTTACTTGCGGGTTGAGTTCATCTGGGAAGTCAGTTTCAGGAACCGCATCATTTAGTACGAAGCCTAGTCAGTTAAAAAACACTCGAAAAATTTTCCGAGGGAAAACCCCCTCGTTTACCGGCTCATTGGTCAGCGTTAAAATTTTGACCTTTTGGTCTCTTAGAATTTTTTTTTGTTTTGATTTTCCTCACTGACAATCGTTAACCAATCGAAAACTATTTTAGTTACTATTTGAAGTTTGTTTCAAATCAATTTTTCCTTAATCCGTTCCTGAAGTTGAGGTACGTGTCTGTTTCGTAGATATAATTCCTTTAAACGGACTAATTGTTGACTTGAACTTGAAGATGAGTGACAGTTAAGTCGACAATTTTTAGTGTACCATCGCTTCAATGAGCCAGTTTGACTCACGACCACAACGAAATATTAGAATCAAAAGAAATTAATTTCTACATAAACTTTATTTTGTAGTTCAAATACTATTTATAAATTTATACTTTGCTTTTATAAATACACATAAAATCTATGTATAAATACAATTAAATGAGTCAAATTGTCTCAAGTTGCTGACGTTAAATAAATATCAAATTTTACTAACATCAGATTTTCACTTGGTGATTTGATTTATAATTTTAACTCTAAATTTATGAGGGCTTTCTTTCAAAATTGATGCACACTCCAGCCAAGGCTTTATTTCATAAATAATGCACACTGTCCCTGTAATTCTAATCAATTAAAACAGATAACCTCTGAAACGGTCAAAACCAAACGCTGATGAAAGCTGCAAAAGTATTAGTCTCAAATTTACAAATTTTCATAGCAAACATTTCAGTATTAATGTGAGTCAATTTGACGTGCAACAAATTGGTTTAAATCAATATTTAGGCTTATTATTTAAAAGGTGATGTGGAGATTAACCTTAAAATGAGTCAAATTGTCTCAGTTCGTTTGAATTTTAAAATAATTTGAGGTCATATTAACTTTGCTTACTACCATTCTCAGTCCTTTTTAGCAGTTTTGAACAAAAAATCGGAAATTTCTTTGGAAGACTATTTAACTGTTACAAAATGGCGGTGTTAACTCACCCAAACGATTCGACGAGAAACCAATTCGACGCCTTGGTTTCTTTCACTGGAAACAAAAGCGAAAACCACTCACCTGAAAGAAATAAATAAATTTTAATATTTCACAGTTAAATAAATAAATCAATAAATTTTTACTTCTCTGCCACAAAACGAGATTGTTATATTATTGTAGGAACTGGTTTGTTTTATAATAATATTATTATAGTTATTCTTTTGGTTATTAGGCCGCTCAATTTTTCGGGGATTTTTCTCTCAGCTCGATCAGTGATCCAATGAAGATCTTTGTAACTTTTCATGGTGGAAAAGGTCTGAACGAATCCGACCAAATTCTCTGATTTGGGCAAAGTTTGACTTAACCGGCCTGGCATCCAAAAGAGTAACGTTACTAACAGTAATAGTGAGAGCTGCGAAAATTTCAAAAGTCACTTTCATGTCATATTATTTTTATTTTGTCGGAATCAGATGTTTGATGAAAATATATAAATTATAGATAATATATACAGAAAATAACGGTCATTGCGATACCGTTCGAGTTTGCCGAGACGTCCAGCACTGGCTGATTGCTAGTTGGTCGTTTTCTTCGTGTAGACTCTTTCCTACCAGCCTGAAAGCGTTTTCCCGCAATTTTCTGCATGTCTTGTGACTTGTTTGTTACAAGTTTTGACGTGTTTCTTGGTCGCCATATGTCTCAAATTCTACATAACCAAATTTACTACAACACTTCAAACATATACAGCAGTACAAGTCTGAACTATAGCGCCTGACCAGTACGAAAATATTCGGGCGTGTGCTCAGAAACTGCTAATATTGTTTGCCTAAACATATCTTTATGAAGTAATATACAGAAAATACGCACAGAAACAGACTGAGAGATCTACATACAGATGATACCCTGAGGGTGGACTGTATGCGTCGAAAGCCGGACTTGTAAATTCTTTTTTTCCTGCAGCCCAGTCATAATGGTCACAATGGAAATTTGGCCCGGGAAGGGAAAAGCTTAAGTACCAAGGCTATACAGTATTTCTTTCCTGGAACTGGGCACTGTGTGTGAAAGGTTAGGCGAAGGAACTACTCCGCTTATTAGAGTTATTGAGGCACAAACACAACCCACACACACTTCACAGTCTTTATTTATCCACAATATGTCAAAAGAGAGAGAGCGGGATCGGTAATAACATTCAACGATTCCGGCCTGTAAATGGATTCTTAAAATAATAATGGCTCTCGTGGAAATGCTTTAATATAAACCACTCAATAAAATAATGGGTGAAATATAAAATAAATTTTGTAAATTTAGGGAAACGCGAAAAATTCTCGCTCCCCCTTTTTTTCCAAGAGGCTCTTGATTTCTCAAACGGCATTCATTAAAATTTTTAGTTTTTCAACGAGAGGGAAAAATAAAAAAAGAAAAAATTATTACTCGGTGGTTTGCCACAATTCAGCTTCACAAAATCTTTTAATTCTTCGAGTGGTACAAAGAGTTTTGAATTATGCATATAATTCTCACAACAGTGGCTATTACCCTTGGCGAAAAGCCAAATGTTGCCAAAGCAGATGACAGAATGACAAATTTTCTCGTCTACGATTTGATAATGTTCAGAATAATTTCTCTCGATTCTGATTAGAATTGTTTTGGAATTTTTTGTTTTCTGGAAAAATTCTCCTCTGGAACGTTTTTTGGGTTTGTTTTCACTCCCGAGATTGTGTATTCTGGTTGTTGTCGTGGTATCAACATGATCTCAACAAATCTTGGAAACATCGAATCGGCTAACGAACAAAATTGGGTGTAAGACTCTTCGTAAACGGGATCATACGTTAAATCATCATCATTATTATTGATATTGAGTTAGACAGTATATTATTAATATATATTACTTTCGTTACTTATAAGAAGAATCCTCCTAAAAGTACGCAGAATTCATGATCTAAGTTCTCTAAGAAAGTGTGCAGTATTTACGAAATAAAATCTTTGGACGATTGCGAATTCAAAACACTTCATTCAAGTGTGCAATATTTATGAAATGATTGTTTTTTTTGAAGGAGCTCATTACTTTATAGATAGATGAACTGTAAGATATGATTCAGGAATTTGTAAAATTGTAGTGTTTGTAGTAATTTAAACACTGGGAGTAAACACTCGGAATCAAAACAGACAGACAGTATTTGGTATCAATTTAATAAAAAAATTTTTTTCACCAAATAAATATCGCACAATACCTTGGCCATGCGCCAGTTTGAGTATGTCAGTGTGCATTATTTATGAAATGACCTTGAATTTATTTCATCTATGGTTGAAGAGATTCGCGACTTTCCATTGGGTCAGATTTGGTTTTGCAAAGTTCCTCGCTCGTTTCATTTGAACCAACTACGTCGAAAGTTTTTTTTAGTAACCCATTTTATAATATAAATATTAGTAAAATGAGATGATAATATATTGTAAGATATTGTATTTATCAATATTATCAAAATGAAGTGGAAATGCTTTGCAACAACAAACCACAAGCCGGTTTTGGAATAAAATAAAATTTCTTCTAGATTTCGAGTTTGAATTGTGAAGGTTTGCCGCCTTTTTTTTGGAATCAAAATCAATACATAACTCGCATAACTTTGAGCCTTTCGGGTCTATTAGGTCACCAAATTCCAAAAAACCTAAAATTCAAACAAAAAATAACAAAAAAGACGCAACGACCATGCGCATAATCGCAAACAAAAAATTTCTTTCTTAGACATCAAACCAAATTAAAAAACAGGAAACGGAAACAACTTTATCACCGAAACCTCACGTGACTCACAGCCAAGAAAGAAAAAAAAAGGAAAACACCGCGTGAAAGATTTCCCTCGAACTTTTCCAGATTTTGCCGCCTTCTTTAACCGAAACTGATGTGTGACAAATTTAAAGTTAGTGTTTACGTGTCAGCATTTAATGTACAACTTCCCTTTTGCCTTTCACCGTTTAAAAGTTAGCTGTCAGTCGGTGAGTGTTAGTTTTCTCTCTTCCTCTGTCAAAACATTCGATTCGCTGTAGGAAATGTATTTGAATGAAATTTTATCCAAAAGGGGTAGGTAGGCGGTGTGGGGTGGTATTTGGAAGTAGGCGTAAAAATTTTCTCGGAAGTTGTTCGTCTCTTAACACTCCAAAATTGCTATCGTTTCTCAGTTTAACATATTCGAATGAGAATTATACGGTTTAAGTTGGCAAGCCTTCTTCTTTTAGTCGGGGCCAATTATCTAATAAAATCTGGGGACAGTACATAAACCGAAATCCTCCAACTGTTTGGAAAATTTTTGGAATAACTACATTGCTCAGTGAACCACACGAGAACTAGAAAGGGACCGAGAAACTGAGAATTGCCAACCTCTGATTTAAGCGATTATGCAAGCTAACAACTGTGACATCTGGAATTTTAATATCTAAAAAAAATTCTCTTTAAAAAAATGTAAAAAAGTTAGAGACAAACGGTAGAAATTGAAATTTAGATTCTTTATCTCACGGTATACGACTCTCCTGCGGCAAATATTTTTTTTTGGATTCTTGTTTTTATACTTTGATCATCAAGCCATAATGCCAACTGTTGAAAATAAAATAAATTTATTCAAAGGAATGAAGTAAAATGTAAAAGAGGGTCCATTTTGAAGGATTTTTTTGTTATAACAATAATTTTTATTTGTGGTGTTTGTGTTTATGTCGGGAATTGAGTGGTGGATGGGTTAGGGGTTGGTAAATTGCTTGCCAAGAACAGACCCAAAGCTTGGGTTTGAGTAGTATTGTGGCGATCATGTTTAGACTTGTAACTAAGTCACAAGACATGTAGAAATTGCAGAAGACACAATGAGAGTCATAGGAAGAAGTTTGCACAAAGGATACAAATAAAAAGCGCGACCAACTGCAGTCAGTCAGTGCTATACGGCAGGGGTTCCCAAATTTTTGTATCCTAGACCCTTTGCCATGTTTTCCGGTTTTGGATAGGCCCCCTACTTACCTGATATTTTGTAAATTTCTCACTGTAGTGCAGTAAATTTTTACTTCATAGGTACCTTTTTAAATAATGTATATGTCTTTATATAAAATAGTATAACGTAAATAAATAGGTACTATCAGTGTATGTTGAGATCCACTAACGTGGACCCCAGAATTTTTTTCGCTGACATAGACCCCTTGATTGATAGCTTTGATCCACTTTGGGAATCACTGCTATACAGTAACTCAAACGGCGTCGCTATTTTGTTTATAGATATTTTCTAAATATTTTTTATTTAGATAAATTCATTTTTGTGCTTTGTCTTATCTATACACTTAACTCTGACAAGTATAATATGATCACCAAAAATTTTTAGAAGATAAATGTGCTTGACAGTACCAATACTCGTGTGAGAAGTCAGTATCTACCAGAATCTGGTGGGTTTTTAGGACAATTTTATTGTGTTCTCCTAGTGAAAAATTTGTGATATTTCTGATCTTTTTTTACGCGGTTTGTAATAAACCCACACGTACTGCGATCTTCAGTTGCGCTATATGGATAATTACTGCTAATCGTTTCGGCCAACTAGAGACCACGACGTGTTCAACTCATTTGTTGGAGCAAGTGAACATGAGTTGAAAATGTGCTTGATTGTGAGTCAGCTACCTTTCATTGAAGGCTTACTCGCTGACTGAACATTTACTACCAAGGTTTTGAGCCTTGGAGGGAGTTTTAGAATGAAAGGAAAACATTTCGCGGGAGAAAAACAGGCTCCCAGATTTGAACCTTGCCCCTTGGAGTGATAGGCGAGTGCTCTGACCATATCCCCCAAAGCTTATAATAATATAATATTATTACATCTTTTATTTAATAAAATGGGTTTTCCATTCGGTTAAGGAGACCTAAAATAATTATTCAACAAAAAAATTATTTTTAGTAACGAACTCAAACCACTCTAAAGATGGAGTTGTACCACTCTACAAAAAGAGGAGAAAATTTTTGAATTTTGAAAATGTTTTTATAACTCAAACTTGATTTTTGTTTGCTTGTTTAAAACACTGTTCTTCTTTCACTTAAATGAAGTTTGTTGAACCTTAAATTTTAACATTCCGTGAGAAAGAGAACAGAAACGAACGCGGGCGAGGTGGATGAGGAAGAGGATCGAGGGTTTCGGCGGGACTATGTCAAAGTCTTCCGAGGTCTTCATACTTTGTTATAATCCAGACTTTAAATGATTCCATTATTTTTCACGTATTATTTGATGTAATAAAGTCGAGGAAATATTTTCAGGCGGGGGTGGTGGTAGGGGAGGGAGGAGAAGTGCGGTAAGGGTTTTTATTACGTATATAACAAGATGGAAAAACTTTTGAAATTTAAAAGCAGACATTGTTTTTTTTTTCTTCTTCTTTTTGAAATCAAATATAATTGCACACTTTATAAAAGAATGGAGTTATGCATAAAATTTGATATTCTAAACAATATAAAGCGTGCGTGATGGAAAAAAGTAATAAAGAAAAAAAAATTTTCTTTTTTTTCTTAGGAAGGAGGAAGGAAAGTAAGGAAGAAAGAAAGTTAAACAAGCGCAAGCCTTCCACCAGAACTCGTTACTAAAATAATTTTTTTTTCTTCTTTTAGTTTATAATTGTTGTTGTGAAATTCTTTGTTTAACTTATTGAGGCCTCAGGTTACTAAATTACCATAGTTCCTTAACACTGTTTCCCTCTACGGTGCTCGGTACCATAGATTTGAAAGCTCTTACGTCCTACCCAACGCATCCGATTGTTATTGCTATATCGTTTTTGGGTCTCTTTCAGTATAATGGAACTGTTGTATCTTAATAAAGTGCGTATCTTATCTCCTTTTCTAAAATTATCTTTTCATTTATCTCCTAGATAACAGCGATCTGATTTCAATCTCGAGGCAACAAGTAGTTGGTCTGGGTTTAAAGTCTTCGTACTCAAACTGCAGTCCGTGGGCCACATGCGGCCCATTAAACTCTACACAGTGGAAACCGATTGAGCGAAAATTTGTGAAAGGTTGATTGCTCGTTGTTAAGTCTGGGACTTAATACCTGACCAGTACGAAAATTTTTGGCCGGTGCTCAGAAACTGCTAAAATCGTTTGCCTCAACATATATTCAAGAGGCAATATACAGAAAATACATACAGAAACAGACAGACAGATGTACTTAAAGATGATGCCCTTGGGGTGGACTGTATGCGTCGAAAGCCGAACTTGTAAAGGCGTTTTGGTAAGTCATGTGGCCCAGTCGCAGTGGTCACGATAGAAATTTGGCCCGGAAGGACAAAGTATCAAGGGTTTAAAGGGAACAAACCAGTATCTTCGTTTCAGGATATGAAGAATTAGGTCGGAGGAGAGGATAAAGCAATGAAACGGAGCAGAATAAGAAAAGAATAAAGCAATTAGTAAGGTAGAAAGAAAAAGTGAGAGAAAGAATAAGCAGGAAAAGGAAGCACGGTTCAAAGATAAAGCAGAATCAAACAAAAAGAAAGAACAATTTCAGTGAAAGTGAAAAGTAATAGAAGAGAAAGGCAGATAAAACTAAACTGAAGAAAGGTGAAGATATAGTAAAACGGTTAGGCTAAGAGAATCGTGTTATTTAGTCTAAAAGGTTTGTGTCCTTTGGGGCGTCGTCGGTCTTATCACTCACCAAGATGGGATGCTGCGAAAGGACTGGAACGAACGCAATCGAGAGAGAATCTGGTCTGAGCACTTCATACTAATATTTCAACCCACCATAACATATTCCAACGTCCCTATTTACATTCACATCCTTCCTTCCTTTCTTACATATATCGATTCGCGGAAAATATCGATACAAAATAAATTTAATTCTCGACAATAAATTCGCTTCAATATTAAAGTGAATAGTCATTGCCTTGCAACGAGCGTTTGTTTGAAGACGACTCCGGGAAGAACTATTCAAGGATAAGTTAAACAAGGGAAAAAGTCAGCATTTTAACTGGGACGTTCAGTAGAAAATGGATGAGAAACGTCACGGAAAAAGGCACATCCAGAAAACTGAATAATACTTTGAAGACACGTCGGGACAAATGAGTTAAGCGTGCTGTGAATCATTTTTCATTTTTTCCGAGGGGTAAATAAAAGACATCACATTTGGTTTATCATCAACAAGGTAACTTTTCCAGATACTGAATCTGAAAATGTGTATGAAGAAACCGCACTAAGTTTATAAGCTTCGTGAATCAGGACTAACAAATAAAGTCGGTTTCACCTTTAGAAGTAGATTTTGTGAATCGAAAGCGGGCTGTGAAGATTTTCGAGTTGATTCTAAATCCTTCCGGAAGAACATTTTATGAGTTATCTCTTGAATGTTGGAAATGTTTGAAATTTGATTGCCAAGAAAGTGGAATGTTCGAGGAAGAAAAAGAACATTAAGAAGGAAAAAAGACAATAATGCTGAGAGAAAAAGAGAGATTTGGGTGGAGAATGACTTCAGTGACAAGGTTGTTGCAATGTTCGAAAACTTTTATTGAATGGATTTCACATGACAGAACGAGAAGCCATTACGTTTGATAATGTTTTCTGAGCTAGTGTGTTTTATCGAAACGAAATGTGACTAAAGGTATCGGAAGACTGCGGTTTGTCGATAGGGACAGCTGTGTTGATAATACAACTCTCTCAATAAGAATATATTTTAAAATTAAATACATACAACACACTAATAACATACAGCGATATTTACTTTTTAAATGTTAAACAATCGAGTTGATTTAAATTGGATGTATAGTAAATAGAAACAGCGAGGTGTGTTGGTGAGCGTTGGTTTTACGTCGAGGATGATATTATAGAGTGTATGAAGTCTGTTTATGGATTTGGGTTAATTTACATGACGGATGGAAGGCTTGTAACAATAAAGAGCTTCCAGTTGCCTTATGTTGCTGTATGTGAAATCCCTTAGGTGCAGTCTTCATCTTATATTATATGACAACAACATAAATATTCTAAGAAAAATGATTGAGATGAATTAAGTGTTTATGTCAACCGGAAAGTAATATTATATATAACTGGAGGTAAAAGTGATTAATCGGGAGTATTTATAACCGTCAACTAAACGTGACAAATATTTATCACATTTTCTGGTTAGTTTATAATAATATCCAACGTATACTGGGAAATGTAATAAAGTCTGCTCAGATTCCGAGTTGTATGTTTTATAAACTAACCGGTAAATATAATAAATATTTAATAATTTGTCACAACCAGTCTTAGTTGTCAATAATTATAAATATTCACTTGGTTTATCACTTTTACCGTGACACATATTAAGTGTAACGCACAAAACCGACATTATTTTACAGCCCATCTAATATTTATATTATAGGAGACCTGGAGCGGTCAGAGAGAAGTTATGGTTGTGAGTTCGAAGCCTCAATCGCATCTTGTTAAAGGGTGAACAATGGATTCAGAACTCAAACTTATTACATATACAGTTTGTTACAAAACACAAGGAAGTCGGCGTCTTGGTAGTCATGGGGAAACGACCTACATTTCAATATCTTCAAGCTCCTGGGATGAAAATGTTAGTTTGTTCGCCAGATTAAGGATCTTCCAAAAAAGCGAGGTAAAATATACTTATACTATCTTTTTAGACAAAGGTGGCGGTAATTTTTTAAACCATGTATACTTGGTACTCAAACTGCGGCCCACTAAGCTCTACTGAATGGCCCAGTGGAAACCGATTGAGTGAAACTTTGTGAAAGGTCGATTGCTCATTGTTAAGTCTGAACTATAGTGCCTGACCAGTAGGAAAATGTTCGGGCCTGTACTCAGAAACTCCTAACATTCTTTGCCTCAACACATATTCATGAGGAAATACACAGAAAATACATACAGAAACATATTGACAGATGTACATACAGATGATACCCTGAGGATGGACTGTATGTGTCGAAAGCCGAACTTGTAAAATCGTTTTGGTAAGTCGTGTGGCCCAGTCGCAGTGGTCCCAATGAAAATTTGGCCCGGGAAGGAAAAAGCTTGAGGACTAAGCCTAAAAACTAATTTTGGGGCAGAATGCAACTATTTCAATCGGTAACATTACAGTTTAAAACTTTCCAATTAGTCTTCGGTCATTAAAAGTCACCAATTTCTACTGATTCATTCATTACATTCTCCAGCAAATAGTTTAATTATGTATACACATTTATACAAACATAATACTGTAAGAAATTAATTAATACAAAACTCCCCGCCCCCCAAAAAAACAAGAAAAAAAAATAATCCGAAAATAATGACGTGAACGCGGAAATTTCAGTCCCAAGCAAAACCCGGCTACTAACTACTAAATAAATTTAAAACGGAAGTGCTACCAACAAAAGTCATGAATAAATCAAATTTTTTATTTTTATTTTCTTCTGTAACAGATGGAAAAGTGAATGAACAAAACGAACGGACGGAGTCTCTGTCATGTTTTAGGTCATTTAATTAAAACAAAAACTTTGTCTAGGTACTCTCTACAGCGTGGAACAATCCTGTGGGATTATTACTGCACCCTGCAAGTCGGGCAGGAAATGGATTTAGAAAAAAAAATGGCAGCAGATGTTGGAACAAAAATTTAAATTTATTAAAATTTTTCTTTCGAGAGGTGAGGAGAGAAGACAGAAGGTGCTACACCTTTTCCAAAACCTGCACGAAATTCCAACAGAAAGTCTTGTAAGATTAATTCCATCTTATTGTAAATTTAAATTCTTTTTTTTGTGTGTTTTCATCTCGAAAACGAGGAAGAAAGAGTCTGATTTTAGGTGTTCTTCGTGAAAAAAGCTTTAAAAAAAGGAAGAGAAATTTGAAAAGAACCACCGGAGGACAGCTTCGATGGCTGATTTACTGACGAGAATTCCTAAGGTTTATCCCCGTTTTTTTCCTTCTTCTGGTTGCCCTAAGGGGTGTGGCTCCAACCCAAGGGACGCATACGACAAAAGTTCCCAGATTCGGTAGAATATACAATGTGCAAGTGCACAAAATCCTCGTCTCGAATTTTAAATTTTCAAAGGAAAAGGAGTGAATATGGCGACGACGCTTGTTTCCTTTCAGTCGCAATTTTATTTGCCCACACAGTCCTAAATATAGGTCAGCCTAGCATACCGAGAGTCTTATTCGAAATGCGAACAATTTTTACTGTATAAATTGATGTGAAATACCGTAGTGGGTTCTTGACCGGAAAAAATACTTAAAATTTGAAATTTTCAAAAAATTTCTCAAAGTTCTCAGTTCTTTTTATGTCGTAGACCCCTTGCCATGTTTTTCGGTTTTGGGTAGACCCCCTACTCACCTGATATTGATTTTTGTAAATTTCTCAGTGTAGTCAAGTAAATTTTTTTACTTCATAGTATTTTTACAACTATTGTATATTTCTTTATACTATAAGATAGTATAATGTAACTAAATAGGTACTATTGTGGATCCCCATTTGTATTTTATGGGCTCCTAATTTTTTTTGGCTCTTGCAGGTAGTCACAGACCCCTTGGGGTCGATATAGACCATTTGGGAAATCACTATATATTCAAAGGAAAACACATATAAATTGTTAGTAGCTGTTAGTACAGATTAAGATGTTAGCGGAAAAGTTCTAAACAGACTGATGTAGCAATGGAACGAAATGATTCACCGCCCAATTCGGGGATTCCCATTTTCAAGTCGCTTCGCTCGTTAAGCGAGTCTTTTTCTTTTAACAATTTATACTGCTGGTTATGCGAGGTTCTCTTTAAGCTATGTTCCACAGTAGTTATTTTATAAAATGTACATGAACACTGAAATTTTCGTTCTATAATTTATTTCCAAGGATTGTTTTGGGGAAAAATTTAAATTTTATTGTTGTATAGGTTAATTTGGCTCACTTCAATGAAACTTTTGTTCCAAAATTTATTCAGTTCGTGGGAGGAGTAGTGTAGTGGTAAAAGCTCCTGACTTGGAAGCAAATGGTCGTGAGTTCGAATCCTACTCTCGCATCTTGTTATACCCCCCAAAAAAGCAATACAAAAGAAAATCATTCAGTTCAACTTAAAAACAAAATTCCAAAATCCATCTTCAAAAAAGGAGAATTATTCATAAATAATGCACAGTTTTTTATAATAATCAATGTCTAAGTATATGTCCTAGGATAATGTCTTGCCCTGGGAATTGCGTCACCAAAAAGCATAGAGCTGTTCTTAGGATTAAGTCCTGGTTCAGTATTTTAAAAATGTCTTCATTTATACAATTAGATTTATTGATGAATTACTTATAATATAACTAATAACTCCCATAACTAGATCATACAGATAGGAATGTATAACTGATAAACGATTTAAAGTACTTTCGAAAGAATAACCCAACAAATTCAAAACATACAGATTTAGCAATGACACCAAAAGTTCCACACGGTACAATTCGGGGAGTCACTTCGCTCGTTAAGCGATTCATTTTCTTTTAAAATTTATACTGCTAGTTATGCGAGGTGCTCATTAAGCGAAGATCCACTGTAATAATGAAAAATTCTTCTCCCTTTTTAACGAGTTCAATGAACGAGAATCATGGACGAAGATGATAGTCTTACTTGTAAACCATCCATTAGCGTTCATCATCTGCGTTCATGTGACACCCGGGAAAGTTGTAGAAGGAAATTTAAACTAATTTCGAGGGACAAACTTTCACTTTCATCCAGATTGAAATTTTTAACTTTGATCACGAGTTTGATGTTTCATTTTCGCGCGGTTTTCTACTATCCCTAAAACTTTGATTACAACTAAAAATAATTTTATGGATTTTATAACCCTTCAAGCAAACAAAAAAAATTCAAAAACGGAGTTTAATAGTTGAGCAGGAAATAGAGATACACATGTTTATATGATATCAATATATAGTCCTATTATTTTTTCTCTAAAAAGCACAGCAAAAGACCTTTGTTCCATTAAATAGCTTTTATTGCTAAATCGAAGCGTGCAGGATACGGTATAAGAAAACTCCAAACGAATGGGTTCCAAACCATTGAATCCATGTTCCTGTGCACAACTGGTTGACATCGTCAGTTGCATGACATTCTCGTGCCATTTCCTGTTTTTCTTCCTTTTTCTAAATGCGATCCCGTTAAAATTATTATCAAGAGAAACCCTCATTGCGTTAACGTTTAAATTACCTTCTATACTATTTACCGTATATTTTTATTCCAATATTTTCCTATTTCGTCTCTCATTTATCTGGAAAAATTTTTACTTAGAATGTGCGTCACGAAGAAAAAAACGTGATTTTTCAGCCGGAGTTTTAAGAGTTAAAACCATCTGCGAGATATTGGAAAATTATACTGAAATCTTTAATAAACAGGTTTTAAGAAATAAAAAAAAAATGGTGTTTTGTCTTACAAATAGAAAGTAGAAGGAGAGAGAAGTTCGTTTTGTGTAAATCTTTAGAATACGCGGTGTGTTTTCAAGGTTTCCTTGTTCTGATGTCGAAACCTTTGATATTGTAAACGTGGTCATAAGTCAAAGTGACAGTTCCTTGGATATTTATATTGATATAAACATAAGATTTCAGTTCCAGGAAACGAAGACGTTTGAGTTATGATTATTACAGTTTTGAAAGGAAATTGATGAAACATAAATACCACCAACGAGGAGTTGGAGTATTAGATGAAGAAGAGGTATTGTTATTGGAGTATGTTCCAGTTGTCTTATGGTACATTGTTTAACTATGTGATTTTGCATGTTAATACTATGTTTCGTAAAAAGGCGGATTCTGTGTGGTTGCGAAGAATGGACGCTAACGAGGGCCCTAGAGAGAAGAATTGAAGCCTTGGAGATGTGGCTAGAAGAATGACTAACGTGGAAGTGCTAAACCTTATGGACAAAGAGGAGTTGCTGTATGAAGTTAAGTGCCGGAAACTGTATAACTTCGGACACATACTGCTAAACAACAAATACAAACTACTCCAGCTCATCATAGAGGGAAAAATAAGAGAAAGCGACGCCCTGGAAGACGGAAAACTTCGTGGCTCAAGAACCTAAGAGAATAGTTCGGCATGACATCCGCCACCTAATTCCGACCGGCAGCATCCATAGCTCTGTTGATTGCCAACCTTTGACGCGGAAACGACACGTGATGATGATGACTATATTTAGTAAAAAACTATCGTCGAACATCTAGAAATGTCAGGAAATGCCAAACTAAAACAATATAATCCACTCGGGGACTCTCCGAGATCTACCAATGAAGAGAAAGACTTCTGGAAGTGCTGGAAACCAAAGAAAGAAAAATACTCAGGAAAATCCTGGCTTCAATCAAGACAACGGCAATTAAAGAAGACGTAACGCTAAGTTATACCTCCCCAGGATCTCAGATGTCAATTCAATACTGAGGTTTAGGGGTTGAATTATGGAAACACCCGGGTTGCAAATTCAAAAATAATTTTAACGGTAATGACTGAGCTCTAATTTTTTTTTATCTTTAGGATCTGGAAGGCGGTCAAACTCTCACCCATTATTTTGTTGGGAAGGCGATTTTTCAAATCAACCACCGACGTCTAACCTAAAAACGAGAAGACAATTTCTCGAAAGTTTATTTACTTAAAAATTAAAACAAACAAAACCAAGAATTAAATAAAGCTTTAAGAGCTTTTATTTATTAGAAATAAATTTAAAAATTAAAAATAAAACAAAGATACGGGGTGGTAGAGGTATAAGGAGGAGAATAAAAACAAATTGTTTTGGAATTGGGAAGAATAAGTCAAAGAGAAGGGTAAAAACGGAAACCGAATTTCGGGGAAAACGTCATGTAACCATGAAAATCGACTTAGTGGAACATTTCCGATGGAAAAATAAAAAAAAGAAAAGGAAAAAAGACAACAAAATCATTATTAGCTTATGTCAAACTCCTCGGGACCCACTTTCCTTTGTCATTTCACTTCGGTAAATGAACAAGAGTTTTATGGCTCATTTTTTCTGGCTGGCTAGCTAAAATAAAAATTGCGATCTGTGGAAGCATGAGAGGAAAGAAGGATGAGGAGGAATGGGATGGTGGTGTGGTGGAGGGGTAAAAAGAAGCTAATATTTTTTAAAAGAAAAACGTCGGTAACATTTCCTCGGATGCAGTTTCCCAGTTTCCATTCACAGGGAAAACATTAAAAAATAAAATTTGAGAGAAAACTTTCTCGGAAAATTATTGATCTCTCTTATATCACAAATCCGAAAGCGGGGTTTTCACTTAAATGGCCAACCGCAGTTTCAAGAGCCAAGAATATTCATTCAGAAACGGGAGAAAATGCTTCGTGGCTTATAAATGGCGGAGAAAGCTCGAGTTGAAAATTTTTTAAGTGCCGGTTGCTCTTTTAAGATGCTCTACTCTTTTTAACGGCAACTTAAAAATTTTTTTGGATGGTTTTTAGTGCTTAAAAAAATTAATTGGGAACAAATATTTTCTAATTGGGTTTAGAAGTGGAGTACCCAGCCATCAATCCAACGGTTATGTTGTATTTCTATACATCTTGAAACTATAAACATTATACAATGGGTTGTTGCACCGCGTATTATATTGTAATTGCAAAACGTCGGTTTTTCGTACAAGTATGACGCAGTATAACAGCCCAGTGTATAACGTACAGTCTTGTTTTTATAAGTAACAGGAAAATGTTAGGAAATTATAAACTAACTGTTACTTATCGTTTATTTTTGTCTGGACGAGAACATAACACTAAACTATAGGCGCACGTCCCCAGAATCTCAGATGTCACGAGGAAGAGAAGGATAACCTTCTACAGACATCTGAGCAGAATGGATCTAGAAGGACTAACAAATAAGATCTTCCAGTACTTTCTGAAGACCAACACCGCGGTAGTTTCTAGAAACCAAAAACATCTTGAGGAACTGGGAATCACGCAGCAAGACCTCAGGCAGCGGAAGAAGCTAGAGCCTCGAGTGATCCTTCCTACGAAAGAGTTAGGCTAGAGCCAGACTGAAGACAGAGAAAGAAGAAAAACACAGTATAAAAATGAAGGAGATATTGGAGAAAGCAAAAAGAAGAAGCCGGGAAGAGGTGTTGTGGTCCAAGACAAAGTGGTGGGAGAGAGGAAGATTTTGGTCTGGATTAAATAGGAGTTCTTAGAGTTACGCGACTGCAGTAAAATTTTGCAGCATCTCTGTAATAGCTTTCAATTTCTTTAATTCCCATCTATCGGTTCAAACTATACCTTTCTGTGATTACGTGAAAAAGCTTTCGATAGTAAATAGTCGTCATCATCTGATCTACTCTAATAAGATGGCCATCGGTCCTTCTCGTGACAAAAAAAAGGGAGAGAAGAGAGAGAGAGAAGTTTTTATCGTTCGAGGATGTTTAATGGAAAAGGCTTTTCAATCAGACGCGTTTTAGACAGAAGCCTTTTCACATCCCTAGCCTTTCATTTTATTTTTTTGTTGATGAAAGCGAAGAAGGAGAAAAATGTTTTTTTCCTCTTTTTCTACCCCCCCTCCACCTCCAACTCTCTCTATTTGCAATGAGACTCGAGATGAAATAAATTTAATTAAAGTTATAAAACATGGTTGGTCGTTTAAAGGAGAATTCGGATCTCATTCCTGGTTCTCGTAAAAGTTTTATAGATGGAAGAGACTAATTTAATCCCGCTTCCAAATTTTACTCTCCTCGTAAACCTAAAGATTACAATCGGGTGTAAAAAATGCTTTAAGAAAAGTATCAAATTAGTCCCTCAAAAAGTTTCTCAAGGAAAACTTTTTTGTTAATTAGTACTTAGCTTAAGAGATGACGAGGGAAAGTAATCAGAATAGGCTTTTCCCGGTCTAAAAGTAGAGGTGAAAGTTTAGAATTAGACAAAGGACTCATTGATCATTTAGCAATAAAAAAGAAAGAAGCCTCTCGCGGAAGAGGGTGCCTGCTAAATAATCCTCCGTAAACTTTTAAGCCCACAAAGATGGCATCCATTTTCCAAATCTCCCGCGCTTTGATTTAAAACCATGTGCGTTCTCCCCAAAACACCTTTTTAGCTTTCATGAGTTACGTCAGACTTACCCACACTCTATAAATTTAATGACACTAAAACTACCGATATTTCAATCCAAACCGCGACCGGTCAATTGACCGCTTATACTAATATTTATATTTTTATTGCAGGATGATGATATCATTTAATAAATTGTTCAATGAGAACAAGCTGCAAACTGTAATAAATTTCATGCCACTGTTGGACGATGTTGGCGTTGAAAAAGTCGGTGAGTGTCTGTCTGGTACTGTCTTTTAGTTTTTTATAGTCTATTGTTCAAATAGTTTTATTGTTGTCAGTTTTTATATATAACGTGACCCAAAATGAACGCCACAGAAAAAATGGGTTACCTTCAGGTGTGTATGATAGGTTTGAGATGAAGTCAACAAAACAAGCAAGACAACAGCAATAAAAAAATTTCAAACCCTACAAATAACAGACAATAGATTAAGCGATTGATTTCATTTAGAGCAGTGATTTCCAAAATAGTCTGTATCGACCTCCAGGGCTCTATGACAACCTGCAAGGGGTCTACGTCAGCAAAGAAAAATTTAGACGTCCATGAAATGAAAATGGGGCTCCATGACAATGGATCTCAGCATACACTGATAGTACCTATTTGCTTAAATTATACTACCTTATAATATAAAGACATATACATTATTTATAAAAGTACCTACGAAGTAAAAAATTTACATCACTACAGTGAGAAATTTACAAAAATCAATATCAGGTCTACCCAAAAGCGGAAAGCATGGCACAGGGTCTAAGACACAAAAAATTTGGGAACCTCTGATTTAGAGAATATATAGGTGTCGCACGATTAACAGAAGATTTGAATTAGCCGTCATTTTTACAGTGAATTGTTGGCAACCCAGAAAAAGAACAATTTGAACAGGTTTCACTAAACTGCGGATGGATTGATATGGCATTCAGATTCGGTTTGGTTCCGGCTTAGTTTCGGATAAGTTTGAGACCAGATTCTGTTGAGCTTGAGTTGAACTACGGATCAGTTCAGAGTGTAGATACTACTTTACCTTCCTTAGTATTACTTACAGGTCTTTAGAATTCATTCGAGACTTAAATTATCTCATCAACATAAAAATAAATAGTTGTGAGGTCATTCAACTCGATTCGGAGACGAATTTTATTAAAATTACTGTATAAACTGTATAACATGTTATAACTTTTCAAAAAGAATGGATTTTGGCTCGCTCCCAAAAGACCTTCCCTATCACCGGTTTACAGCGGTATCTCCCATCAATACTGAGATTCACTAAAAACTTAGTTTATACATCGTCCCTAGTTGACGAATTTATAAATATTCTTTCATAAATAATGCACACTTTCAAGTTTAGTTCCTTTTATAAGTATTGCGCATACTCCCGAGTACTTCATAATTATTACACACTGATGAGTTAATTGAATCGCTTTGTCTCTTTTTTCGACAAGATATATATAAAATTTTGGCCACCACACCACATGCTTCCTCAGCATCGACCTTTTATTACAAATTTTTGAAATGTCGGCTACAAAATTTTATTAAAAAATCCTGTCATGTTAATAGTGAAAGGCGGTGGAAAGGTTCTTTCCCCACATAATTTGACTCCATCAGTGATGTCTAAAACTTTTTCCCTCACTCAGGTTTTCCACGGAAAATTTTAATTGGCGGTTTTAATACGTAAAAGTTGATTCTTAGGCTTTATAATCTCCTCCTACCAGAAAGGTGTTCTCTTAGGCGGAAACGGATTATTTAAAACTCTTTACACTACAATCTGAGAAATAAAAGTTGAAAATACTTTAAAAGGAAAAAGTGCAAGGGATTAGACATAATCCCAAGACTTATGCTTATCTAGGATAAAAAAAAACTTGAATGGAAAAGCTTCAGGCTCCTGCTCTAAGCTCTGCAAACTCATTAAATACAGAAAAGAATGAAGAAGGATTTTTGACACTTTTGTTAGGCGATTAATAATTTTTACTCTGCTTTCTCAGCCGTAATTGCGCTCTCTTGTTTTAAGGATTTCGGATTAGATTTACTTAAAGCAAGGCCGGTTCTTGACGTCTCCAGTTTAATAAATAACAAAAAGCTTTTCAATTTGACAAATGTGAATCAGTCTTAACTCACCTCTCACTCTTAGGCAAGGGAAAATCAAAATCTCTTAAAACCTCCGTGTTTGTTTGCTTCCGGATTAGACCTCTTTATGGGTGGGGATGTTGCTGTTGCTGATTCAAAGGGGAAGATTGACAACTTTAAGACTGTGGACTTTTGTCAGGTTTTAGTTTCTGGGACAGGAATTTTGATGAAAGTTACATGAATAGGTTTTGAAGATTGCGATAATATTTTTCAATATTAGTCTAAATATAATTTATATATTCCACTTCCTGTTCCTGCTGAATGGTTTGCTTTGACTGGTTTGACTTACCGTTATCGACAAAATGGGCGCAAAGGGGCGCACTAAGTTATGCTGAGCGCTATGATGTCAATTGCTTACGTCACAGCAACGTAGTGTAAAACAGTGTGGTTTTGGTTATGGCGGAGAGTTGTGTTTTGTCATTTATGCAATATATCGAGCTTTATCTGTGCTGTTATTGTTTATTTGAACTACTTAGCCCAGAAGTTGGAGAATAGAAACAGGCGAATTGTCATGTGAGTGTCAAGCCACTGACCTTTAATTCGGTTGACGAGGCCTCAACCTCTCGACTACAGGTGACAACCTTTCGAAATTTAAAATGTCACGACAAATGTTTTAGCTAAATGTATTAGACTAACTACAAACATACATTTCAAAATTGTAACAAACAAGAATAAGTCTTTTGTGAGGGTTGTATTTAGACTTTCACCCACTTTCTTGGAACCAACTGAGGAATTTGAAAGTGGATCAGTCAAAACCATCATCATACAGTTCTGACACATCTGAAATTTGTAGACGATCTAATTCTCTCAGCATTAATTCTGCAGTGAGTAAACATAATCCGAAATCCGCATGCTCATTTAGTGACTTCAGTGCAGTGGCAGAGGTTAATTGGGGATTTCAGTTGGAGTTTAATGAGGAAAAAGTTTTCTAGCATAAGTTTTGAGATTTTCACGACTGTTATCGTTAGTGTTACTAATTTTATACTTTTAGATGTTATGCCGCATAAAATTTTTATAAAAGTGAGAGAATTTTCTTTTATATTTTCCAGACGATTCATCAACCTGAAATATTGTCTTAGAGTTCAGTCGAAACCGAACATCGGTCCACTGAGGATGAATTCAGGCAGAAAAGAAGGTCTGGACAAGGTAAGTGAAATTTGTTTTACTTTTCCCAAAATTTGAATCAAGCGACCTAATCGCTAAAACGTCGCTAACTCTTAAAAAAAATTTTCTTTTGACTTGTCAAGGTGAAACAAAAACATTATATAGGAATTTGCCCGTCACCCAGTCAAAATGAAACAATTTTGCACAATTTGACCAACACACCTTAGTTAAAGCTCACATTATCTTGGAAATGACCTTTGTACCTATCCTATTTTCCTCTCCCTACCCACTTTACTCCTCACTCTCTTCCTATCTATTGTCCTGTCCTTCCTTCCTTTCGTCAAGTCCGGGCCTGGTCATTGGTCTGCTTCCCAGTAAACCCCAAACCATATATCCTACCAACAACTTATAGTCCCTTCTTCGGGGATGGGTAGTCGTTTTGGGATTAAAAAAAGTCTTGGAAATGTGCTAGGTTTTCGCACTTTCACTGTGACATAGCCAAAAATCACCAAAACAATGATAAGCCAGAAACTTAAAACCGATTTCAAGATCTAGACATTGACAAAAAACATCAAACAAATGTCAGCAAACAATAAACCTAAACTATGTCACAAAATCATAAGTTAAACCTCGAAAAGCAGACGAAATTGACGTCAATCAGACAAGCAGACGACATTTAGTTAGAGTGAGTGAGCATTTGAAACCGAGTAGTGAGTGTTGTGACATCGTGGTGAGTTACCGAGTTGATTCTTTTTGTGAAAATTTTTTCAATATTTATTTAAATATTTCTTTTAATCCAGTGATTTTTTAGTATATATACAATTTATACTTTACAAGAAAATCGGTTTTTCATAATAAATGAAGGTGATAGTATCGTAGCTGTAATCTGTAAGTGTGAATCTATTTTATTTGCGACATCGTTATTTAATCATTTTAGATTGAGGTTTAAAAAGCACGAGAAGTTGTCAGCACTGGTGTAGTAAAAAAAATTTATTTATAAAAAAGTAACTCGGTGAAAAGTTTGTCGTTAAAATTTTACCCTTTATATGTATTTTAAATTTTTGGTTTTTATTAATAATGTGCTATTAATACCGCACTCAAATCCGCGTTTCAAAAGGTAATTTCGTTCTGAGCTTCATTTCGTGATAAAATTTGTTATAGAGCTTTGTCATGAGCGTGAATTAGAACAAGTGATGTTTCTCACGTTTTTATTTCGTTTACTATTATAATATTTTCCGTTGTTTTAATACAAATTATACATCCCTTACTTCATAATTATATTTTCTTTTTATTAAGTACAAAAGTGACCTCTGCTAGGTTTGAAGTTAATGGGGAGACAAGGTTCTGACCTGATGTGTGTTCTTTCTCAATGTTATAGTCTTATACTAATCCCTAGCTTTGGTGTCTTTGTTTATACTTCAATCGATTGTTTCTTGTCTACAAAAATAGAAAATAGGTGCAATGCGAAACAAATTACAACACTTTGGGGGTATATATATACAGCGTACACTGTCAGGTATCGAACAAAAACTGTCGGACAGTCTGATATACAATACTTCATTTACTTAATACAAACTAAGACACAAATTTGTTTTCAGACGGGTACCACGACTGCTCTTTCCTAATCACAAAATCGCGGACTGCCAAGCAGTTATCTTACCAACTGATGGTCTTTAACTAAACACGGATGGACTCCTACTTTCTCTCTAGTTCTCAGAACACATGTGAAAGCTACTCTCTATTGTCTTCCCAATAATGACATTTACACCTTTCGTGTCCTTGTCACTCAGATATTTACGACATACATCTGGTGAAGCCTCTTTTGTTGGCTGTTTTCGGTCTGGAACCTTCTACCCGTTTGTTCCCTCGTCGACAATGAGTGATGACCCTCAGCCACCTAAAACCTGCAGGTCCTAGGCTGCATCACTCAATAGCCCAATTTATGGCTGACATTTCATGACGACTCGGACAACCAGTGAGAAGAATTCAAGTGAATACTCGTGATTCGCGACATACACAATTTCACATTTCCGTCAATAACTTTTAGTATTCATGCCATTATGATAGTGATATATGTGGCTACTTTGGAATGAGGTGTGATTGAAACATCCTGTCTAGAGCTATAGTCTATTGTCGGAAGTGAGAGTTGGTAGTTAAGGTTAAGCCTTTACGACCATCAGTTTAGTAAAAACTAATTTCTAGGTCTAAGATTCAGTATCTTGCTTTCAGGAGTGACGGGCGGAATGTAGTGATTATGAGTAATTTCTTCTCAAAAAAGCAGACGATAGTATATAGTTTAGAGGAGTATAGATACTCAGTTTGAGTCACATAAAATTTCTGGTTTCAATAAACTGTTACCAAAGTCAAACTTCTAGGTTTCGTTAAGTTGTCATTCTGAAAGTAGACTTTCAACTATAAACTAACAAAGTCTAGATTTTGGTATAATATAAATGTATATTTAACGGTGATATGGGTGAGTCTTTTAAAAGCCTTGAATCGATTTTGAATAAATTTTGTTGACATGATTAATCATCATCAAAAGGCAACCTCTATTTGTATATAAATTTAAAAAGCGATTACTGCAAACCGAGTAGCTACTACCTGACAGGGTGGCCATTTAAGACGATCAGTAGCGATTGCTGGAATAGGTATTGTTAGTATTTAAATAAGACAAATGCCTGAAAGACGATTGTTAGGTTTGACAGTCTGTTAATAGAAAAGACTTAATTGTTTTTGAACAGTCGTGGTATTTCGACAAATTTTTTGGTGTTTCTAGTGTAACGGTAAGAAACGAAAAGCTTGATGAAAGCAATTGATAATTTTTTCTAGATCTTACATAAATAACGAAAACAGACAATTTCAGACCAGCCTGTAGACTTATGCGAACGTTATTGTTCCTTATCGTAACAACGAAACCACTAAAGATCTATTAAAAAGAAGCTGGGAAATATTCACCCAGGAAGAGAAGTAACAGTTTAAGGGCTCAGGAGTAGAGAACGACTACCAACCCAACCCACAATATTAGGATTTGTACAGACATATACTTTACTTGTTTTAAAATTTTCACACACACGTACGACAGAGTTGTATGCGTCAGCTAAAAATTAAGCACAACTCATTTAACCGAACGAAGGGGAAAAAAGTTTTGGAGAAACTCAAAATTGAGAAATAAAGGCAGCGGAAACAAGTTGATATAGAATTATATGGGAGAAGCTCATTTACAATCACATCCGAATTTCCGAAGCGGAAAATTGATTACAGCGATGATAACGGTGACGATTTCACATATCTTTCATCATCCCTCATTCAACCGATTTAAATAAGCTTGAGGGCGTTACAATCACCCTCATCATCTCTTTAAGTAGCGAAGTTGTAAAACTTAAAAGTTATACCGAATCCCCCGGATGGGTATTGTTTTAACGAGGTTTGTTTTGTGTATATATATATTTATATTATAAACTGTTTTCGAAGGTAAAATTAATCCGAAAATTAGGACGGGTATGAGATTAATAAATTTTAAGCATTGACAGGGCTAACAATAAATTTCTTTTTTGTAAGTCAAAGAGATAACACCAAGGACAGGAAATTAAAAAGTGTGTGGGAGGAAGGGCGGGGAAAGTAGTCGGGGAAATTTTCCGAGTCCGGAATAAAATAAAAGAAAAACTTTGGAAGTTTGGAAATATACACAAAAGAAATGAGTTAATGCATAAGAGAAAATGAAAATGGCAATTCGGACGAAACAAATTAAATTTTCAAAGTACTTTTCACTGATGGAAACTTTTTTTACTTGACTTGTTTCTTCGATCCTTCTCCTCCGGTTCAACTTGCAAAACTAACTGAGAAACTTTTTTTTTTCTCCCATTAACAATTTTCTCTAAAAAGGCGGGGGGTGGAAGGAAAAAGGAAAAAGAGAAAACAAAACCTGTGCCAAAGCACAATATTTGCCATAAGTGGCAAAAACTTTTTTTTTCCTCCTATTTTTATTTTTAAATAAAAGCTCACGTCTGAACCGGAAAATTTTTTAGGTTTTCCTCTTTTTCCTCCTTTCTTGGAATGCGATTTTCTTTTTCCCGTGTCTTTCTTCTCCGATTTTCTTTAAGCTTTCTCCCCAACCGAATAGAAAGGAAATTTCTTCTTCTTCTTTTTAAACATTGAGATATAAAAGGTTTTGCCTCTTAGTCAGCAATTTTCTTTTCAGCCATCCCATCTGATTATATTCATGATCACGTTTTGGAGATATTTGGGTACGACAAACTTTCTACAGCTTGGGAGGCTCACATTAAAAAAGATTATCTCGTGCGATGGATAGAAAGAAGAATGAGGTGGTGGTGGTGGTGGTGATGGGGGTTGGAAGAGAGAGAGATTACGATGGGAGATTTTTAACGTCGTTTTGAAATAAAAGCTAAACATAGATTTATTTATTGTTTATTTATATTTCATTACAAAGGAATTGTTCACTTTTTAAATTTATTTTATGTGCTTCCCCCAAAAAAATAAATTGATAAATTGAGATGAATATTTAGAAAATCCATTAATTCTGTGAACAAATTTGTGTGTTCGGTTGGAGGTTTGTGAAATTTTTTTGCTATTTTGAAATATTAATTTGACGATTTGTTTACCTCCCAAAAAAGTCTCTCATCGTTATCAAGTCGTTTTAATAAGTGATAAGGTTGAGATGTCTCAGACGTCCACAAACTCTGAGCTGTGTGTGACGAAGTGACTGCTTTAGTGATTTAAAGTGATTCGTTACGACTAAAGCCCGAAGCTTAGGCAGTTTTGACTGAGATGGGCGGTCAGTATCTGATATAACAGAAATTGATTTGGGTTTCAATTTTTTTCACTCTTGAGTATAATAGTATATAGACGGGTGCTCGAATTTTGAATTATTACTTTGACAGTCAGGAGCTTTGCCAAACTGCAGGTCTCCACAGTGCAAAGTAACAAATCGATCCTACTTTTCCCGGACAGTTGAAGTGACCTCTATTCTCCAATCTTTTTCGAAAAGATTCTGCATCAGTAACTTGTTGAAAGTCCTAAATTCAAGGTTATAATGGGAAGAGGCGAGCGAGTTTGGGAAACACCCAAAACATTGGAGGAAATTTGAGTCTGAGTTGAGGGTATGGGAAGCTTAAACTGTCAAATATTACTACCACTACTATTAAAAATGCGGAACTAACACTTCGAGCAGGCATAAACAAACTGAAAATAGATAATAAAAACCTAAAATGGGTTACACTGACTAACTACCAAAAAAACTTGACAGAAGTGACGTCACACGTTGAACATAGAGGTGTCACACCACCAAGAACACTCAGAACGTTTAGAAATAAAAATAAATTCGACAGAACTTTAGCTTCTCTTTTCCTATAAATACACCCCACTGTCATGTCAATCTCATTTCATAAAAATGCACACATTCAGCAATAACTAATAAATTCACTTACAATATTGTTTAAACTTTCGTGATTGTTCATGTTAATTGAACTGTATACACTGTTATACAGTTCTGTTGGTTTTTCTTTGTCTTTTTCCTTTTGCGACAATCTTTACTCTTCTTTGTTTGTACTTCTTTTAAAAAAAGCTCACACCAGCGATAGTGACAGCAGCGCTTCCTTTTTCGAAACATCAGGTAGTTTTTCATCGGTTTATCTTCTCTGGCGATTGTGTTCGTTTTGTATATTTCGGTTCTTACCGGGTTCGAGTACCGATTATCCAGCCACGTGGGTTGTAAAAGACCAAATAAAATGTGTACAGTAGTACCTTGGTACTGCCCCTACCTCCTGGCACTACGGTCGTTTCTGCCAAGCCTTTCTATCTTTATGGAGTTTCATCCAGTTTCTTATACTCAATCCCTTCAGATCCCACTCTACTTTACAGTAATGTATTAGTATACAGTAGTGTATATAGTTATGTTTTGTACTCAAATTCACCTCATCAACATTGGGAAAAGGATTTAAAATGAAAACACCACCGATTCCAAACACTCTGCTTGATTTTGACTATCCACCCCAAAAAAGCGAAAAAGGTTTCAAACGCCTGAGGTTTATGATCGCCAGCTCAGAAGTGTATAAAAGAGAAAGGCTTTCTTTGAAATGGGGAGTGCTAAATTTTTTACGACGGCTTGTCACTCATGGAATAAAAAGGTGAAAGTTAAAATGAAAATGAAAAAAATGGAGGAAAAGGAATAACGCGAACCGAACTCCACTGTAATCAGCAGCTGGCAGGCAGCACAATCGTTTCTATTAATAAATCCAATAATTTGGCTTTTCTTATCATATAAAAAAGGATCGTTATACTTCAAAGTTCCTTTTTGAGTAAAAACATAAAAATTTACTCGAAGCCATTTTGGAGGAGGGAAAAAAAAGAAGCAAACTCTTTAGAAATGAATTAAAATCGAAAACTTTTTGAATTATAGAGAATATCATTCTGACTCGAAGCAATCTTATTTCCGGTTTTTAAAGAAATAAATATGAAAGGGAAAAAGAAATTGTATTTTGTTAAAAAAAAGGGAAAGAGATTTCAAAATTAAAATGAACATTCTGTCGAGTACAAAGAATAATAAATATATGGGTTGATGTTTAAAAGGTTTTTTTTTTCTAAACAAAAAAGTTCTTTCGGGGGGTTAATTTTGAAAGTCGTCATGTTTAAACGAGTTTGTGACTTTTCTTTAACAGGGAGAGATTGTTGCCATGATGAACATTCATTAAATTATAAGATAGGAACACAAACCATAAAAAAAGATTTTGGATTAAGTATAAGATAATAAAACAAATACTGAACCACCGATCCGAATGAACCTCTTGGCTCAGGTACAAAATTCTCAACCGGAAAGACAGCAAAACTGTCTAGAGTGTTTCATAAACACAAAAAATTCTATAATACAAAAAGCTTAAAACTTTGGAGTCAAAACCTTGTACACAGTTTCACAGCACAGACACAAACACGATACACTCATCCAAATCAGTACCAACAGTGATGTCCTTAGCGGTTGGGTGGAGGGAAGTGTTACATTGCTTGAGTTTTGAACAGTAACAGTTACAGAGTTTTGTTTGTAATAGTGCTGGTGTTTGTGTCTATGCTGTGTATCTGTGTACTCCATATTTGACGTCAAAGGTTTTAAAATGACATTCAAGAATATAAAAAACTCAAAGAAATTATGAATAACCTACACAAATCTTATTTCATAAATAATGCACACATATATACTAAAATGATGTGAGTAATGAGTTTCAGATCATGGGAGGTCTGTAGGTGTAACGTTTAAAGCGTCCTACTTTACTCCCAAGTGGGCCACAATAAGCCCCAACAAGCACCAAGAACCCAAGTGAGCTCCCTGCTATATTCTACTCAGCTAAAATTTTAGGTCCGTTTGTGAAGTCAGATTAGCTGAGTTTTCCAACTGCTGAGTTATACAGCTGAGTTATAGCAGAATATGACAGGGAGCTTATGGCTGGGGCTAAAGTAAGACGCTTTAAACGTTACACCTACAGACCTCCCATGACCCGAAACTCATAATTTAGTGTATATGTGTGCATTACTTATGAAATAAGATTTGTGTAGGTGATTCATAATTTCTTTGGGTCTTTTTTATTCTTAAACTTCAAATGCTTTAGACTTCAAAAATTCAGACTTTAGAATATTCAACTCCTTCTTAGACAAGAACACTACAGAAAACAGGCTGTCAAAGATCGAAAAAAACTCCAACAGTTAGAAATCATTCACCAAGAAGGGAGATAACCTTAACAAAAGCTAGAAAACTGAAGTTTTTTATACAAAAAAAATCAAAACTGAAAACAGGAGGAGGTAGATAAAAAAGAAAAGTGGAAGAGTGTGCGAATGGGGAAAAATAATAAGTTTTAAGAATAGAACAGAAATGGAGGTGCGCAGGAGGGCAGCGACAGCTTGGAAGAAATTCTGGGCTCTCAAATGCATCCTGAAAAATTTTAACGTAGGAATTAGAAAGCGCGGACAAATACTCCAGAGCTGTATTTTCCCAACGTTGCTCTACGGCTGTCAGACCTGGGCTATGACCCGGAAAACCGAGGAAATAATAAGGACGACCCAAAGAGCCATGAAGAGGAGCATCAGAGGTGTAGGCTTATCAATAAGATAAGCAGCCTAAGGAATCAAGTAGGTACCGAAGATACTGTCCAGTTCATCAAGAGGATGACATGGAAGTGGGCTGGCCATCTGATGAGAGGAAGTAATGGAAGATGAACCGAAGTGGCCACGCTCTGGACTCCAACTCTGGGGCACAGAAAAAAGGGCCAACAGAGGAGGAGGTGGGAGGACGACCTCGTTACCGCTTGCTTCTAGTGGCATAGAAAAGTAAAGAACAAAACACTGTGGAGAGTAGCGGGAGAGGCTTTTGCCCGAGATGGGCCTAGTAGATATTGATATCTTAATTAATGTTTAAAAATGTAAAACAGTACTCTAACATAAGCTTTTTATTATTATTATTATTTTTATGTCAAGTACCGATTAGTTAAAAAGCGTCAAAGCTGAAGAAATCAGCACCGGATACGTCTCCTCCCGTGGTGTTAAAAGTAAATAAAACAATTCTCAATCACCTATTTCAGCAATTCAATAGGAAGGCAATCGACTTTAGGCTAAATGCTCTTTGTTTCTCGTAAATTAAACGGGACTAAGAGACAAAAAATCCCGGATTATGCTAATTATATTATTTCAAATGACAATCATTACACTTTCCTTTTAACGGGCTCCTTTCCTTATCGGAAGCTGTTTGCTGTCGAAAGGATTCTTGGGAAATCATTGAAGCATTGATTTATTTGTTCTGAGTGAGAGTTCTTTTGAACATTTTGAATTTAAACCGACGGGGGAGGATCGAAATGGAGATAAGCGTTCCGAGAGAGTTTAGGGAGGAAAAGGAAACGCCGAGGAATATCAGGAAGTTCATCTGGTTTTCGATTTATTTCGAAAGCGAGTTTACTGAAAATGATTAACCACTACATAACTCAATCGAAGCCAGCTGGGTTCTCATTAAATTAAAAGTAATATTCGAAGACCACGACCGGAAATTCAGTTTGAAAGAGAAGATACGTTCGAAAAGTCAGAAGTAGAAGGTTTGGTGTCTTGCTATCACTGAAAATCTTGAAGGACAAACTGAAATCGTATTAACACAAAATTTATGCAACCCGTTGAAGGTAGTCTTTCTTCTGTTATAGCAGGGATCGGCAACCTGTGACCCGTGGGTTGGGTCACAGACTACTCAAAAAAATTAGTAGGTTATTGGGTTTACACCAGTGATGGGCAAAGTACGGCCCGTGGGCTAACTCAGACCCGGGAAAGCATTTCATCCGGCCCGCCGAGGGTTTATAGTATAGTACAGGGGTCGGCAGCGTATGATCCGTGGGTCATTTGGTAATTTCAAGTGACCCACTTTAGTTCCGAAAATAAAGTGTAAGATACGCAGATATTTTTTTCTTTTTCCCAAATAATTTTTGTCGCAGAGTTAGAACGTACCAAATTTGAATCCAGTATATCATATAAAAATATCAGTTAATGCCACACACCGCCTGACTGGATATTGGCCGATAGTATGCAGAATGCAGCGACATTGTCCTGTTGCTGTTTTAATACAAAATTATCTCTGACCCAAACGTCTCTTAACACTCGCATTTTGGTTGATCCGCGGCCAAAAAAGGTTACCGACCCCTGTGTTACAGTGTCAAAAAATTAATTTCATTTAAATATTATTTTTTATATGAGTCAAATTGACTCCTGTGAAAAAGAATAAGTCGAGTATCAACATCCGTTGTTATACTCCTCATCTTTAAAGAAAAATAAAAATAAAACTGTAGCCAATCGACTGAAACTTTCTTTAAGAAATTATCTACGAGGTTCCACCCAGAAAATTCTTTTCCCTTCCTTTCAGATTTTGAGCTCAACACGAGGACAGTTAAGAGTCAATGGATGTCAGAAACAAATTCTCGATTTCTTACTTTTAAAGTAATTTTCACTTCCTTTTCACTTTCTTCATCCCCCTTTCCACTCCTTCTTTTAAATCTTGTGAATTTATTTTTATTTGATTTCTCAAAACATTTCGATTTCTACTTCTTCTTTCCTCTCTAAAATTCTAAACTGAACCGTTTTTGAAATAAATGAAGTGAAGGGCTTTACATGAATCACCCTCCAAATAAATTCGTTTAGGAAAAGAAACCGGAGTTATAAAAACGCGAGGTTTCTCAGGCCATAACGAGGGGCAAGCATGCATTATTAAAATAAAAAACGACCGGAAAATTATTTTAGTTATACGATCATGAGGGAAACATGAGAAAATTTTCTCTGGAAAGAGGTTGCTGTACAGGTCAGGTAATGACCTCCATTCTCTACGTAGTCGCTGTATTAAGAGATCCTCGAGTTAAAATGATTTTGCTCTTTTGCTGTTGAATCGAAATTTTTGCCGGTCGTAATAAAATCACACATGTTGCAAGTAGTGCTAAAGGCTGTCTGGAACCTTTTCCGCCTTTTTTGATGTCGTAAAAATTTGTAGATCTGTCTCTGGTGATGGTGTTGTCTGCTTAGCTGAGGAATGTTCGAAATCACGAACTGTTTATCAGATTTTTTTATGCCTCAAACAAGTTCTTATGTCTGTACCGAATTTTAATCCACACCACACTTAGGAGAGTTAGGGAGGATTATACTATACCTCATACTATTCTTTTAAATAATATAGGACTACTAACCTTTATACAAAAGATACACACCCATCAATAAATGCTTATTTTGTGGAATATCAATAAAAATTTAAAATTGATACATACTGTATATTTACAATTTTACATTTTCCAATTAAATAGGCAAACTTTTATATTATTAACAGTATATTAAGTGTTTCAGAGATTATTGTAGATTTGACCCCAAAACAGATGAAAGTAGCGAATTCAATCCAAAATAAATTACAACTGACTTATTGGCTTACAAGCTGTCTATATTAAACAAATACTAGTAATTACAACGGCTACTAAAACTAATAAACTGCACTAGCTCAATTCAACGATGATTACGATGAGAAAGATGAAAAGTTTTGACATCTATTTTGACTTTCAAGGACTGTCAAAAGACTTTTAAACTCACAAAAACATCTGACGAACTGAAACATCTGACTACAACAGAGCAATGTCACAGAAACAAGACGGAAAAACCAACCGAATTCCCTTAAAATTGCACCAGCCAAATGCAAAGTACAGGTGCAATAGTCTGTACTTTTTGTCACTCCAGTCCTGTCCTGTCGAATCCTGTCATTGACTTGTAGTCAGGATGGCGATTTTAGGCGCAATTAAATTGAGCCAAATTTTATTTTTCCTTTTCACTTCGTCACATGAAGTAATTACATGTTAACGTTCTTTCGAGAAACCTCTGGCAGTACAAAATAATATTCTTCTTCTGATAAAACTGAATATATAGCATACACATCATCTATATACTGTAGATCAGGTGTGGCCAAAGGTTTATTCCTTAGAACACGTTTCACAACTTTCAAATTTTAGCAGATACTTTAATAATTAATTGGCAGTGATTTCAATTAAAAAATTTTACGGCGAATAAAGGAAACAAATAATTATATATTTTTATTATATTGAGCATGATATTATTTATCAAATTAAGACAACTGCAATATAAAGAAATAAATTGACAAAAATTTAACCGTCAGACACATTATTTTGTTTTGTGGGGTCGCTATTTTAATGCGCATGCGTTGTAACTATTAATTTAAAAGCTAACATTCGTTATTTTTGCTCATTATGATAAATATTACAATAATATAAATAGTATGGATACGTTGTATGGGAACAGTGCATTATTGTAAGAATAAAGTGGCGAATTAAGATTTTCAAATATTAATTTGAGCGAAGACAAGCTGTTCAACTTTAGTTTTTGCAAGAAGCTTTGCGATCGACGTGTTGGCCACCCCTGATATATATATTATAATATTTTAATTAAATATATCGCAAGCGGAAGAAGTATCAGACTGGTACTTATACTTGTATTTCAAGATCTGCGGGGGACAAAAGCTGAGAAGTTGTTAACGCTTGATTTATCCAACCCCTAGACTAGATAGCCCTAGATAATATTAGACGGCTCTTACCTATTTATCTATCTATCTATTAGTATGAGGTAGAATGAATTCAAAGCTGAGTTAAGAAAGAGAGAAAGATCACGATTTAGGCTACTCCACTACCGATTAAAACTTAACAGAGAGACGACTCCAGGCTGTAGTTGTAGTTTAACGGATTTAGGCTATCTATTAATCAGATTAGCTCGTCACATCCCAAACCGTATCCAACTCACTCCAAACTACACTTTCCAAAAGGGTGAGTGCTAACTCCGTATAACAAACCTAACAAACCCAACCAAGATTATCTAGGAAGTAGATGGCGAGACCTCAGTTTCTTAACACAGTTAAGCTTACATACAAACGGTTTTCGTAACTCAGTAATCAGGGGTTACATAAAATGGGATTTACCTCCTTGTAAACAGGGCTTTAAATTACGTTATTTACTTTAAATTGCGGATTTTGTAGGTCATTTCGCGTTGATTACGGACTTAAGACGCATCATAGACTCTTCGTGTTCATTAATTTTTCCTTCTGGTCTTGTTTTGGGAAATCCGCATTCAATTAAGAAAACTTTCGACCCGTCTCTTTTCCTTTTATTCTCTTTCGACGGAAGGAGGTGACGCTTTCTCTTCTCTTCGTTACTTTACCACTGACACGAGACTTAAATCACAGACACTTTGAAAAGACCTAATTTCCCTTCGGAGCGTTTGATGCTCTTACATCAAAGTTCGTGTTAAACACTCCTCCGCGTCTCTCTTTTTAATCAGCGTGTCTTTAAATTTTTTATGAAACATAATAATTACACCCGGTGATTGATTAACGAACATAATCCAATCCGAGACGATGTTCGTAATTGTTACCATAAATTTTCATTTCAAATTTGATTAATTCGTTTGGAAAATCCAAAAAAATGATTAAAAAATGTTTGATATTAATACTGCGTTTAATTATAATTTTTTAAAGTAATTTATGAGACTGTACAGAATCTGTCTAATATCGATTATTATTATTTCTGTTCGTTAGGATCCTTCGAAGGTGATTGAAAGCGGAGATTCACAGGATATGGGCACCAGCAGCCGTTTTTGAATGGGAGCACACTCAATTGTGTTAAGATTACCTTTTATATACACACCTGACTGAAGAACCAAATTAAGGTAAACACTTATGGTTGTTTGAGTCATATTAGTTACAGTTCAGTTTCATTACAGGAGAGGTCAACGACTCATGTTGGCGAATTGGTGAGTTTGTAGTAATATTCCGTGAACGTTCTGGAATTTTTTTTTTTTACGCGGTAAAACGATAACTGTTTTCATTCATCCAGTGGGAAATGTATAAGATGAATCTAATCAAGGTATAATGGAAGAAAGTCTTCTATAATGGAAAATTTATACAGGAAAAGGAGAAGAGGTTCGTTCAGAAAGCAAGTTCGGCTCAAACAGCAATAAACCCAACTGTATAAAGCGATTTTAGTTGTATTCAAAATGCGAACAGTCAAGTAAGTGTAAGGTGTTCATATTTATACTCTTGGGTTTGTCTTTCTGAGAGAGCACATAGTGCTGACTGTCTTGGTGTTTTTAGAATATTCGACGAATACGCTGCAAGGTGTTCATTGTCTGGATTATTTGTTAATCCGATCACCTACAAATGGCGTCTATCAAATTTTAATGACCCTTTGAATCACCTGTGTTGGCTATCTATGAAATTTGTACAGTAAGAAGATGAGAGCGACTGAGACTGAACGGCAAGGTGTCATTCCTTGTCGACAGTATAAATAGTACTTTCTGAACCTCTAGTAGTGAGTCAATTCAGAAGAGTCAGAGAAGTTAGCCGAGGAATCAGTCAGTTCATTTCGGTACACCCACAGTCGAGGTTTCGGTTCCGAATTAGGAGATTAATGAGGTAGAATCAGTACACGGAATTCAGTCTGTATTAATGTTGAAAGTGTAGGTGTACAGAGTCTAAGTATAGAAGTTGTAGGAACGGTCTCACCCACGTACAGATTTATCACAAAACGGTCAGATACAATTATGCGATTCATTACGAACTCTACAAAAAAGGACGGCGTCGTAAGTCTGAACAGGTCATTAAAAGATGTGCTGTTGTGAGAACTGTTACTAAACTGTCACCGACTTAAGAGTTCCATTCTTTTTCTTTTTGCTGTCGCGTTGGAACAAATATCTCAGTCAATGTTTTTAATCAATTTTTACGGTCTACAGCCCGGAGAGGAAGAGTTTATCATTCCTTTCACAGTGCAAAGAACGCAAAATTGTTTCTCGCACTCCATGCGACGCAATCCTATGGGACTATGCTAATACAAAATGCAAACGTTTTGAAACGTTATCTTTTTCCTTTTTTTCCTTTTTCCTTTTCTTTTTTAACCCCGAACCAATGCCTACAAATTTTTTTCCCTTCTTTCTAATTTTTCACGAAGAGAATATAAATTCGTTTATGGCTGTTGCTATTGCTCCTGTTGTTTGCCAGTCGATTCTGTTTTACAGCTTTTTATTGTGATGCTAAATAGTTCAAAAATTCATAAAACGAAACTCATGAAGTGTTACTGTTATTTCCTTTTTGGAGTAAGCTATAATATGTCATACTGAACAGAAGTGAAAATGAAAAAGGGAAGGAAATAAAAGGGAAAACAAAACATGTGAAAAAATTTTCTTTGCAACTAATATTTTTCGTTCTTCTATCCACCTCTCTCTCTCTCTCTCACTTTCATTTTTTCTCACTTTTTTTATTTACATGCTTCTTTTCCGCATGATACTTTCGTCGTTCTCTCGAACCTTTTTTTTCCCAGTGTTTCCCTTTTTTTGTCTTGATGTGTTTTTACTATTTGACCTTCTTCAAGCGTTGGCTGGGTGTACGCGTCTCCAAGCTTTCACTCCAATTTCTTGCTTCTTTTCTCTTCAAAGTATACTTTGTTATATTTTTTTCCTTCAAGTTTTCTATCTTTTTAACAGAAAATCTATTTTTCTGCCTGTCATTTATTTTAAAGAATTTTTAGGCCTTCTCTCACTACTTCCTGTCAGCGTTTTGCATCTTATATCCAGCTCTGCTGCGTTCAATTTAATACCATCTCCTTCGTGATCGCTGATTGTTTTATTTCCTTCGTAGTAGTGTTCTTATGTTTGGTTTGGTGTTGATAAAATACTTTTAAGAATGTGAACTGAATATATTGTCTGTGTTAGGTTTGATGTCATCGGTTGAGAGTCGGTTAATCGCTGATTTTAAGCTGTTGGAGATGACAGTTGGTGTAAGTTAGGTTTGATGTTCATGATTTCCAGCAGTTCCTATTTTTATCTATGGTTATGTAATATATACTGAGATGTTGGAACATTTAACGCTCTGTTTTATTATATAATATATTATAATTTTTCATTTCAGTAAAGGTTTATGTCTCACGAAGGCTTCACAAAAATCAGGCACGACGCAACCCAGGATTATTGGGTCTTGAGTTTTATACACTTCTAGTCATCCAGTCCTCCCTTACGTAATAAAACTTCTAGGATATTTGGTGAAACGTATATAATAAAATATATCTTTATAACTGACTTAGCAAAAGTTGCTGGTAAGTAAAAATTTGAGTGAAGGCATTTTGATAGTCTTTATACAACCTTACTAAGCGGTATAATAGACTTTCAGCTTCAAAATACTGTTACATTGTATAAACCCTCAGAATTTTTTTGGTTTTATCATAATTCGCGTAAAAAAAGTCTAGAAGAGTTATATTATTGTGCCGAAAAAATAACCTCCGATTTAGAGTTTATACGCCCAAAAACGCAACCAAACCTTTGCGAAGGTACCCGCGTTGGTCCCTTCTGTGGTAAAATCGAAGTGACGTCTAAGACTGCAAGATGTCTTACAGACTTCATTGTTAGGATTCGGTTTAGAGTAGAAACGCTTAACGCGCATTTCGCATAACGAGCAATATATTATAAATTGTAAAAAAAAGTGACGTGGATAGGGAAATCCTCGAATTGTGCGATGAAACTTTTTGTTCAATTGCTACATTAGTCTGAATAGAAATTGTTGCCCTCATTTTAGTGTTCACACTCAAACCTGTTTTTGTGCGGTGGATAGGGATCGCATAAAAGAAAACGCATTAAAAAAGGGCACAAAACTTCACAAATAGCTATAAAATATAGTTTTTCCGAATACAGTTAAGAAGTTTTTTTTAATGCGGTAAATAGAGACTGCATAAGTCGCACAAAAAAAGACCGCAGAATTGGTGTATTAGTGCTTATTAACATTTTATATGTATTTCTCTTGGAATAGATGTTATACGTAACTTTTTTTGAAATTTTCAAATTTTGAGTATTATTGTCGGCCAAGAAAGCGCTGTCGTATTTGACGATATTCATACGATTAAACCGTTTCGCTTAATTGCTTCACATTACGATTGGGACTCCGGAAAGAATTATGCTTATTGCGAGGTTCCACTATAAATTTGGGGAAGTAGGGATAGGACGCAATGGAGAACACTCTTGCGGAAGACAAATGCCCACAGAGGGCTGTGGAGCTAATGATGATAATTGATACAAAATTTGAGGATCTTTTTAACGCGTTTCCATATCAATTTAGTATTATAATTTTTAAAGTTATGCGATTTTAGTGAAATAGCTTTGTATTTGAAGTAAAGAAAATTCCTCTTGGCTTAGTTTTTAATCCTGTTCTCCACATCTGAGTATAATAGGATGTGGGCGAGGGCTGGAACTCACTAGTCAGGGGCTTTGACCACTATACTACACATCTCCCACTCTTAGTACAAATAATAGTTTTCCAAAATCACTTTAGACTCCATTCAGCAATACCAAAACCTGAATGCGGATACACACAAACTTTTTTCGAGAGCTTAAAGAGGATGAAGAACAATAAAACGAATTACAAAAATTGTAATAAAAATTCTACACATAGCTTTAACAATGAGAGAATAATAAAATGAATTTTTTTTATAGAGATTTGCTCTATTTTCTGTTGCGACTATATTCCGACAAACACTAAAGCGTCTGAGCTGCTTCGAATGGAAAGAAAATGTCGGATTTTTCCCTCCTTTTCCTTCTTTTTTATTTTTCCTTTTTTTTCCTTTACAGGGTTGGAATTTTGATTGTGTTTACCATCTGTTTCTCATTCTTGGTTTGTTATCATTGTGTACTGCATACTTGTGAAGAGATTTCCGAGAAACAGGTACACAGAAGGAAGAGAGAGTCTGAAGTAGGTGAGAGTTTTACGGATTTTAAAATTTTCCTTTGGAAAAAAAAATGGTGTCGACGAGAGAAAAACTGGGAATAAAATGGAATATAAATTTTTAATTCACGTGACGTAAGATTATTTTTAGAATTTATTCTAAAGCTTGTAGCATTAAAGCGTGTTTATTTTTATTTTTTTTACTTTTTTTTCCTTTTTTATATTTATCTCTCAAGGTAACTCAGTAAATTCCGAGATATTCCAAAAAATTGTCTTCGTTTCACCTCCTTTTTTTTTCTTTTAAATGAAAAGACCTTTCACTTGTTAATTTCCGTCGCGCAAAAAGAAGCCTTCACGATTTAATTTCCTTTAGTTGGAGTATGATAAATCAAAGAAAGTTTTGCCCTCCCGTAAAATATGTCAGCCAAAAAAAGAATTTCTTGTTCTTTCTGTCAGATCGAGTTGATAAAAGGGTTAGAAGAGTTGTGAGATTTAGTTTTCGCTGTCGGTGTGCGGATAGCGACCAAGACAACACGTTTGGACTGGTGACAAACAAGTAACAAGACATGAAGATGTGTTTAGGGTTGTTGAAAAGTCTACACGACGTGTATTAATAGAACACGCGAACAACAGTAGCCTATAGTACAACGAATTAGGGAAGTAAGTCGAACGGCTCTTGGCTATGTACAAATTTTTTGTGGTTTGTCTCATAAACTCATTTCAGTCCAGCAGTATGTTATAGCCTAAATCCGGAAGTGGCCGGCCAGTTTTCAAAATGTCATGTAGGAACCGGCCAAGGTCGGAAGAAACATCCAAAGCACAAACATTAATGATAACAGTCACGGAAGGTATAGCAAATTTGAACGAACATAAACTCTTACCTGAATGAGAACGTTGTCAGAGGACGATAGGATTTATGACTAGACGGATCACTCATTGCAGTTCCCCAAAAGTCATTTTTTAAAACGTTTAAAATTGGAGTCTGTCCGGTGACGTCTCGGTTTCGAGTTATAGCCGGAATGTCGTCGTGAACGAAATCCCCGAAAAAAGCGTTCGTGTAACAGAACAACGCGACGGCCACGACGACGGAATATTCCTTCCAGCACGCCACGTTCCCATCTTTCTTTTTATCACCACCATTACACTTCTTCTTGGGAACATTAACTTTTGCCTCTTGACACTTCATCTTGGAATGTTTTGAATTTTCAACGTTTGATTTGCTCTTCTCGGAACACCCGTTCTTCTGCCTCGATTCTGGTCTAGTCACATTTCGAACACACCATAACTTTTGGTCTCTGTTATTGCACTTCTCTCGGGGCAGACACCAGGTTATCTTTGACGTCTTCCCGCACCACGGAGGTTTACCGTCTTCGTTGCTTTGACACATTCCCTCAGACTCGGAGTTTGAATCTATCCATAGAAATAGTCCCATACTTGTGTTGATGACGTGGTTCGATCCCGGACTGTTTGGCACTGTTTAAACCATTTCATGTCGTTTCTAAACCGTATTTTGAGTTTGATCTGAAATTAAAAATTAAAATAATCTGAGAACTGAGTGATTTCTAGAACTATTTAGACTTATCAGAAATAGATAATTTATTTATGTACTTATGTGTACATAAACTCGTGATATAGTACTCTACTTGTCCTTGTTATACTCAAACTCGAGGGAGGGAAACTATACTTAGGTATGGCCGTAAGAATGGGAACTCGCTTATGAGCCAAAATTGGTGGCTGACATACAAATGGTTGGCTACCCCTTATATAGAACCACCAAAAATTACTTGGGAATCAGTTGGATACCCTGTCCAAAGCAAATAATTGGCTCCTTTGACTTATGCTTCAGTGAAGTTTAGGAGAAATAAATATAAATCACAGAGAAAATTTGAATAGCTTTTGTTTTTGAAAGAAACTTTCCAGGAGAAAAGTGCTTTCTTGTAACTCAATAATTCTTTTATCGAAACATAGTGGCGCAAGTTCTTAAATTTTTGCTACAACTTTTTGTACTGTACAAAATGTGCTACATTCTGGTTCCATGCAATTCTAATAAATTCTGTCGATTTCTTTTCGCTTTTTTTGCCTTGTAGAAAGCTTTCACTTACGTGCTCATTACGATTTCGGAAATCTTACATCAATTAATTTGACTGTTTATTACCCCAGGTTTAGTTATATTAATTTACTTATACGTCCCCTTTCAGGCGATTGTATGTTTGCGTGATCTCACTGAGATTTGGTCAAAAAGTTTTTTTTTCCCTATTTCAATTGAAGCAAATTGAATTTTCGCATAATTGTTTTCATTTACAGAATTATTTTCTCTTTGTGTACAGGAGATTGGCAGGAGTTCTAAGGAGTGTGGATTGGATTGGAGTGAACTGTTACTCAGTGGCTGTGGCTCTTCCACGAATTGTTTACTTTCTGCGCGGGGTATTATTACTAAATATCATCTTTATGTAAGTAAGATACAAAGTTTATTTGATGTACCGTTAGATAAGCTAAGACATACAGTATTTAACAAAGGTAAGCTTGATACTGTACTTTAAATGATAATTAATTCGTTACAAATGTTTATACTATAGAAAAGCTTATGAAAATGGCTAAAACACTGTTTCTCCTCGCTAGTCACGGTACCTTTCCAGCCATCTTCTTACTTTATCCAGAACTTGCGCCTACGCTAAACACTTCTAATATATTTCTACCTCTTCTGTATATCTTCGTTGTAATTTGTACGAAATACAGTTGGTACCAAAATAAGCATTAGTTCGTTAGTTGATAGGCGTACTAGGATGGAGTTAGGGGTGGTAACATTTTGTTAACGCATCTAGCAAGATTTCTGACTCTACAGTCTAGTTATCTGACAATACAGTAACCTAAATAAACTTCATCAGTCGCCGTTGGCATCGTATTGATACTAACATGAATTATTTTCGTTTCAGTTGAGAAATCTCCAAAATTTGGCTCCGCTAGTGGCTCGTTACTCCTTGGCTTATACAGTATTAAAGAAGGCAAGTTCGTTGTTTTCTTTCCCTTTTCTTCCTGGCCAGCTAACTTTCGTGTAACAGACTAATTTGGTTTTTAGAAACAGCACTGTATGCTGTATCTGTAATATGGGTTATCCTCCTACTTGTATATAGGTTAGGTTATACCAGAGCTTAGTAAAGTGCGGCTCTTCTCTTCCTTGGCTGTGGTTCTTCTACAAAATGTTTACTGTAGGCTCAGAGTATTATATATTAACTAAATATTACCTATATATAAGTATGATACCATGCTCTATTTAATGTACAGTTAGTTAAGCTCAGGCATACACTATTTACCAAAGGCAAGATCTACACTGAACTATTAACCCCAATCAATTCGTTAAAAATGTTTATACTATAGAAAGCTTATAAAAATGGCTCTTAAATAAGTTATGAAAGTATATATATATAAGTATAAAACGGCTCTTTGAATAAATTTCTGGTTTATATTTGGCTCTTTTGTTTGTGGACTTTACTGACCACTGTTCTAGTTTAGTCGCTAGGTCAATGCGTTCAGTATATACCATTAGTTAAGCTCAAACATACAGTATTTAGAAAAGGCAAGCTCGAGAGTATACTTTTAACACTAATTAAAAATGTCTCAGCAAAGTCTGTCTCTACAGCAAACCTTAAAAAACGACTTTTCGACTAAATTTCAATTTTGTCTGGTTTAGATTTGGCTCTGAAGAGTTTTGCGACGGCTGGTATATACAAAAAATTTGTTTAAAATCAATATTATACCCTTCAAAGGTATTTTGCGTTGCTTTAAGCTCAGGCATTGTTTCCTAAATTTCTAGAGGGAATTTATAATCATTCCCATGCAGCCAAATATTTAAATGTTTCTCGCAATCTTTCAAATTCGAATATCCTCTCTATTAGCAGAAGGTTTACATGCGCACAAGGTTTTTAATTAAAAATGTTGGTCAGTTGGTCCTGCCTTAATTTAATACTTCACCACATGAACACTTTTAGCACATTCAGCGGTCCAACCGAAACGCCCTCCATTTTCTAAAATATTAATGAACGTATCATTGTATACAGGCTTCAAAGTCCGTGGCGTATATTATAAATTTGTTTTGTTTATCCTTGACTGTGGTTAAATAATTTCTTAATAAAAGGACAGGAACGTTTCTGAAAGACAAAACCGCCGTAAATATTAATGCCGTTGCGACGACTTACTATTTATTAATAATTAATCGGTCACGAACACTCCCATGTCTCGTTTGTGTATGTGACTTGTCTGATAAAAACTCAAAATGGCGTTTCTGTATTGTAGAAAGTGTTGTGAGTGTTAGGGAAACGGGAGACCATGAGAAACCTCTTAAAATTTCTAAAAAAAGGGAAGAAAAAAAATTTTCACGGCGATTGTTAAAAAAAAGTAGCGCCCCAAAAAAGTGTCCGGGAAAAGGTAAATTTGTAAAGTCAACTTTTATTTAAGGTTAATTGATTTAGAGGAAAATTTTCGTTGACAACATAACACTGGGAAAAACACGGAATTACCGTACCTACATGTGTGATCCCATTTTTTCCCCAATTTCCACCTTTTTTCCTCTTTTAAAGAATTGTCAAGCACCCAAGAATGACCCCATTTTGGGACTATAACTCAAGTTTAAATTTTTTTTTTCGGGGTAGTGACCCTCTCATAACAATGTCGTTTCTTTTTTGTTTTATTCTCTTTGTTCCAGCCGTCTAAGGATCACGTTTTTCCAGCCACCTTTTTGTCCTTTTCGATTTTTTATTCTTTTCATTTTGTTTTCGACCCAGTTTCCCTTTTATACCCCTTCTATCTCTCTTCCGTCTTTTGTTTTTGTATGAAGGTCAGCTTGTACTTTTGTAAATTTAAGTACGCGCTTTTCGATTTTTGATCTCCTAGAATCCTTTCTTGTTACTACTTAAATTTCTAATTTCATGATCTATTTCCGTCTATTTAAGCTAAATGTCTGTAGGAAAAAGATTTATGAGGTTGAGAAGGCCTAGGAATAGGTGTCTGACGGTTTTTGTTTCATTTATAAAGAAAAGCAAAGGGAAAAGAAATTGAAAAGGAGTTTGACTGATAGACAGCTCTAATTAACAGTTGAGAGTATTTCCTGCTGGTGAGGTACTCTTGTGTTTAAGGAGACACTACTATCTAGAACTCAAAAGAAGCCCTGTTTGAGTTGAGCAGTGTTTATAGATTCCTGGAAATTCTACATAAGGACAGTAGGATTTAAGAAATTTGCTCGGACCTTTGTAATATATTTGAGTAAATAACATGTGAATGCTGATTGTATAAACACTTAACCATAATATACTATATAAGGAGGAGGCCTGTTGTAGTGGTTAAAGTGCTCGACTATAGGAGTTATGGTCGTGAGTTCAAGTCCTTCTTCCGTATCCTTCTCATATTTAAGGATGAAAAACGGGTTGTAATTATAAAACGTATAAATTAGTCTATTATATTTAGTATATAATCTACTAGCATTAATACTAACAGCTGTGAAAGTCTTAGAACTGATCTGGGCCATAATCTATTATATACAATTGAACTTTACATACAACCTCGCTATGACACACTTGACAATCAACAGCTGCCAACTTAACACTCAATGAGTATCAAGAATTAAATATATAGCAACTTTAATATTCTAGTGTGGTAGACCAGGATTTGAAAGACTTAAAATATAACCAAATAACTTAAACTTTATTTTGCACATTCAAGTTTTCTCGTCCAGGCTCACATTTCGACTGCCGCCTTAGGCAAAGGCTCTACCGTGTCTAGCCATGATGACTCCTTACGTCTTCCGACAGTGACCAAATGTCTTAACGTCAAAATGGCATAACTGCTACACTAGAAACATTATAATTTGGTGTTCAGACAGTATTCATATGCCACTCTAACATTTCTCAGTTGAAATCGGAGCTCTTCTAGTAATTATGTCTACAGCTTTGAACATAGATAAAACAATCAGTCGGGTTATGTCTAACTTCTCTCATCCTCCCAAAATCTGATTTGAGTGGCGTAACAGCCCAAACGGTAACATTTTGATGTGGACTTGAAAATCTGGTTCCACCTGAGATATAATAACACAAATTGTAACAAAAAAAAAAATTAGCAAAGTATAAACTGTATATTAATTGGAATCCTATATAATTTAATTTATTGAAAATATTAAAATATTATCTAGTCCATGAGTAAATAAATTTAAACAACTATTTTTATCTTTAACAATAAAACGATCAAAAAGTTAAAGAAAAAAATTCGAGGTTACACAAAAATAAGATTAATCGAACTTTTCCCTTTCTTTATATCACTTCTTTTACTCCATCTTTCTTTCTCTCTCTCTCTCCTTCCCTCTCTCCACTTTCTCGTCCTCCTCCATTTCCTCGCCCATTGCTTTTGCTTTTCGATGAGCTTTGAAATTTTCAGATTAAACCTATTTCAGCCTTGAAAAATGTTTCTTTTCTTTTTTCCCTCCCTTCTTTCATCAACACTTCTAGTTTGAAGAATTGATCGGTGACGGTATGGTGAGTGAAAGCTCCGCAAGTCGATGGGAAAAGATTTCTGTGAGGGATTTCTCTCTGAAAAGAATTTTTTGAATGGGCTCTTTTCACCGCCCCCGCCCTGGCCCCAAAAACAAGTCAGGTAATTAAATCCTTTTCGAAATCTACATCGGAAAAGTGACAACTTTGAACGTAATGCGATCCTCTCTTGTCCTTGGGATCCACTTGAGCTCGAAGGAAAATTTTCGATTCGTCAAATTTCGAAGGAAATTTATCAGAATTTCCAATTTTTTCGAACTTGATCTTTTGCCGGTATAATTTTTATATAAATATTTTATCGAATCATAAACGGACATCTCTCTCTTATTATATTATATATAGTTATTTTTGTATTAATCTCTGCTGTAGACGATCTTTCATCTTCGTGGCAGGTTATCGATTCTTTCGAATTAAAGTGTGTTGCGTTTGGTTTGAGGAAAATTTTTGACAGTTTGACTGACGTGCTGTTCACAATGGAAAGTTTTGGGCTTTACAAAAGCTTTTAAAAGAACATAAAATTTAGTTGTCTGATGTCGAGGGTGTGGTAAAATAAGTCATCGGGTTCAATTTTTCTTGACTAATCGTCGCCTTAAGTCGTGTGCTGACTTGTAATCATTTTGTATCAAGATGGCAGCCGTCGTTACATTAAGTGTTTGTGTTGACATACATTGTATGTAGGAGTCATATTTTGGTGATTATAAACTTCGTACTAGTGTTAGGGGTGGTCAAAATAAACAACACCGGAGATATGTCTCCACTCACAAAACACACGACGCCATAATAATATCACAAGCACACTGTTCTACCCTGTGACGTCACATCGCTCACTATTACTTGGTTCGCATATTTGCACCCCTTGCGCCCAATTACACCCATTTTGATACTAAAACTACTTATTGGTACTACTAATAGGTTATATTACACTAGTATATTCAACCTCTGTGCTATATTCTTACTGACTGATGAACAATTTTGGTTCCATTTTGCCTTAAAAAAGGTCGTCCTTAAGGTCACCAGAATGTTTTAGCTTCGATTCGCCTTTTAAGGTTATATCTCCAAACCAAATTCTAGCTTTCGAAAGGGTCGCAAAATTTTAGGAGTTGGGAGCTAGGTCAGTTTCTAACATACACCACACAAACCATTTGTCAGCGAAAGGTGTATCACTCAAGTGAACAATAAAAATTTTCTTGGGATTTGTTCTTTTCAAATTTTCATTTCAAAAACCGGTGGTCACTTCCGCTTACAACAGTTGAACTTCTTTCAACTTTTCTCTTTTAACTATTTAATAACCCAAGTCAGAACACATTTGAGGATTAGATTCTGTTGATGCTTATTAAATTATGTATTTTATATTATTCCCAAACGTATAGACGTCATAAAGTGAAACAAAAATGTAATTTCGCGTTTAGCACAACGGAATTAGTGTAACCCACCCGTTTCCGGTTTTCCTCGGCCAGGATAACTTTTTTCTCCTGCTCTTCGTCTTTTTTGCATCCACAACGTAATAAAAAATTTATTCGCAATCCTATACTTAATTTTGTTTTGGAAAACGGTTTCCAGACCCTTTTCCATTAATTTTGAAACGAGAATCCGTCATATTTGATTTAAAAGGAAGAAAAATGAGGCGAACTCTTCCCCATTTGTCTGTAAATTATGTCCGTTATCTGTTCAGAGTTTTTATTAACTTTTGATCAACCTAAAAGTGCTGTTTGGGTAGGCTCACCAAGCTCTACTGACTGGCCCAGTGGAAACCGATTTGAGTGAAAATTTGTGAAAGGTCGATTGCTCATTGTTAAGTCTGAACTATAGTGCCTGACCAGTACGAAAATGTTTAGCCTGTGCTCAGAAACTGCTCAAATGGTTTGTCTCAACAATATATAAAAATACATACAGAAACATATTGACAGATGTACATACACATGATGCCCTGAGGGTGGACTGTATGCGTCGAAAGCCGGACTTGTAAAATATTTTTTTGGTAAGTTGTGTGGGTCACAATGGTCACAATGAAAATTTGGCCCGGGAAGGAAAACGCTTGAATATCTAATATCCTGAGGGGGTAGTTGTGAGAGATTGTTTCCAGTGTGTTATTGTACATCAGAGCCCAAATCAAGTGAGAACAGTGAAAGAAGTCTCAGGTTTTTTAATTTAACGCCTAATAACATTTGAATATTTTACGACACGAGACTCCTTACACTCCGGTGAAGGAACTGGGAACGCGTGAACGTCGACAAAGTATTTATATAAATTTACATATGTTAAACTAAGGAAATGACGTTTTCACAGTTAAGACTTTCCCTCAGAACTATTTCATAAAGTTTTCATGAATTGGAAAAACTCTATTTCCTTAGTGGAAAATTGGCGCGGAGAAGTTATATACGCTTGAGGTCACCGTTTGACAAAAACCTTTTTTACTAAATTCGGTGAATACTTTGAGCAATTTCCTTCTTTTCTTTCTTCCTTTTTCCTCTCTCGGCATTTTCTTCTTTGGGAAATTGTTTTTTTTCCTTTTTGAGTTATTCCAACCCACCTTCCATCTCTCACCACGATTCTACTGATGAAGATATTAAATTAAGGCCGTGTTTGAACCGGTTCAATTAACATAAACCGAATTTGTTGTTAAGAACATTTTCACTCTATTAAAGAAATATTGGATTATGTTCGTTTTTAGACAGGAAACTGTAGTCTGTATTATCAACTAAATACTGTAACAACATCATTTTTAACTTAACTAATGTCTCGTCAGTTTTAATGGCTGTTGACATTGTCAGGATAAAAACGAGACTGACTCGAAATCAAAAAGAGAAAAAGATATACAGTAGGTCTGAATGTATAAACAGATACAAACATGAAAAGAAGTAGAGGGAGAAGACAGGTATGAGACAGAAATACGTTAGGACCGGAAACAAAATTTTAGAAGTTGCTGTTATGTGTAAATTAATACTAGAAAGTTCCAGGAGAGTCTTCCAGCAAGCACAAACACAGAGGTGGTTGTAGAGCATATTTAATGTTTAATTACTACTACCGCATAACTTTAAGCCCATTATAGTTTCTCAAAATAATATTTTTATACTCTGTTTTAGGTCTGGACGCAGTTTTATGTCGCAACAAGCTTGGAAGAAAAAATTTGGATCATAATGAAGTACACACTGCTGACTTACCAAAACAGTTTCAACCCTTCCGGGAGATGTGGCATGTAAGTAGAAGAGATTTGTTTCAAAAATGATTGAAATCATGATGTCAACTCCTTTTTCGTTTAGAGAAACAGTAGCGAACCTTTTTAAATGCGCGTGTCAAACATTACAAAATATTTTCTTGTCTAATCTCGAGCGTGTCGTAAAATTCTTTGTGGGAAAAGAACGGTAAAAATTTAGCTGTTATAAAATTTTATTAGGACGTTTCAGAATAATTTTTCATACTAGCCACCTGTGGTACGCGTGTCATACGTTTTGAGCAACTAACTGTATATATGTATATTATAAAATCACGAGATATTATTTTTTCTAATATTTGAAATCTACCTTTCGATTGGTCGATTGAGTTTTATAGCCTACAGTGTTCCTACTGTAGTTAATTCTAGTTGTGTGTGTAGTTTAGAATACAGAAACACACTTTTATACTTTATACTCACTATTTTTTACTTAACTACCGCCTATCTTCAAGTTCGAGCCATCAAGTAGTTGATATAGCTTGGAAGGATTTAACCTAGAGGACAAACTTAGGCTCAGAGATTAGATAAAGAATGTAGTAGGGCATTCGGTCAGGAGGAGAGGTTAAGGGACTGCAGATTAGTAAGGAAAGAGTATAATTAGAAAGAAAAAGAAGAGGAAGTAATAATAATAAATAAAAATCAATAAAAAGTGAGATAACTATACACTGAGATCCTACGATTCAGGTATAAAATAAGCTTTGAAGTTAGGCCTTCAAATTTTTTTAACCAAAGAGTCACACATCTAACTATACAGAGCTAACTACCTACAGATTCCATTCCATGATAATCTCCACTGACCAGTATAATTGAGATTCAAGTGACCACCAATTCTCAGTGAAAAGTTACAGCTACATAAATCTCATTAGCCATAGTTAGAATCAAATTGACAATCGGTCACAATCAAAGCGCGTACTGTACCTTGATTAGTAGCTTATTCGATAAATCACGTTTAGTAGTTGTTGCGAGCTTTCGTTTTAACTTAAGTAAATTTTGCCATCCAGTTAATTCAACAATCCTCTACTTTTTAACAGCCATAATTATAATTATGACGTAATTATACAGCTATGTATGCAATTTTGTATGAAGTCTTGGTGTTGGTTACTGTTTCTCTTAATTAATCATTCAATACTAATTTGTAGGGTAATTACAACAGTAAAAATTTACATGTCGGAATGGGTAGTAGTCGTAACAGAGCCGTTCCTAGGCACGAAGAGCAAAAGTGAGCCGTGAAGTTGTAAAGTGGACCTCAGACGAGAGGTTTAGTGTCGTCTTTGCTCGCGCCTAGCCAATATATTGATAATTCTGCCACCACAGATAATTTGTAAGTGTACTTCTCAGTATATGAGTATATAAGCTGTCGGCTACCTATAAAAGGAAAAAAACTCGGTGAAGGCCCCTCGGCAGTCGGGGACCTAGGTGGTCGCCTAGTTTGCTTATGCCTAGGAACGGCTCTAGTCGTAAGCCGTGGTTTGTGGAGATTCTTTTCTTAAACAGTACAAAATGGAGAGGAAGAGAAAACAGTAATGAATTTGAAAATTGAGTAAGTCTCCTTATAAACCATTAAAATGATTTTTTTTGAACCGAGTCATCACAAAGTGATTTATATTTCTCTGCATTCATAAACAATTTCAAAGCGAGCGTATTGCTGTAGAGGCAAACCGCAGAACTCGAAACTTCTTCAAAAAATGGTTTATGCCCGAGGGTTACTCAAATAAATTGTTTCTTTTTAAGAGTCCCATTGGAATGTCACGCCCAGAAACTTTTTAATTTTTTTCTGGATTGATTTTTTAGTTATTAAAAAAAAAGGAAAATTTTATTTTGCTCATGGTTTAGTAGGATTTAAAAGTCCGATGGGGGTAAACGAAATTGGTTGAGAAGTGCGGGGTGGAGGGAAAATACAACCGGATTCCGGGTATAAAAGTTTTCACATCGAATTGAAAACAGGACCCGAAAACACCTTTAGGTTGACCACTGTTTTGAGATTCAATTTTATTCCCCGAAATTTCTACTTGAAATGTTCTTGTTTAAAACGTTTCAAAATTTGTTTTCGGTTGTCCTGTCTAAACAAATGTCGATTAGCTTTAACAGAGAAATGCAAATGAAGTCATTCGTGTTTGTGTAAGTGGCTGAATTTCAAATAAAGACAAACGCGATAGAAACTTTGAACCGCTTTCAACTCTCTTGTTGTGCGATCAGCTAAATATGTCAGTTACGGTTCACTTACAACAGAATTTAGTTTCTTTTTTGTATTTTATTCATTGCTCTCCGGCTTCCAAAATACCGTTGGACGTCAGTTCGCTTTTTGTGAATTTTTGGTTCTAACGAAAATTTCGGAAAAATGGTTGGAGAATTTTAGGGAGTAGTTAAAGTAATTGAGAGAATGAAAATTCAAAAAATTTGGGATACAGTAAAAGTTTCTTATGGGCGAGGAATATGTTCCATAAATTTTCCACAGATGCAGAAACCGTGGGAGCTTTCACTGTATTGTGATACCTCAGATCCAGATTAGATCTATTGATCCCTGGCTTAATTTTGTTTATGATCCGAAAATTTCTAAATTTATGTTAACCCCAGTAATATATGTTATGGGTTTATGTGTGACAATAAATAGACAGAAAGGAAACAGGTTTATCAGTTTAGTACTGTTGAAATTGTTTCGGTCATGCCGTATCGGCCATTTTTCGAACCACAATGTCAACACAACTTCACTTTTTCCTTTTTGCTTCTTCTACTTTCCTCTTCATTCAATACTTCCTCCTTCTGTTGTGGTTGGTTCTCTTCCTCTCCTCAAATTACCAGTCTTTAGTCTGGCTTTCGGCAGGAACCCCTGTGGCTCCGTAAATTTTTGTCCCTAGGAACCACGCCGGTCTTTTTCTTTAGGAAGTACTAGGAGGTCTTATTTGTCAGTTTTCCTGGGTTCATTCGGGTCGTTGTTGATCATTTTTACAACAAAATTTTGTTTGGGTGTTTAACAAACCGAATCACAAATCATGAACACTTACTACACAGCGCGAAGGGCTACAATTTTGGTTTAAAGGAATAAATAACATTCGACGCTTCGCTAACTTAGAGCTGTCGGCATAGATACAGTATGAGGAACACTACAATCGTGGTTCTCTAGTTTTCTCGCACTTAAGTCCTCATCGTTTTGAAACTTGCGCGGTAGTTTCTTAAACTTTTCAAAAAGTTTTGGGTGTAAACTTAAAAAAACGTCGAGGAAGAGAAAACAAGGTGTACAGTACAGGGCGCAAGTTAAAACTGTACCAACTTGCACTCGAAAAGTACAGAAACGTTAAAAATTCATTTTGCGAACTGTGTGGATAGATTAACTACCTCACGAACGAAGGCGTATGGGATTCAAGGTATCACTATACAGAGTCTGTCTCAAAAGTTTTTGTACTCAGAAACGCTGTCTGGACCATTTTAGAACGCCTCATGTGATTAGTTTAAGTGTTGGCGGCGATGCATCGAAATAGGAAAAAGCTCCAAAAATATTTAGATAGTGAATAAGTGATTTAAGAAAAACTCATTCCGGGAACTATTGGTACAGGTCCCATACCTCTAAGAGAGAAAGACAGAACTAACATTACAAAAGTGAAAAGATAATCAAAATGGCGAAATAAATTTAGGCCTCTTATCCTGATTCCGAGTTGCCGTGGCAACATTTGACGAAACTCGGGTTTCCATAGTGAAAACCTGTGACGAAATTCTTCGTGTTTTAGTCAGCTCAACTTTAACTGAAGGAAGTTCATTTCCCTCCATCTCCCATTTGATTTCAATAAATGTAAAACGAGGAAACTGATTTAAAAGTGAAAAGTGTGGGAAAATTAATTGGCGAAAAGCGTATTAGCAATCGGAACGAGTGATGGATTAAGGAATATTTTACATTTGTGGCTCCGAAACATTTTCCTTTTATTCTTCATTCATTCAATCTTCATTCCCGACGCCCAAATACGTGTTCCTTCATTTTATATTCTTCTCTCTCTCTCTCTCTCTCTCTTTTTTCAACTATTTCACTTCAGTCCATTGACTAAGAGAATTGTGTCGCGCCCCCAAACAAAAGGTGATTTCCGTTTCTTCCTTTCTGTTACAAATAAAAATAAATAGCTCAAAAACAAAATAAAATTGAGAGTCGAGATTGAAGTCGAATCCGACGACAGGAATGCATAAAAAAAGGGAAGTCCTGGGTGTTAAAAAAAAAATCCTCGAGCTCTCATTTAAAACGAAATCGATTTCAATCCAGCTTTGGGGGGAAATGTTTTGAAGCACGTGACCAGCAAAAATGTTTGATCTCGAATAAAAAATTCTCAATTACGTTCACATAAAATTCGCATGTGGTCTTCTCCCCGGGAAAAAATATTTAATCCACTTGAAAAATCGATTTATTACTTGTTTTCCATCCTTCCTTCCTTCCTTCCTTTTAGTCCTCTTATTTTGGGAAGATGAGAGAGAGAGAGGACCTCAACTCAATATACGAAACCTCAGGGACCTTTTTCAAATTTGTATTTTATCTGAAGCAGAGGAAATTTTAACTAGGAACCTATTTCAATTTTTTTTTATTATTAAATTTATGAAAGGAAAGAAGCGGTGGGGGGTCAATTGGGATGGGTTAGATTGTAGCTGCATTTTTGGGTTAGAAGTCTAATGGCTAAATAGTAGAAAGGATTGATTTTACTTTTGGTGAAGTTGTCACCTGACATTGTAGGTACCTAGGATAACAACTAATAATATTGCAACAAACAGTTAATATTAACTTCAATATTAGCAACTCACACTTCTTATATCTTCACCTCCCTACTCCCTACAACTCTTCTTCCTCCTCCTATTATTGTTATTGTTATTAACATCTATTTATTATGATTTTTATTTCATTCTATTCTTTTATTATTATCATCATTACTCTTTTTACTGTCCTTGTCCACTTATCATATTCTATAGGCTATACCTTCAACTACATCCATTACCCAATTCCTGGGGTTAAGACACTGGTCTGTTCTCTAGACATACCATGTATATATTAGTAGTATTGTTTTAAATTTTTAGACATTAATTAAGATTACAATATCTACTAGGCCCATCTCGGGCAAATGCCTCTCCCGCTACTCTCCACAGTGTTTTGTTCTTTCCTCTTCTATGCCACTGGAAGCCAGCAAAGGTAACGAGGTCGTCCTCCCACCTCCTCCTCTGTTGGCCCTTTTTTCTGTGCCCCAGAGTTGGAGTCCAGAGCGTGGTCTCTTTGGTCCATCTTCCGTCACTTCCCCTCATCAGGTGACCAGCCCATTTCCATGTCATCCTCTTGATGAACTGGACAACATCTTCGGTACCTACTTGATTCTTTATCAATAGGCTGCTTATCTTATCGATAAGCCTAACACCTCTGATGTCTCTCCATGACTCTTTGGGTCGTCCTTATTATTTCTTCGTTTCTCTAGATATAAATACCCCATAAAACTAGACCAACTACTTGATGTTTCACTTAGAAATAGATGACAGTTAGCCCAGGTTAAAATAAATAGAAATTTATATAAATTTATATAACAACTTATTTAGACAATGTCTAAGAAAAAAATTCTGATGAGGCTAGGATACAAATGAGAAAATTTTCTAATTTTAGTTACAAATGATAACAGCCCAGAAAATCTAAAATTTTACCTTCATTTCATTATACTTAGTCTTAGTATTACGATATAATATATTATATGACAATAATTCTCTGAAAAAGTCTGAATTTGCTTGGTGCAGTCTACCGTATCAAAAACTGAGTCCCGAACTTTTTAGAGTTGTGGCGCCTTTTTTTGAATTAACATTTGCTCGTGGCGCCCTATCATTCGCACGAACGTCTGGCTCGATAATTTAGTTTTTATACTAAATCATGAAAGAACTAAATCAATACCGAACGAGAGAACTTGAGGAAAGGTTTCAAACGTAAAATCACGCACCAAAATCTACATGGAATAATTCACACAAAAAGTAGAAAGCCCCAAAACTGGGAAGCGGCCGGAAAAGAGGAAAAAGGAAAAGAGCGAACGGATGAAAAGTTACTGGACCAAAATGAAAGACGGAATAAAAAATGGTAAGAGCGGTTGAAACAAGATCACCGTCACTGAGAGAAAGCAATCAAAGCACACCAAACGAATATATATATTATAATATATGTATCGCCGATTTTTTGGTTCATCGGATTCTGTGAAGCTGTTGAATTATCAAAATGCTCTCGAAACTCTGAGATTTAATTCTAATTAAATGAAGTAAAATTTCATTTCCGATATATATTGTAGTTAAAAAGAATTATTATAAATAGAAATCTCGTTATAATGTTTAGTCGAACGCCTCGAATTAATTATTCGGTTGCTTACATTTAATTCTGTCTCTCATTGAAGTGAAGTTCGATTTTGAACCGCCATACACCAATCCGAACAGTAGGAAGCGTGGAAAGGAACGGAACGGAAGGGAGTAGAATACAGGAAAGCCCGCGTATGAAAACCTTTTTAAAAACAATTTGAGTGGTAAGGGGAAAACCCTTTTCCCTCCGGTTTTTCCCCGTACAAGGAAACAGAGTTGAAATTTCACCAAAATAAACTAAAATAGTAATTTAGAGTGTATCAAAGATCTCTCTCAAAGCGTTTGAGCCGACTGACCAGTAACTAGATTGGATTAACTTCGTCTTCGTTACCGCAAAAGACGAGAGCTAACCAGCTTTTACTTCCTGCCTGTTTGTGTGTGTTGTGTTGGATGTTTTGTGTGAGTGTGTGCTTCGTTCTCATTTACCTTAATCAAATATTTTCCCTTCATCTGATTTTCTTTACCGAGAATGTTGTAAATTTTCACTAAATTTTCCCTTTTTTCTGTTTTTTAATTTCTCTCCCTTTTTTTGATGTTTTTAAGAAGAGTTTTATTTCTTATACTCCACTGAAGCAGCTTTCGACGACTTTTGATAGCCAACAAACTTGTTGAAAGTGTTAGCTTTGATCCAAAGTTCTGTCCGATAAAGTTATATCAAGTCTGCTACTGTGTCAAAGTTCTGAAATAATTTTTTTCTGTTTTAAAAATAAAAAGTGCGATTATGTTTGGTATAATAGTTACGTTATAGTTATTATAGTTACTCGGTTTGCAGTGGTGGCCCACTCACACATTTTTGCCAAAAATGAGTGAAAGAACTAAATGAATAAGCAAAAATCGACCAAGAAGTCTTCAAACTCTTCCTCAACACGAGAGCCAGCACGGCTCATGGAAACTGAGATGATCTGAAAGAAGCAGGGGTCACAAGGAGACACATACAAAGACGAGACATCCTGAAGAAGAAAGTAGAAAACACGAGTTTCCAGTACGGAAGAGAGCAAGGACAGAACATAGTCAGAATATAGAGAAAATACTGAGAAATGGTTGAAACTAACGTGGTTCGAAGATGGCCTGATCCGGAAAAATAAATAAATAAGCGATTATAAGAAGTACAAACTAAGCAACAAATAATATAAATAAATACCTAAGGCAGAGACTAAACAATAAATAAACCAAATCGTAAACAAGTGAAGTAGATAGACAGAGTGAAGAGCAACCAATAAATAAATAAACACATAAATAGACTAAGATAAGAGAAACGAATAAATTTGAAGAGACACAAAGAACAGTGAGATTTAAGAGTGTACGTAGGATTATCATCACACGTCATGACTGTCTCAAAGAGAAAAGCTAATCGCGATTAATTTCTATATTCATATAGCGAAATGACAGCTCTGTAACATCACATACGTCACAAAGTGTAAAGTAGTCAGATTATAGGACTTATAGAACTCGATACCCAAGAGTATATATAATGTCTGAGTGAAAATGCGCTCGTTATATTCTCACCTTCTAGTGTAGAGGTTAAAACGCTCAACTATAGAAGTTATGGTCGTGAGATCGAATCCTCTCCTGTTATGACAAAACGAGATTAATAAATAAAAAATAAGGAAAATGTCATCACACGTCACTCTTCATTTCGTAAATAATTTATTTCAAAAGTAATGCACACCGGGTGTTTTATTCACGTTCATTTACAAAGCTATATTATTGTTTATACATTTTCTAAAAACAAAAATTATTATTCATGGGATTGTCACGCAGGTTCTCTGACAGGGAATGTCACAGCACGCTATCCTTGTATATACACTCCTTCGATTGCAATTAAAGTTTTATTCGCCCATAATAAGCTTTTCTTGTTCTTCGTATAACTGTCATAATTCTCAAAGTCGCCTTTCTGGACTCGGGTTCGTGGGCTTTAATTTTGTGTCCCCCAAACAACCCCCTCCCCCGTCCTTATGAAGTTTTCTAGTTTTCAGTTTTTCACTGCAAGCCACACCTACCGAGAGCATTAAAAGTTATTTCCGGTCGGGTGTTTTATAAGATTCCAATCGAAGTTTGAAAGCTCGAAATTTTTTTCCTTTTCTTTCTTCCTTTTTTTTCCCTCTCTAAATACAAACAGAAAAGAAGAAAATCAAACAGAGAAAAGAAATTCTTTCCCTCGTCTTTCTTTCTTTCTTTTCTTTTCCTTTTTACCAGAAATTGTATTTCGTAAGAATTTCACTTGCCAATCGCAATTTATCAATTTCATTGGCTATTTCGTTGGAAAAAGTACAGAAAGATTTTAAATCACCCACATCTGCTGCCACATCATTCTGACTTAAATAAATCTTCTCCGAAAGCAGGAAACTATTATCATGTACGGTTTCGAAGCATAATTTGCTTTCGAATTTTTCTTTTACGACCATAAATAAAAATTTTCAAATGAATTTTCTTCTTTTTTCTTTTCTTCGGCTCCCTTTCTCCCCCATCCTGTGACGGGCTGGTAAAAAGAGGAAGAAGGATTTGGAATGATTCCCAAGTCCAAGTCAATATGTGTGCTTCTCCCGCTGCTTTCTCCCCCGTTTTACAATCGTAATTTTTATATAATATAACGAGGAGAGAGAATATAATTCGTTATATTGTTATTTTTCACTTTTTTTTCTCTCTTCCATGTGTGTCACACGTGATGGATCGATCGTCGTCTCTTTCCACTTCACCACTCTTCAATTCCGACTTTCAAAAGAGACTTTGTTTTTAGCGCCAGCCCGACTGCCTCTGGTCATCCTGAAAGATTTCTCTTTTATACTCATTCATCTCGCGATAAAATTATTATGCAATCTGAGACTGTTAAGCTTATTTGTGGTGATGGTTCCTTTATACTATCTCCCTTCATCTCGTATATAGTTTCCGCTTCCGAGTATAATAACAAGAAAACGCTTTAACAGTGATTAGAGATTTTATATTGTCGGAACCAGTTGTATAGTTGATGGTGGGTGATGACTGAAAACACTCTAATTCCAAAAGAATGTGATATTTATATATATATTGATAGAATTTGGTATTGAAATGAAAAATACAAACATTTGGACGATGAGGAGCTCCGAGACTGAATACTGAATTTCGCTTCTCTTGTCGGCTCCACTCTGCACATTCCCGAATATGGGATGTGGCGAACGCCATAATATAATACCGGCTTTTCATACATTTCCGATAATATATATTAATATTTACATTAATTTACACAAGGTCGTCGTCTTCGCTCGAAGGGTGGAAAGTTGTCTCGGTTATACTATATATCTCTCTAAGTGTTGTCTATTTTGTAACGCTCAGGAAATGCCTGATATAATCAATTTACTTTCTGCTGATGGTATATATTTGTGCAAATATTATTATTATTTGAGTTTTAATACCGTTTTTCACTCTTGGGTATAACAGGATTCGAACTCACGACCATAACTTTTATAGCCGAGCGCTTTAACCACTACACCACAAACCTTCCACCCTAAATTTATGCAAATAGTAGAATGTAGTTAAAAGTATATAAACGTGATATGCGTTCTTGTTATCTACTCAAATATATTATAAATACTGTTATGGTTATTATCAAACAGTAAACTGAAGTTTCAAATAGGGCTTCGTAGACCACACGCCACTGATGCAAATCTGGTGGAGTTGAACTTGCTGCAAAAGGCGGCAAATGAACTCTTTATTGACTCATATCATATTAAAAAAATTGAAAATTAATAATCCCTCCCTAAAAGGTTATAAACGGATGAAAAATTTTTTATATTTATATATAATAAACGCTGGACGATACTAACAATATTATATGCTCGCATTTTGTTAAAAATTATTACAAAGTTCCAAATTCCATTTCGAATGGATTCGTTCAAATATTGCGTGGACCGGAAAGTATACTTGTAAATATTTTATGATAAAAGTGATAAATCGGCATATATATATACACTTCTCAGTGATTATTCATAATCACCGACTAAATGTGATAAATTTGAGCAATTAATAAGGATTTATCCCATTTGCCCTACATTGTTTTATATTTAAGCTAATATTACTAATATGTGGACCGGAAAGGAATGTCGTATACATGTTACGGTAAAAGTGATAAATAGGATGAATATATATACAGTTATTCATAATCGCCAGCTAACCTAGGTTAATGTGACAAATTACTGAATATTTATCACATTTACCGTCTAGTTTATAAAATCTCCAACTCGTAACAGTTTGCTCACATGCTAGGCTTCTGTCACTTTTTGACGAAAGACAAGTGATCCATGCAGGTGTGCTGGCCAAAAACAGCGAACGAACCTCAAGAGGCGAATACATAAAAAGAAGCAGTGACAGAAGGCATTCCCCGGTTAGTACTTGGGGATGTTTTATACACTAGCCGGTAAATGTGATAAACTCAATAATTTGTCACATTAACCAAACTCAGTTGGTGATTATGAATACTAGCCGGAAATTATATATACATTCGTCTGATTTATCACGTTTACCGTAACATGTATATTTACAACGTACAAATGAAGTTTTTTAAAGAATATATTATAATATTATAATTTTTTCCCGGAGGAAAGCTGCTCATAAAAAAATAAGGAGATTAATTCGAAGCATTATGATGAAGTTCGAAGAAAAGTTGCTAAATATAACTATAAATGAATTCTCGTTGTTAATATAACCGAGTAAAAGAGAAGATCTATTGTATCTTTAAAGATCCATTCATGTTTCCTTTCTTTCTTTTCCTCCTCTAATCATTTTATACAAAGTCACGAATAAAGATAAAAGGATATTCTGTTAAAGTTAGCTCGGCTGTGTGGTCGGCAAAGGGATCAATCTTCTTTGTTATCTGACTAATGAAGGCAAATATATATTTAAACGACCATTTCGTTCAACAAACGGTTAATTGCCTCCAGAGACATTCCATTTTCTGTCTTATATACAAAATATATTATATTAGGTCAACCTGAAAGTTTCCTTCGTTTTTCGCTTTTGGTTGTAAAAAAAATTTCTTCTCGCTAGTCACGGTACCTTTCCAACCATCCTCATACTCTATCCAGAAACTGCGCCTACGCTAAACACTTCTGATGTATTTCTACCTCTTCTGTATATCTTCGTTGTAATTTGTACGAAATACAGTTGGTACCGAAGTAAGCGTAAGTTCGTTAGTTGATGGGGGCACTGTGGAGTCAGGGGTGGTGACTTTTTGTTAACGCAATAATATCTTTTTATGGACAGACAGCATCCAACAAGTTATCTTACTATACAGTCTAGTTATCTGACAATACAGTAACCTAAATAATCCGTTGGCGGATATCGTATTAATACTAACATGAATTATTTTCGTTTTAGTTGAGGGATCAGCGAAGTTTGGCTGCGGAGACGCAAGTGGCTCGCTACTCCTTGGCTTATACAGTATTCAGAAAGGCAAGTTCGTCGTTTTCCTTCACTTTTCTTCCTGGCCAGCTAACTTTCGTGTAACACACTAATTTGGTTTTTAGAAGCAACACTGACACATAACAACAGCACTGTATGCTGTATCTGTAGTATGGGTTATCTTTCTACTTGTATATAGGTTAGGTTATAACAGATGTCAGTAAAGTGCCACTCTTTTACTCCTTAACAGTGGTTCTTCTACAAAATGTTTACTGTAGGCTCAGAGTATTATTTATTAACTAAATATTATCTCTATACAGGTATGATACCAAGCTCTATTTAATGTACAGTTAGTTAAGCTAAGGCAATAGCTATTATACACTTACACTTATACAGTATTTAGCAGAGGCAAGCTCGATACTGAACTATTAACCCTAATTAACTCATTAAAAATGTTTACACAACAAAAGAGCTTACAAAACGGCTCTTAAATAAGTTATAAAAGTATATATAAGTATAAAATGGCTCTTTTGGTAGTAGAGTCTGCTGACCAGTGTTTTAGGTTATTTATCTGGTCAGTACCTACAGTTCACTTAAATTCAGAGATAAAAAGAGAGAGCCAGATATGCTCAAACGTGTTTAAACTTGCTGTAACACTGTCTTTCTTTTAACAGAACCTTCCAGTAGACCAAATAGACTTAAAGCCCCCTGCTTCTTCCACTTAACTCTATCCCTCGGTTTTAGATAGGTTCAGCAACCTCGCTGATGGTGGTGACGAAGAGATTTTACAAATCTTAAAAAATTAGACTGATTTCGTGCCGGCTCTTTAAAAAGAGTTTTTTTATTTTGTCAAACTATTCTCAATGTTAAAAAGGAAAAAATTGTGAAAGCTCATTATAAAAAAGGTTTGGCACTGAGAGATAAAAATAAAAAGTTAGGCAAAGGCCTTTGGAGGAAAGAAAAATTTTTATTCTTTTCTTCTCGATAAGTCTTAAGGCGGAAACATTAGACTCAGTTCTTGGATGATTCAAAAAGTTTTGGTGTTGAAAATCTTGCGATTTTTCCAACTTCATTAGAAAATGTTTTTGCTGAAAAGTCAGAAGTGATTGAAGGTTTCCTTTGGGAAACGGGGGTGGGGAGGTGGGAGGCAAGAAAAAAGGCGAAATTATTTTTTACGTGAATTATGCATGAGGCTCGCCATAATTGGAAGGAAGGATTTGATTTGATGTTAAAAATGGTCAGCAGTTTTAAATAATCACGTGATTATTAAATTAAATTAGGAGAAAAATCCTCTTTCCGGTTTTCCTTGAGACTCCCCCGAATTTTTACGAAATCCCGGTTTCGATAACCAGCCCAAATTTCTGGCATTCAGAAAATTTTATCGGCTCACTTTTTATGTTCGCGGGGGTCATATTCCATCCACAAATTTTTTCGGGGAGGAAATTATTTCGTGAGGTGAGGATCCGGTAATAATTAAACAGAATTATGTGCGGCATTGCTTCGATGTCCCCCAAGGCCTATTTTCTTCGTAACATGTTTTTAGTTTATTTCAGTGCATCGTGGACCGTAACAAATTATCTCGGGGGGGTCACATGCGGTTAGTGGGCCGCCAGCGTTGACACCCGTCTTCTAGGTAAATGAATGTGCACGCGATTGTTTTAAATTTTCTTTCTTGTTTATAGCCCCAAAACAATCGCGTACTCGATGAAAGCTCGACTTCTATGTTCTAATTAAAGGGTTTTCCGGCCAACAATTCAAATTTTTAAAATCATTAGCGTGTCGCGTATATACTGATATTAATAATGATACAGTCAGCGATATCACCTATCGATACCTTCAACTTCCTCCTCTCTCACCCTTAATTTATTAAACAAACCCATAAACAACCTATAATGTGTTTGTGGTTTATAAACACTTTTTAGAGGACTTCATTTCAAAAGTAATGCACACCATGCATAACTCATTCCTTAAATAATAATCGGTTGCTGATTCCAAAATTAAAGATGACATTTCTCAAAGGCTACTTTCAGCGATATCACCTATCGATACCTCAAATTTCTTACCCTTTCACACTTAATTTATTAACTAAACCCATAAACAACCCATAATGGTTTATAATTTATAAACACTTTGTAGAAGACTCCATTTCAGAAGTAATGCACACTACCATCCATAACTCATTCCCTAAATCGGTTGCTGACTCGAAAATTAAAGATGACAAAGGCAACTGTCACTATCTAACACCTTTCATTTTATAAATCCTTAACAATAAAGTTAATAATTAAATTAATTAAATAAACAACGACTAAACCACCTGTTTGTATAATAAATATTTAGAAAAAAAAGTGTGCAATATTTACGAAAGGGAAATCTTTGTTTAAGCGTCGTAAGCAAATTTAATTTGTGATGAAAAGCGAAAAGTTATTTACGACTCAATTTTACAATATTGTAAACAGCGAGCAGGGGAGTAGTAATGCGTAACGGTTTTATGAAAATGTTAGTTTTATTAACACTAAAAATAATATATACTTTAAAAATAATACTTTCCGTATAGTAGATAATACAGAAGATAAATTTAAAAAATGAACGAAACAGTTTGTTGATAATTGTAAACATTGATTCGCGGAAAGTTTTTTTGGCGCTTTTTTTGTTTTTGAATTTATTTATTTAATTATCTACTGAAATTAATTTTAAAATCGTTTGTTTTGATTTCTATCTGACGGTGAAAAATGATAATTATCTATTTGGATAACTCAGAAGACTTGCCGAATGATGCACAACGGTTTTTTTCCTAGAAAGCTTAAGAGATAAATGATTGGCAATTTTTTTTTTAATAGATAATAACTTTGGATCCGGTTTTGAATTAACTGAACCAAAGCTCTGAATGAAAAAATAAGCTCAGTATAAAAGAGCTTTCGTTGTTATTTTCCCTCCCGCCCTCCAAATATATAACCAAAAATAAATTTGGAAAATGAATTTTCCGGGAATGAGTTTAGTACTAATCGTAGCGACGGATACACGAGAACTTTTTGGCGCTTTTTTGTCTCCGAGCTTTTTTTTATTTATCTACGAGAATGAATTTTCATTCAATCATTCATTCAGGTGTTGATGTTGATGTTTAATTGGCGGTTAAAAATTTTGGTGTGGTAATTTGGCAAATAAAAAGTTTTTGGGGGTGGGGGTGAAATTGGAGGCAGGGAGATGATATACTGTAGTTGCTTACCTTAATATATACATCCTGTGAGTTATCATTTATATAATATCATCAACCGATAAGAGTGAGAAAACTAAACAAACGAATTAACCGCATCATCAATGAGATTACGCACTTTTGGTCATGCCACCTTGAAAACACCAAAAACCGAAATTCCCGATCGAGATTTCCAATCAATAGAAGACGGAAGCGATTTCGGTGGAAAAGATAAAATTTTCAAAAAAAAAGGAAAAAACGCTGTGATTTTCACGCGCCGGAGAAAAGCGAGAATGGTCGGAAAATGTTGTTTTTGGACCCGATCCGCAGTCCTGACTGTTTTTACACATCCTTTAACCTTGCGCATGCTTCTTGTTCCGGCCCTGCGCTTTACTCACTCTCGCCGGCCGAACTTTTAGAAAGCGATTTTCAGCGAAGATACAAATTATCATTTTCATATTCATCACGTATGCGGTTCATTTTGTTTCTCACGACCACTGCAATACAGATAATAGGCCCATTCTGCAGTCGTTTGTTGTTTTCATTATTTATGATTGCGTGAGAATGATACTGGGCATAACAATTTTTTTCCCTACTTTTTCTTCCCCCGTCCACCCCCACTCCCCGCCATTTTTATTGCCTAAAAGTTAAAGACTTGGAAGCCGAAGTCAAACGGTTTTGTTTTCTTTTTAGTAGTAAAGCAATCTCGACAAAGCGTGACTTTGCTTATTTATTAACCTTAAACTGTTAGTACGAAGTTTTTCGATTTAATTTTTTCATCCATCACGCACTTTCTATAGAACTTTTTCAAAATTTTATAAATCTATTTGTGTTCAATAAGCTTTTCGCTTGCTTCTTCTTCTTCTTCTGATTTTTGTGGGGTTTGAAATCCGTGAAGGGTGTTTTAGATCAGCGCTGTCCAACTTTATATAGCCCGCCGGCTATATTTTCCTCACCAAATATTTCGGGGGCCTACAAGGTTGATGAATGAAGACTCAGTTTATGTCAATAAAAATATTTTAGTTATACTAATAAGAAAACTTTAAAATATTTGTATTAATAAGAACATTGTGGCTATAATTGTAAAATAATTTTAATATTATATAGTCAAATGTACTCGCGGGCCGTTAATATAATTTGGCGGACCGCCAGTTGCACACCACTGTTTTAGATGTTTAATAAACTGTTAGGTTTCGATAAATAAATATCATCAACTTGTGATAAAATTTCAATGAAAAGCTATTACACGAATCTCTGACAGCCACAGAAGTCGTTTTCATATTGAACTCGAATACTAGTCTTAAGAGTTACGCGATTTTGGTGGTGGTTTTAATCCTGTATAACATCCTTCGTATTTCATCCTTGGTTCATCCTTGGGTATAACAGGATGCGAGAGGAGGATTCGAACTCATGATTATGGTGTAGACAGGAACCGTACCCACTATACTACTCCTCCCACGAGTTACGCGATTTTAAGAATCAAATTATTATTGTTTTCACTTCTAAGTGACTAGTAAAAACAATTTGGTTAACAATAAATATATAAACATTAAAAACTGGGTTATAATACCGCATCATTTTTTACAGTAACACTAACCCATAAAACTCTTTTGTGGTTTTGTCACCAACCGCGTAAAAAAAAGCAAAAACATCATGAATTTTATTCCAGACGTACGCGATTTAAAGAATCGAAATTATTATCTTTTCACCTTGATGTGACTAGTAACAAAGAATCGATTAAAAATAACTATACTAAAATTATAATAAAACTGGCTTATTATACTGGTGGAATTCTAAAATGCTTAAGAATGCTTAAAACATTTAACATTTCATACAGTACGCCTGATTTATTTGTTTACATTGACGCCATATTGCCTACACTGCCCTCTATCGAAGACTTATGATTTTTGTTTAATTTGATTTAACATAAGAAGACCGATTACAACACAAGACTACCATAAACAATAAAACTGGGTTTGACATTTTTAAGAAATTTGTCACTCCGCTGAAACATCATGGTCAGGGTTTTGTCAGATTTTAAAATTATAATAATTTGTAGTAAAATGCTTTGCTTTGGATATAAATTTATAATTATGATGCCTCTATCGAAGTTTTGTTTAATTTGATTTGATAAGATAGATACAACACTTACCATAAAACTTAAAGTTGAATTTTTGTTTATGTGTTTTCAAGTTGATTTCTTTGTTTTTATAAATATGAGGTTCAGTTTTATTGATTATAGATATCTTATACTTTTGGTAATTTTTTTGTTTATTCTTTCAGATATTTGGTTGGATTTAAGAGTTAATTTTCGGTGCGAGAGTGTTTTTAAGTGACGCCATTCCCGTCGCGTGGTCTGGTTTAAAATTTATTGACATCTAAGAAGACGGATTATTTTTAGTATGACAGATGATTTGACAGGTAAGCTCATTAAATTATCTCTTCTTCAATTTGGTTGTATTAATACATCGACACTTCTGGTCTGGGTGTAGACTTGTGTCAGAAAGCAGTGTTATACGCTCAAACCTGCTTTTGTGCGGTCTTTTTGTGCGATTTATGTGGTCCCTCTAAAAAATTTTTTAATTGTGTTTTCGAAAACTGTATTTAATAGCTATTCGTGAAGTTTTGTGCAATTTTTTTAATGCGTTTTCTTTTATGCGGTCTCTATCCACCGCACTAGGGTTTCTTAATGTATGGTGTCCGAATTAGGTATATTGATGAGGCAAAGCTTGCGAATCCTTAACCAAAATCAGAAATCAACGTATATTCATCATAATATACATAAAATAGCGCTAAAGCCGTTCGAGTTACTTCGAGGATTCGTTGTTCTGCACTGACTAACTAACTACCACTTGGTCGCGTGTTCTCTTTATACGCTTTGTGTACACTCTTACAAGTCTGAGCACGTCCACCTGTAAGTTTCTGTTTGTTACCAACCCAAGCGTGTTGTCGTGATCGCCACCTAAACTAAGAAAAACGAAAATCTCAACAGAAAGAAAACATTTTGATGTGCTCACGCCCAAAATCTTGATATACTGAAAACAATATATAGTGAAAGACATAAATTAATTTCTTTTTAAAAGCAGACGAGGAGAGAAAGGAAAGTAAAAGGGTTGTCCAAATCCAATCAAAAATATCATCAGAGCAACTTATTTATTTGAAATGGTTCTAATTACAACAAACCATTAACTTCTTTCTTAATTTTCCTTTTTTTTTGAGTTTTGAGTTTTCCGCCTTCTCGGAAAAAGTTTTTTAAACGTGACTCGCTTTCGAAAGAGAAAGTGCCGCAAAGAACTTCTTCATTTTTCTGTTTGAGAAGCACATTTGGCAGTATCTCGGCACGTACAATGTCTTTCTTCGTCTTAACTTGGAAGGAAATTTTTTCTTCTTCTTCTTCTTCTCCTTGGCTTAAAAGTTTTCCGTTTGATGTCATACTGTCGCTGGAATATAGTCTTTTTAGATCACAAAAAAGGGAAAAGAAAAAATTTCCTCAACTACGAGAAAAGAATTTGCAATTGATAGAAGGTTCAAAAGGGAAAGCACGTCAAAGAACTTTCTGTCTATAACAGGTTAGGAGCCCTGGCTGTAAATACCTTAAACAAAAGAGGAATTTCCCAGAGCTTTTGGCAGAATCAAATTGTTTACATTACTCGGAGTATTTATCGGAAAATGAAAAGTAAATATTTTACTGTATATAAAACCTTAATACGTTACTGAAAAATCTTTGTCAAAGGAACCCGGCGGCAAATTATTTAATTATTGTTAGCAAGAAAAAAAATTTGTAAATTGGATTTTTAAAATTCTGGGTCGCGCTTTGGGGCCCTCTATACCCTCCCCTCCCTGAGGAAAACCTTTTTTTGGCCTTTTAAGATACAATCAAAAGGACTGGGTGAACCATAAAAACTTTTTTTGTTGATATAACCCTAACCTTTTACCACAATAGTTCGGCTGCAGTGCTTTCACGTAGCGCTTTCATTCATGAGAAGCTTTTACATCTTTTACGTCGAAATACTTTTAGCGCTTCGATCCCATTTCTCTTGATTTACAGTTACGAAATCTTTACGACACGAAGAAATAATAATTAATCTGTGTTGATATTGGTGATGTTCTCCTTTCAGTATATAGTAAAAGATATAAATTTATTAACTCGAAGCTTCTCTTTTGTTTATAATATTTCCTCCCGTCTAAATTCTTTAAGGAGTGTTTTTGATTTAGGACCGGAGTTTTATTTTTTTGTGGGAAGAAATGTTTTAGAACTCGTTTTACGCGGTTATAGCGATCTATAGTTTGTACTGAAAAGTCGTTAAAAAATTTTTTTTGTTTGTTTTATCGATATATTATAGTACTTCCTGATGCAAAAGACGTTTGTATTATTATACTCCTCTGTTCAACTGTAGTTTTCTACCAAAAGTTATTCTGGGTAAAAGAGCCAAGATTTCATGTTTGTTAATTAATTTAAACACCCACGACAGTTGTCATAATTGCAGTTATACAGTATAACTCTGAGGTTTCCAAACCTTTTTCTACTTTAGACCCTTTGCCATGTTTTTCGGTTTTGGATGGACCCCCTACTTACCTGATATTGTTTTTGTGAATTCCTCACTGTAGTGAAGTAAATTTTCACTTCATAGGTACTTTTATAACTAATGTATATGTATTTATATTATAAAATAGTATAACGTAAATAAATAGGTACTATCAGTGTATGTTGAGATCCACTAACGTGGACCCAGAATTTTTTTCGCTGACGTAGACCACTTGAAGGTTGTCATAGACCCGTGGGAGTCGATATAGACCACTTTGGGAATCACTGCTATACAGTAACTCGAACGGCGTCGCTATTTTGTTTATATAGAATCATTGGTATACGTTAAAAACTGTGGTAGTCTTATTAAGAAAACACCTATTTTATAAGTTTAGTACGAACCGCATAAAAAAGTTAGTGCGACTACGATTTTTTTCACCGAAAGGCCACTCCAAAAAAGTTATACAATAGGAAAAGTTACTGTATTCTTCTAGTGAAACATATCCGTGGTTTTCTGCCCTTTTTTATGCGGTTGGTAATAAACCCAAGAAAAACGTGTTTTCTTCACAACAGATAACGACCGCGGAAGTTTTAAGTAGGATTATGGGTTAGTGTTACTGTAAAAAATGATGCGGTAGTATAACCCAGTTTTAATGTTTATATATTTATTGTTAATCGATTGTTTTTTCTAGTTACTTCAAAGTGAAAAAACTTGTTTCCAAAAATCGCGTAACTCTCAAGGCAAATATTCGAGTTGAATGTGAAGACGACTTAAATAGTTTTCAGAGATTCGTATAAAAGCTTAAAAATGAAATTTCATGACAACTTACTGATTCTTAATTATTGGAAGGTAATAGATTATAAATATATATGCAGTATATACTATAGAATTATTGTTGACTTATAATAATAGAACAATGTGGATGAGTTTTATTATAATTTTGTTTTCAGCCTTGGTTATAACTGGCTTTGAGAGGGAGGTCGAACTTTCAACCATTACGTCACTGGAGTTTTGACCACTCAACCACAAACCTCCTACGCCATCTAATAATGGTTTCCACTGCTTGCAGGATGGTTTCCAGTCATACGCTCTTTGAAGTAAGTCAATGAAATTATGTCGGTGAAGGGAATGATATGGATTTTTAGCTTTTCACAATTTTTGATGCCCTGTGAGTTTCCTAAACGAGCTTTCGCTCTGCGTTTTTATTGTCTTTGGAATGACGTAGTATGTCCTTTACTAATGTTAGGTTATATTTAAATAACTCCAGGCGTGGTTAGTAGAAGAGGTTCTGCTTTTCATTTCTTTTTATATTTAAGGCCTCTGGCTGAGTGGTCAAACCGCCTGACGAAAACTACTGGTTGAGAGTTTGAGGTTTGCTTTCACATCCTGTTATAAGCAAGTCTAAAAACCGGAAGCAGAAGCCGACTATGTGGGCTAATTCTATTATTTGGTAGCAAAAATAATTCAGTAGTATATAAATATTAGTTTAGATTAGTGTTAATTCCGTTTTTCACTCTGGGGTATAACAGGATACGGGAGGAGGATTTGAACTCACGACCATAACTCCTTTAGTCGAGCACTTTAACAACTACACCAGGTCTACCTCTATAGCACATAAATAATCTATAAATATAGTAAAACAAATCACTTAATGGGTTATATTACCGCGTCATTTTTAAACCAATACTAACCCATAGTGTTACTCAGAGACATAGATATCGCATAACAATGCGCACGGGCCAAAGGGATTGGGTTATCGGGTCCTCGCTTAAAGAAATGTCCTGGAAGGTTGTACATAACGAATACAATAAAGCTCAGAGGTCAGAGTGTAAGCAGTTGCAGTTGTTTACTTATTGTATATATTAAGACCTTCGATCATGTTCGCTTAGGAGTTCAAAAATTCTAGCTATACCACTGGTGTTACATAAATTTCATCGCCAGTTATAGCGAAGCGAACACGTTTTGAGGGAGTTTTGTTACAAACCGCGTAAAAAAAGTCAAAATCACCACGGTTTTTTAATTACAAAAATATATGTCGTGAAGTGAGGCGCTAAAATAAAATATTCGCATAAAATAAAACAAAAAGAAATGCGGCGCAGGCAGCGGCAGGACGAAAGGAAAAGCTTAGAATGGTTTCGAAGCGCCTAGAAACTGCGAGAAACCTCTCTCATATTAAGCTTATGGGAAGAGAAGCTTCTGTACAATTCGAGAGAGTTCGAGTACGGGTTTCTGAAAACTTCGAGACTATTCTTAGCTTAGGTGAAGATATATAAAACAGGTCACACGGGGTATTCAGTTATTCCCACAATATAATTTTCATATTATACATATAATAATTTACCACAGCAGTACTGCTGTTAGATTTTACTGCTAACAGTAAAGCCGAAATCGAGGGTGAATTATAGAAAAGCAATTAAATATAGAAAAATATAACTAAACGAGATTAATATATAAATGATTAAAATGAACCGAGGTTAAAAGGGTTTACTGAATAACTGAACCGTGAAATTGTGACCGAATAATCTCGTGATCACCCGTCTCATTTTTTCAGCTTTAAAACTCAGCTCAACTTTTAAAAGGCAATAAATCTTTCGGGGAAAACTGTTAGAACTTTGTTTTTCTTCAAGTACAACCATAAAAGAAGAAAAAAATGTTTTTCTTCCTTTCTTCTGTTTCGAAATACTTAAAAACAGAAGACTTTGGTGTTGATATAGCGTCTTCAAAATATATCTCCCATCGGTCGGAATAGTAGTCGCTTATATACTACGAATTAAAGTTGTTAACGATTTCCCTTTGTAATAAGTAGAGATCGAGGGGTAGGAAAACGCTTTCTGAGGATTAATTTTCTGTGAAATAACCCCGATGAAAGATAGAACCAAGAGAAAGACGAATAGCTGGAGGGGAAAAAACTTTTTTTTTAAATTTTCAAAAATTTCCTCGACGCTGTAGTATTTAATTATCCTACTTAGAGATCCAAACAAAAAATTTAATCTCGTGAAATACAAAAACATGAAATATCTCGGTGGAGTTTAAACTGTTTAGTCAACTCCAACTCATTCCCTCAAGTTTGTTCTCTCATCCCTTTTGACCTTCCGGTTTATTTGCGTCGATACAACGACAGAAATTTTTTTTTTTTAATTTTAAATTCTTCAGTCTCGCTGTTATTCCGCTAAAGAGATTAACATTTCTAAGTAAACACTTACAACTTTATTACAAACCGCGTAAAAAAAGTCTATAATGTTTAAGCGATATTTGAGTGTTTCTCCCGGACTAACTACCACCTTTCTCTAAGCAAGACATTAAGTAGTTGGTTTGGCTTAAATAGAATACAGACCAGTAACCCCAGGATTCGGATAGCTAGGTACAACCTGTAGGATGAAAGGAATAAGAATCACAATAAACACACCAAAACCAAGCGTTTCACCAGCGTACAGCTGTTTGTTTTGGTGGTGTAATTAGAACTTTTTTTACGCGGTTCGTTTCCGACAGCCACGAAAGTTTGAGTGGTGGGAGGGACAAAGGGAAGACACTGAGATGGAATTACTGTTGTCTCATGTCAATATTTCTTCTTGAAGAAGTTTAACATTGAATGCTGTTGTGATTTTCGCAATCTGCTTTGTCATTCAGTAATTAATTATGTTGTTGCTCTCTTACTAAGCAAGTACCGGATGGTTAAAAATGTATACGCCTTATTTTGATATGGTTATGACATCTGGAATCGTGGTTCTTGTATAAATCGGTCTGTAACCGCCTTTTTCGAACTGGTTTTGCTTTTCTTCACGATCCTCAGGTTTTTGTATACTCATAATTTAGACTTTTCTTTTTCTGTATGGTTTAGAACCTCTCAATTCGGTAGTTTTGTTCCTCATTTTCTGGTTTCTATTGGTGAAATGTTGTATACGAATATTTATACGATTAGGAGTCAGTTTCTTTTAGTGCTGTTGTTTGACTCTTTAACATACTCATACTTCAGCACATGGCAATTTTTCTTTTAGTTTGGATGTATACAGTCCTTTATTCTGTCTTGTTTTGATTTCGTTACTCATTTTGGACCTAAAATCCTGATTAATATTTTTGTTTCTTAAATTAAATTTTTAATATAACTATTTTACATTTTTTAGTGAGTATAACCTTGGGTATAACTACGTGAGAGGAGGCTCCAACCCTCTCAACCACTACTTTGTTAATCAGATGCTTTGACAACCCAATCACAAACCCCTCTACTGTTGGGTTCATTTCGCTTCCGGGTTACTTCGACACTTTAAATTGATTTGTGAAACTAACTTTTCGGTTTATACTTGATTCTACTTCTTATAACTATTATTTTCTGCTGTGGGATGTTATTCCAGAAATTACAAAACGTTTGGTTGATTTGATAAAAATGATAAACTCAACAACTTCCTGGTATCTCATGTGATAATCGACTGGCGGATGACGTCGATCTTCCTGACTATTTCTGTCGAAACTCCAACAGGCTCTGCCCCCCAAGCGTCCAAACCAACCCGATATCTCCATCAGATTTCTGATTTCAATTAATTGTATAAGACTTGTCCAAAGTTCTTGTAGAAATCTTCATATATTTGCATCAAGAAGAATTTACAATAATAATGACACAAACCAAAACACTGTTGCGTTTATGTTCCACAGATAGGAGCCGGATTAATGGATAGCCAGTAGGAAGAGAGAATTTCGGGAAAGGACCAATAGGGTTCAAGTGAGGAATGAATGAAGCGGTAGAAAGGTTGACCGGAGAGGACGCGGACGCTTTTTTGTTTTGGGAAGAAGAAAGGATGTAAAGCAGTATAGCTGGTGACGCCACAACTTATTCCATTCTATAACCTATATATCCAGTCACATGTGTTATCCAATTCCCGGTGTTATGACACTGGTTTGTCTCCTTTACACCCCGACCAACTACTTAAGACAGAGACTACATAGAGACAGGTGGCAGTTAGCACAGGACAAGAAAAATTTTCGATTCACCGTCAGCAAGACGATATTAATGATTTCATACATCACTCAGGAAAAATCTCAGTTCCAGTCCTTGTCGATCGTGACCAGGGATTCTTCTCGAGATGAAATCAGAAAAGTCTTTTAAGCACCGGAAGAGACTTTCTTGACTCACATTTTTTAACTGACACCTGGTTGACAGATCAACTAATTACTTCATCTCGGAGGGAACAAAAAATTATTTTCATTTTCCGAGTAAAATATTACTTTTCGGAAGACTTTTTATTTTTAATATAAGTCACCCTGACAAATCGCTTTTGTTGGCAAAACGTTAAGTTCTGAAATTTCCTCTCACTTCCTCTTTTTTTGTTTTCAAATTTTGAAAAATTTTTCATTTTTCTGAACGATTTAAGAGCCCCTTTGATTTTTAGCGTTTTCGCCTAAGACTTTTTTTAAAAGTATTTATGGTTCTCTTTTTTATGGTTTAGAGAAAAAAAAGCTGTCGATATTTTTATGTCTTGACATTAAAATTTTATTTCTCTTGATACAGTAAGAGACGTAGTTTTCCGTTTTTAGCTGAGAATGGTCCGTAAAACATAATTCATTACTCATTCTCATTTTTTTTATTTTTTAAAATCCTTATTTTTGAAATATGAGCGCAATTCACCAGTTGGTTTTATTGATATTTAATAACATCCATATAGCCTACACATAAAAGAGAGTTATGGGTTTAGAAGTATTCAGGTTATGTTGCTCTACATATCCGACAGCACGATTCTGTTCCGGCACCGTAACTAAATTTCACGTTTAAGTGATTTCAAGCTGGAAACTTGTGTTAAGATTATATAAACTGCGAAAGTGTGAGAATCGTTTCACTTACTGACCCGTACTAAAGAAGGATGGGTGCTTAGAAAATGATGAGAATAGGAAGCACTTGCAGTACTGCACCGTTACACAATGCGTTAGACATATAGTATAAACGAGGTTGGTGTATGCTTAAATCTACCGTAGCAAGGTAGTATTCGAAATGCGGAAACTCTGATTGAGAAACTGACCAGGATCTAAACTTAACTCAACTTAACCCAATAAAATGAGTTTCGATTGGGACTAATGAGTTGACAACTAGGTAATTAAGGGCTTTATTAATAAATGGTTGGACGGAAATTCGCAATGACTTAGTTGTCGATCTATGCGTTCTCTAAGACTTAGAGAGTATAACTGTAAAGGTTGTAAAACAGTTTCGTTTTTGGTGTGTTTTTCTATGCCTACAGTTGTATTTGTAAACTATTTAGACTTTTTTTACGCGGTTTCTAATTAGCCCAAAAAGTCTCAAAGTCCTTGTATTTTGTGGTCAAGAAACAGTTTTACTGTAAAATAGTAAAAGTGAGAAATCGGGCGGCGATTATTCATAATCACCACCCAATCTTGGTTAATGTGACAAAGCACTGAATATTTATTTATTTGACATACACTTTTGTGATTACCAGTCACCTCTCACACACATGTGGAATCAAATCTTCTTTTCCAGTTTCTTCAAAAAATTGACCACCACTACTCTCTATTGGCAGCCCTCCTCCAAAATACCCTTGGCACTGATAAGTCCTACCTTTATCTCAGGATGGAGACTAATCCTTTCTTCCTCCATTACCGGACAGTCCAAAAACATTTGCTTCGGATTGAGGCCGGCCTTGCACAGCCTTACACATGTACATATACAATCCCAGCCTGAGCCCTTTTCGCCCCAAACACCACCCCAAGTGTGGCAATCACTGAATATTAATCAAATTTACTGGCTAGTTTATAAAATATCCAGCTCGTACTATAGACTTTAATAAAAGTTTGCTCAGATGTTTGGCTTCTATCACTTTCCTGACAAATAGGAAGGATTCCAAGCAGCTGTCGTCGCCAATAACAGTGAACGAAGAAGCGACGAACACGTGAGAAGGGACAGAAGCAAAGGATCTGCACAAACTCTGAATAATTTTCCGAATAGGAGTTATATATTTCATAAACTATCCGGTAAATTTGATAAATACTCAATAATTTGTCACATTCACAGAGGTTAATTGGAGATTATAAATAATCGCTGACAATTATACCTATATTCCCGATTTATCACTTTTACCGTAATATATATTAGGTGTAACGCACAGAACCGACATTATTTTCCAGTCCGCCTAATATACGGTGAATGACAGCCGGACAGATTTAAGTAACCCTGGTAACCATGCGTAGTTATCGAAATATGTTCCATTCCAGGAGATTGTAGTGAAATGAAGGCGATTAAATGGTTTGAGATGAGTCTCCGAGAAATTTAAATCTGCTGTCGTGTTTAACAAGGTTACAACTCGGTTTTCTAATTTTGATGATGGTTTCAATAACTTGTTAATCCGTTCCCTTATCTTCCTGAGGTTTCCTCTTCTACGGAAACGACTTCGTATAATAGAGAGCTTTTTGTCGGTAGAAGGAAATGCGTCTAGGAGGTCGGGGAAGGGGGTAGACGCATTGCATTTTTAAAAGAAATAACAAAGAAAGCTCTCAAGTGAAGAAGCACAAGAAAAAGGTTGAGGCGTTTGATATAAAAAGATAAATTTTCAAAGGTTTCACTAATTTTCCTCTCGTTTGATAAATTCGGAGCCTTTTTTCCTCCTTTCTGGGAGGGAGGGAGGAGAAGAATTATTTATTGAAAAAGATGAGAATCGCATGATTTCAACTCGTGTCGGAAAGGAAATTTAGCCGGGAACGTTTCTCTCTAGAAAAGTGCTTCGTGCTCCATTTTTCTCTTTCCACAACAATAATTAAACTGCTTTAAGAACCGACTTGCATAGTACAGGATGTCCATAAAAGCTTCCGAAGCTTTCAACTCTAAACCTCCATTTCGTTTTCGAAATTTGAGAAATCCTTTGTAGAAACGTTCACCTTTTTCTCTCCCATTTTCAGACAGGAAACTTAACCTCAAAACGATTCGAGTCTTGTTGAAGATAGTTAAAAAAGGGAAACGATCTTCACTTTCACTTAGATTTCCTTTCTTTTTTTTTCCTCCTCTTCCATATTGTGCTGGAACGATGTTGACCTTTAGAATATAACTTCAGTATATATATATAGAGAAACTCGACACGGTTTTCAACTATTCAAAAAGTTGTAATATTAACTTAAAAAGCCTTTTTGTCTCGCTTTATAAAAATCACTCAACCTTTGAAGAATTCAAATTTTCCAAATTGTCATTGAGCGTAATTGAGGACCTGGCAAACAGTGACAGTGTGGACGTGATTTAATTTAAATTGGTTGGGTGTTTAATTAAATTAATGTAAGGACAGGTCTCGTTTTACGCGAGAGTGTCAAGGAAGTCGAAGTAGTGGAAAACTCTAATGTCGTTCTTACGCGATTTTCGGTTTGAAGCTCTGTAAGTTTAGAGAAATTAGTGTGCATTATTTTTGAAATAACTGGGAATATTTGACATATATTTTTATTTATAGCGAGAAGTTTGTGGTGTGGTGGTAAAGTGCCAGACTAAGAAGTTGTAGTCGCAAGTTCAAATCCTCTTCCGTATCCTGTTATACTCAAAAAAGGGGTGAAAAGCGGGATTAAACTCAACTATAACTATAACTATATTTTCTCAGCATAATCTAACTATAACCTATATTTCGTCAAGTTTTGCTAACGTTTGGACTGTGGGTACTCACTCAACCCTGAATGTCATTTAGCAGTAAACAAACTTTTCAATATCGGCGGAATTAATAAGACAAATACTTTAAAAAAAAAGTGTGCAATACTTATGAAATTCATTTCTTTTTAGTATAAAGCTATAAAAATAGGAGAGCTGCAATCGGGGAAAGCCGAAGGACTTCATGCTGCTTTACGAGGGCATCGAGAAATGTCTCAATACTGATCACCAAGTGAGCATTGCTGATATCTTAGGAAACCTCAGAGGGTGAGCTACGTGGGGGACATCTACTGCTACACTATTCAAGCACTCAAACTCCGGAGTTTTGCTTTGTACGAATGACTCCTCTGTCTAGTCACATCGAGTTATTTTTTGACAGGTATGTTATTATTTATTCACTTTCTCTTTTATTCCTAACTTATACTGTTTCATAATGTAAATATTCTAGCCTGTTTACAGTATATTTATGTAGTCTTCCCCCGTTGAGCGCCGCCTGTCTAGTTATGAGAGAGTTTAGACTGGGAAACAGACCATCGTCTTAGACCCAGGAGCGGATTAGAAAGCGGATTAAGCAGTTAGTAAGAAGAGGTTAAGACAGAAGGGAAAAGTAAGGAAAGGTAGTAGGACCACGAAAGAGGGTAGAGAAGAGAGGATAGGATGAAGATGAGGGAAGTAGAGAAAAGAAAATAGCGATACGGCTATGAAAAGCGTTATTAATTCTAGCCCCTACTGTATATTTGTGTTACTTGATAAAGTGCTATCGCCATCTTCTTTTAGTGTATAGTATAGTGTTGTGGGAGAAGTAGTGTAGTGATTAAGTTCCTGACTTGGACGCAATGATCGTGAGTTCGAATCCTCCTCTCGCATCCTGTTATACCCAAAAAAGGGTGAAAAACGGGAGTACCACCACCAGGATATAGTATAGTGTTGAGTGACCACTTGGAGTGTGTTAGGATGAGGTCTAATTGAGTCATCCTGCTACAGGGATAGTTTATTGATTGAAGAAGTAAGTTGATAGTCGGAGCTTGAAGTTGGTCTTTGATGTTTGAGTAATAAAGTGTAGAGTTGGTCTAATAACAACGAAATTAGGTTTATGATGGTTGATAGTTTATGTCCCATGATGAAGTCTTTTACGGCTTCAGGTTACTGAATTCGGGTTACGACTTCTAGGTACCTGAATTATTAACTTAAAAATTTGGCAGTCATTTCAAGTTCAAATTAGCATTAAGATTATCAGAATGCCAGAGAGAGAGAGAGAGAGCCGAGAATAAATTTTATTAAAGAAGAAAGGAAAAAACAAGTTCGCCAAAATTTTTGCCAAAAGAAATTAAAATGAAGGAAATAAATTTTAGGTGGCGTCGTGGGAGAAGACCAGCTCGGGGTGGACGGATTTAGAGCGAACAATGATATCTTTTTTTACGGGTAATTGACTCATGATCTCAAAAAAAAAACTTTCAAAGGGACCGTACAGTCAGCAGTAAAAATGCTGACTACAAAACTCTCTTTCCAGAATTAAATACTCAGAATTCTTTCCGTGGCGTCTGACGAAAATTTGTACAAAAAATCCTTTTACTCTGAGGATTTTTCTAAATTTGGCTAAAAGACCTTTTTTTGGTGCTTAATGCCCTCAAAGAGCTAGCTAAGTCAGTTTTTCAATTTTGGTTTTTTGGCTCTTTTACCGGGATGAGCCTCAGCAAGAAAGTTTTGAAAAATGTTTTATTTATTCATTTTATCTTTTCATTATAAAAGTCAGGGAAATTATTTATTTGTTATACTTGTTAGTAGATGTTGATATTTTGCTGACAAAAGTATAATTTGTATGATCTTATTAACACTAGTCTGTGACTAACTGCCGTAATTAATTTGTATTGATCATTACGATTTTGAGTTCAGGACGTTGAATTGTTGTTGTCACTGTTCGGGCTTCATCTTTATCTCATTTTAGAGACTACTCCAGAGGTTCCCAAACTTTTTTGTGTCGTAGACCCCCATGCCATGTTTTTCGGTTTTGGGTGGACCCCCTTCTTACCTGATATTAATTTTTGTAAATCTCTCACTGTAGTGAAGTAAATTTTTTACTTCATACGTACTTTTATATATGATGTATATGTCTTTATATTATAAGGTAGTATAATGTAAGTAAATAGGTACTATCAGTGTATGTTGAGATTCACTATCGTGGACCCCCATTTTCATTTCATGGACCCTAAATTTTTTTTGCTGCTGTAGACCCCTTGCAGGTTGTCATAGACCCCTGAGGGCCGATATAGACCACTTTGGGAATGACTGCTTTACTCGAACGGTTCTCGGATCATTTCAGTTACTACTACCTAAGAAAGTTCGAAATTCGTTTGGTGGTTGCTTTGATATTTTTTACCAACATTCACAAATTTGTAGTTTGGGAGAAGGTGGAGAAATTTAAATTCCACCAAGCAAACTATTTATTTTTTGCTTAATCAGTAGAAGACTCATTTAGGTTAAGCAAACACTGGTTTGAATACCATTGTTACGACTAAATAGTAGCTCAGAGGGTTAAGTACGTGGCCGCGTTTGTGAAGAATAAGTGGGATTCAGCAATTTATAGGAAATCTTTTAAAGAGATTTACCTTTGACTGCAGGGAAAATGTAATTCAGTTTTAAGTCTCTTTGTGTTTACATTTTACCTTTCATTTGAAACTTTGTCTTTCGCAAAAACGAACGCCTTTGGCTGGGGTTTTTTGTGTGCCTCGTTCTCATTCTTTGAGTTTTCCAGGTCCTGACATCATCACACGACCTTCGTCAGCCCAGGAAAGGATCAGAGTTGGGCTGGGCTGGGCTTGTTTTGAAGTTCGTTTTGTTTCCCTCGGGGGAAGGACTTTTACTAATGGATTCACCGATGTTGAGTGTATATCTGTTTTGAGAGAAGTGAGTCAATTTGACTCAAACTACAAAAGTGTAGTTTGTTTTTTAGTGAAACATTATTTTCAAATGGTAATTTTTACTTACACAAAGCATTTCAAAGGAACTTATGTATTTAGAGAATTTTTAGTATGAGTCAAATTGGCTCCAGCACTCAAATCACTACATAGACTTAATTAATTCCATAATTAACAAATAAATAATGTTACTGTTAACGTTTTACATTTTATGTATAACTTTTTAGTACTAAGTTAAAACATTTCTGTCTTTGTCTTAGATATAGAATCGCTGTCTTTGTACCAGTCTAACGGTTTTTTGTTTTTGTTTTCAGTGTCTCGTCATGTTAGAGGTCGACTGCGGTAATAAACGTCTGGGTTATACTGTTACATATGTATTTCTACGTCTTTGATTGAAGAATGTTTACTGCCGATGAGACAGACTACTGATTCAAGAAGGTTGACTGATGGGTAAGTTTTTAAAAGTTAATACGGCATAATATACAAAGAAGTGTTGATTTGTTCTTCGTCTACCAACAAAACACTGTTACACCCTCTCACTACCCATTTTAAGATAGTAGGTATGAGTGGTAGGGCCAAAACAGTGTACTTGAGAGCACTTAAAGTAAGCATGCGTAGAGGGTTGTCTTTAACAGATGAGGAGGTTATTATACCGTCAAACATGTTTCTAGAACATTCGGTCTGTCGGAACAAAAACTGTGAACCACAAAATTTGCTTAATAACTTGACACTCTTGTTAAATTGGGTCAGGTTTGTTTTGTTGTTTGGTCTTGTTTTGAGTCAGGTTAGCTTAAGCTTAGGTTTACAAACACAAACAAGGGTAAACACTAACACTCACAAATGAACACTAAACACAGCCGAGGATCTGGAATTATATTGCTGTCACGGGCAGTTCTTCCAGAGACTCAGCAAGACAAAAAAAAGATTAGGCTTAGGTTAGGGGTCAGCTAAAAAATTAGTTAAACCCAAAACTGACACGAAATACTAGTCAACCCAACGACAGCACTAACATAGGTTTGAGATTTAAGTAAAGTTTTTGGATAGATTTGAACTTCCGGTTTCTCCGAAGACATAGTCGAACGAAACATTTGAAACAGAACAACAGGTATTAATCCAAGGTAGTGGATAATGAATGACCTCGAAATGTGAGCGACAGACATTTTTCCTTTTTCTTCTTGTTTACTTATAATTAACTTGGTAAATAGGAACGCAATTTATTCGCCTTTCAAGAAGGTGTAGGAGGACTAGCTATACTTGTTAACCTTCTTTTTCTTGAACAAAATTTGGAAGAAAAGATTTTTTAACTCATTTTTATAAACTGGGAAGTTAAAAGACTTTTTAAACTAAGTGGAGAGACTGAAACGTGAGAAACTTTCACTAGAACATGATTCAAATATTCAAGTATGATTACGTGTCACGTTTGAGAAAGAAAGGGCGATTGCTGTTGCTTTACTAGGATTCTTAACGTCAGAGTAAATCTCGTAGCCGTATTCAGAAATCCAATCTGAAACGCTTTCGACTAAAATTCCTGACACATTGGTGACAATTTTTGTCGAAAGTTTTCTTGTTTAATAGTGACTGTTCGTCATTTTCTGAATCATAACAAGTTTCCTAACCAAGGATTAAACTTCGGGTAAAGTTTTTCCACTATGACGCGCTTGTAATTAAAAAAGTTTCCCCCCCTCCCTTACTCTATGATTAACTATAAAAGCTTACAAGGAGAAAGTAAATACCGCAAACTTAATGAAAACTTTTCGGGGCGAGCAATTTTCGAAAAACTGAATTCGGACTCCTTCCTCAAATTTGAGTTTTTCTAAAAAAAGGGGGGACAAAAGGAAAACTTGATTTGGATTCGTCTTTTTCCGAAGGATTTTCTTATTCCACGTGAAAATGGTGAAGTTCCTTTAATTTTGTTTACTTGACTAATTTATTTTCGTGCACCTCTTTAATTTCACTTGGCTCTTGTGGCACAGCTTTAAAATTAGTGGTAATTGCAAAAGGTAAAGCCTATTAATTGTCGACCTCTTCGGGATTTTGTTCGATGGTATAAGTCGGAGACCAGAGCGCTGTTTCGGTTTTGTTTGGTTGTGCGCTTGGTAGTGGTGAGCGATCTAATGAAGTGGTGCTTGAAGCATATTTTTAAAAGTATAAATTATCGATAAATTAATTTATTATTAAGTGTTGGCGTTTTTTGCAATTTTTATGAAGAATATTAAAGTACCGCGTACAGTTAATCTATTTAAATGCTGTTGACATCTTCAGCAAAGTGAGATGTTCATCTTACGCCGTGTACCACTCCAAAGTTTTAAAAATCTTATTATTAATAAGCCTAAGTATAATATTATAATAATATAGTGTTAAGTAGGGGGAGGGGTATAAAATATACAACAGATTACTCTCATAAAGTACTGTATTACTCACCTGACTACACAACTATTCCTCATTACAACAGCAACCAAATTGTTATAAACTCTATTGCCCTGTGACGTCAGAGTGCTCACCGTAACTTTGTGTACCCGTTTGTGCTACTCATATTCTCGGTAACTGTAGTTTGTTTGAAAAATCAAGAACAAAAAGATGAGACAATGACAATGACAGCTAAATATATGAGATAACCTGTCTTGGTAGGATGGGCTATGAATGTTGTGATAACTTCCTTCATCTGCATACAGTAGCTCTACTCACGTAGTGTGAACGCTATACGCTTAAAAATTACAAAACGCGTTTATTTACTCTATGTATCAGACACTTATAGTCAGTTTGAGTAGAATTGAACTGTTGTACAAAATTGACTGAGCAAATTGATCGTAGATATGAATACTAAATTTATTTATTTATTATATTAATTGATTTATTTTACAAAAAATATATCAAATACGAATTACTGTAAGTATATACTGTAACTATAAACACAGCCATACACCACCCCACTATACACTACATAAAACACAAACTAAGCTTTTTCCAGCTTCGAAAAAAATTCTCTTAAATACGCGGCAACTGCTGGCAAACCTTCCTTCTGCACAAGGATTTCCCAAACAGATTGACCATCAACATTCATACAGCACCTCCTCTCTACTTTCATTGCTGGTCAATCTAACAGGAGATTTAGCGACACGTTGCACAATTTGCAAATGAATCCGTCTCCTACCTTGCATTTGTATAGGCATGTTCCAGCCCGGAACGTTGCAACAGCTTCCTTTCCGAGGAGGATGGAGTAGGATGCACCATTCTAAATAAGATACAGAAGTTTGTTCGATATTAACAAAAGATTCGATATATTTAATTATTGGGATTTACAATGCTGTGGAAAACCGATATGATACAATTATACTTTGAAACGATAGATACGATAAGACGATTTTGATAGATACTACGATGATAGAACGATTACGAATAGGTACTACAAAATCAAAAGAAGGATTGATACAAAAGCGTATACATTTTTACAGGATTGTTACGGGTTCTCCGATTGCACTGAAATTGTAACAGCTGTCTTAGAACTTGAATATGGTTGCTGAATGACTACTCTTACAGAAGCGTTTCGAGTTTCTTGTTTGTAAATCGGTACAGGTAGCGGGAGTGAGGGCCCAAATGAATTATTGAAGTCAACACCAGAATCATATTTGACAAAAGGTTTGTCTACATATCTGTACGTCTCGAGTGTTTCTTAAATATTTCTTTTGCCGATTAACCCATCAGACCAATCACAAGTACTGTATCTTTGGAGAGATAGGTTTTTAGCTGTGTGATATGTTATCAGCTATAAAAATAACTTTATCTTTCAAAACATATTAGTAGAATTTAACTGGGATAGTCCATCTTACAAATGATTTTTAGGGAATGACGGCTTTTTCCTTCAGCAAATATTACCCACGCCACTGGCCCACGGTGTGAAAGTTTCTAGTTGAAACTAGCATTGGAATTGTCGAGAAAAGGACATTGTAAAGAATCCATTAAAATTACACTAAAAGCGAAACCTGTAACGAAGTCAGGACATTAATTACGTTTCCCAACTTGTCCGATTCAGGCCTTCGAGTTTGAAACGTGTGACACGTGAAAAAAGGTTAATGATAAGAGCTTTTAGATTTAATGTTATTGTACCAAAGTGAAGACATCTTAAACCTTTTTAAGTTTCGAAAAGCCGTGATTAAAAAAGAGGAGGGAAGGAAAACTATCGTCAAAAAAGTAGTTTGTTGTTAAACTTTTTCTTCCCTTTTACGACTCTCCCGAGGCTTTGAGTAGTCTTTGCCTAAAACAACTTTTCGAGAAAATTGTTTTCATTTTATCTGAATGATAATAATAATAATAATCTTGCATGGTCACGAGATGAGATAATACCCCCGTGGCCACTGTCCTTGCTAAAGCTTGACCGGCGGATATGGAGCTTTGCCTGTCCGCCACACAGAAATGTTCTTTATGACGTCATGATAAGGCCGTAAACCAAAACCGCAGGCGATTTGGAGGAAAATTTCTCCCAAAATTATGATCGGGAAAGAGGGGGATAAAGCTGCTGGGAGATCATTGCACGTAAAGAATTAAATAAGGCATATTTGGATTGCTGACAAATGTGAGAATGACAATTAAGTTGGGAGGCGAGTTTCAAAATCTTTTCTGATTTTCATTACAAACCTTTTTCCCCGTCGGAAAACTTTTAATTTAAATAATTATAGCTTCCTTTATTTCCGGTTCTTTTCGAATAAAGCTCAAAGCGAAAGACACATAATTTATAGAAAGTTCTCTTTATTTAGGGCTTTATTTCCTCTTAGCCAAACTCGTCACATCATTTCGCTTGTTTTCACGTTCCGATTAACAAAGAGAGATTTCCTTTAAGTAAATAAATAAATAAATAAATAAAACTTTGTCCGAATCTCACGCTTCTATTAATCTTATACCCATTAATTAGTGAAAAACATGGACTGCAGACACAGACTAGTGGTGGTGGTTTTAATCCCGTTTTCCACCTTTTTGTTGGGGTATAACAGGATGCGGGAGGAGGATTCGAACTCACCATCACTGTGTCCAAGTCAGGAACTAACCACTACACTACTCCTCCCACGTAGACACATACTATGAACGAACTGGTAGCAATTAAGTATAAACTTAACGGGGCCAGACGAAATTCCAATAAAACACCGTCTTGTATGCATTTTACGCGTGTGTGTTTGTGTTTGTATTCATTCGACTAAACAGGAAATGAAAGTGTCTTTGTGACATTTGAAATAAAATCGCGCGCATGCTTTTCGCATAAGCGACGAGGAAAATCGCGTATTCGAATTCTGTAGCTCCGTTTCCGGCGTTTTTGTTACGTCTCTCTTTCATTACTTACATCTCCAGAATAGTAACTCGTATGGATAGATTGCCTTTCTGTAAATCTTTTGGCAAAAGTTTGAGATTTTGACTTCATCAGAATAAAACCTGGGGTATAAAGTAAATACCTTACTCATTTTTGAAAATATAAGTTCATTGAATACCAAAAAATGATAGTATAAGCAATTGTTAGCACTGTTACTGATTTTTAAGAAATAGATTATCTTAGAAAATGGAGGAATTCTGTAGAACAGGGATGAGCAACTTCTTTCAGTAGTCAAATATAAAATTTCTGTCGGAAGGATTGTAATGCAGCTTTAAAATAAAATAATCATTCATACAACATGAATACAATATTAAATATAGATATACAATATAGTTTGAGATTACAACGGTAGGCGATGTTAAACCTAACACTTAAAAAAAGTTCAACCTAAACCACTTACCACATGTTCCTCTCGGTACTTCACATGAAACGTTCTGGTACCAAGTAACTCAACACTAACTTGCTTCATTTTCGAACAAATAATATACGATAATAATATTAAATTAGAGAGATTAAAATCATACTGAACAATATTATATATAGTATAGTGGGAGAAGTAGTGTAGTGGTTAAAGTTCCTGACTTGGACGTTATGGTTGTGAGTTCGAATCCTTCTTCCGCATCCTGTTGTACTCAAAAAGGTGAAAATGGGATTAAAACCACCACCATTATATATAGTATAAATATTCATAATATTATATGCAATAATATATGAATATTTACTATTTTTAGATGCAGTGTTTGAATTCGGGCAATTTAAACTGTCTCCCAGACATCATGTTGTCAGGTCCTGGTGTGTAGAGAAATAAATTTATAAATTTATAATTTTTCTTTGTATAGGTTTCAGATTGATAAATATTATTAATTAAAAGACATTATTTATACAAAGAATAAAGATTGATGTTTGAGTGTCGGGAAAGAAAGTAAAACAGCGTGAATTTAGGATTTATGTAAAGGTATGATACAGACAAAGAACTGATTTCCACGTCTTTGGAAACCTCAAAAGGAAGACAAATAGAGGAAGTTGACAAGGATTCGGTGAAGATCGAGTTGTAAAATTCTGAGATTAACGCTCGAGAATAGCTCTTAAATTCGGGGATGGGGGAGAGCGAGGTATTTCAGAAATTCGGGTAATGTTTTCGAAAACCTCATTGAAACGTTCATCGTCAACTTTAAATAGAAAACCATTATCAAGTTTATTGTGAATGGCCCGGTCTGGCAGCTGACTGAAACGTTCTTGAGGTTGAATTCAATTCATTTGACATATGCAAGTTTGCTATGCTTAAATTCCTTGAATCTCTAAAGGTGTCTGCTATTGAAATATTTTCACTCCCTGGTAGTAGTTACTGTCAAGATTGAAGAGAGTGAAGTGGAGGGAAGGGGAGAGGACTAAGCACTCATGGAAGTTTGGAAGGTAGAAGTCGAAAGCGCGCTTTTTCTAGCCTTGGTACTAACTTAAAATAAGCTGTAATTTAAGCAACAGGATGAATTAGAAAGATTGATATTTTTGTTAACAAACTGACAGAAATAATATTTTTGATAGAATCTAATTAGCAGTGATCAAAAGCAATCAAACCAAGAGTCAAAGGAAGCAAGGGATTTATATTGATCCTCTTATTACTATATATGACATCTTTCAAAACATAGACTCTCTTCTTTCTCATTATATAGTATCGTCATTTGACTTAAGACCTTTACAATCTGCTGATGGGAAATCTGCTTCTATGAAAACATTTTGAAAGAAAATAAAAGATTAAATATGACATACATAAGAACTGAACTATATAGTCTACAGGTTACTTTCAAACTCCAGAATGTTCCAGCTGACTTAAATTATCTACGGAAATATAGTGGAAGCTTTAGATGATATTTTGGTGTACAGTGTTCACGTAAAAGATTGCTGCTTAAGAAAGCTATCACTACTGTCTACTAATTGTAACCTATAAGAGTGTTACTGAGACGTTATTGATTTGAACCAAGAACCAACACACATTATGTCGAATTGTAGGTTATGTTATATGGAACAACGGGACTATTCCAAGGATGACATAACTGGACATGGCGGAAAGACTTCTGTGTTTTGTATTTCAAATACCCATGTGACCTAGGTGTCACCATAAACCATTTCAACGTTAAAACTTAACAATACTTTCAAAAGCAACATATACTGTCTAATATAGGTAAAATGCCAAAATGTATCTTATACAGACAACAGATTCACAGATTAAAAATTTCAAACTCTGTATTACCGATTTGACGACTACTTTGACAAACAGAACTCAGGCAATCCATTCGCTTTGAAAATGAGCCTTGTCAGTTCGTAACAGTCAGAGTATAGAGTACTTAAGTCTCCTCTCGAAATGATAAGAAACCTTTAAGACTCATAAAAGGTATAAATAATATACTGAAACAAGACGAAATTATTTTATATATAGGCCTACGTGAATATTATTCCTGGAACAGTCGTACAGGTCTACAGCTTCCTGTTGAATGGAGGTTTATATCACGTTTTGTGTCAAACCCCTGAAAAATATCTACAGATTAATATCATTTCTCCCTTTGATAAAATTTAACAGTATAAACCGTTCGAGAGATAAATTCATTTGATTAGAAGGAGGAAGGCATTCCACGAATGTTAGAAATCTATTAGATTAATTATTTCATTTCGAGTGGAATTCTCAGACTCGGAAATTCCAAAAACTGGATTTGTTGAGGAGTCAAAAACTGCCCTCCCCATCCCCTCTACTTCATCCCACTCTCAGATATGTTGTATATTTTTTTACGTAACATTTTAATATAATTTTGTATATTTTCTTGATAATTCTTCTTTTAGGTTTATTTTTAGAAATCTTTTAAGGCTCTTTGGAGTGAGATATTAGGGTTTGGCCTGGGGATCTATGACAGTTCTAGTGGAAAGGGAATTGGATCCTCTAATTTTTCAGATTTATGGGCACAAAAATTTCTACTGGGCCCAACCCTACCCCTACTACTACCTACCGGTATTATAGAGATAGAGAGAGACTAAATAGGACTACTAGCACTACTAAGAGAGGATAGGGAGGGGGTATCCTCTTAACCTAAAGAAAATGGGCCATCTTTTTTGACTGTCCTTCCCCCTTCCGAACCTCTAGAGGTAGGGTTGGGCCCAGTAGAAATTATTCTGCCCATAAATCTGAAAAATTTGAGGACCAATTCCCTTCTACTAGAAATTGTTATAGATTTTTAGGTTAAAATTTAATATCTCACTCCAAAGAGACAAAACCAAAGAGCTCTAAAGTGCTAAGTCCAAAATTATAAAAATTTTGACGGGTGAAAGGAAAAATATTTTATATATTATATATGAGGGGGAGGGGGTAGAAGGGAATGTGTTTATACTTCCACTTCCTTCTTTTTGTTATTTAATTATACATTTATATTGTGAATGTGGGGATATTTTAATAAATTTTTAAACTGTTGAAAATTTAACAGGATTTCCGAAAGCAGGAATTGTTATCGGTTTGCTGTTGCGAATGAGGGAGAAAATGAATCTTTCGTGTCAAGTTAAATTTCGTCGAGTCGAGGAAGGAAATGAGGGAATGAGTCGAGGGAAACGGGTGTGAGGAGAAGACTAAATAAATCGATAGGCAAATTCCTGATGGGATATGAGATTGCTTTTTTTTTTTTTTTCTCAAAGATCCCCCTCTGTCGAAATCGAAATTTCTGATTTAAATTAAAACAAATGGTGTATATCTCCCCAAACCCGAAAAACGAATTTTTTTTTTTTTGGGCCGATCTCTCCTCGAAAAACAAATAAATTCAACGAGTAACATAAAGAAACATTGGCAAAAACATTAATATTTCAAGGCTGGATTTTCATTCACCGTGATTTCCCTATTGCTTACTCTCAAATTCTGGTGTTGGTTTCGGACCGACAGTTTTCCCTTTTTTTTTAGCAAAAGGTTTAATATTCAGGAACAAGAAAAGAAAGAAAAGGGCCAATTCCTTGGAGAGCGACCAATTCCAAGCGTGAAAATATAAATTTTCTTGTTTTTCTAACTGACCTTATGGTAATAATCCTTTGGATGTTGTAAAATATTCGCGAAGCAAAAACTCGAATAACAAAATGGAGCCATCGGCAATAAATATTGATTTACTTGTAATTTGATGTCAGCTTAAACACATGTCCCTTATCGACTCGTACGATATCGATGTACCGGAAACGAGTTCCGAGGCAGATGGTCGCCACCATTAGTGTGATAAACGGATTTTTAACTCCTTCCTACTCCTCTTCCTCACCCACTACCCTTGAATCCGTTTTTCTACTCTCTTGAAATTGTAAAATTTTAATTAATAAATTGATGTTGAGAGTGGTTTTGATGTTAGCAACACATGTTTAAGTGAAGAACTCTTTTGAAGGATGAGGATGTCAGGTAGACCGATGTGAAGCTGTAGCCACAATCATGTTGGGTGGGGGTCTCTATAATGATTTTGTTATTAATCACTTTCGAGTTCAAAAAGTGTGCATTATTTATGAAATAAACTGGAGGGCAAAGAACCAACGGAGTGTATAAAGTTGTTATGTCAATCACGATATTCTAATGCCTTGGTACTCAAACTGTGGCCCGCAAAGCTCTACTGAATGGCCAAGTGGATTGAGTCAGAATTTGTGAGAGGTCGATTGTTCATTGTTAAGTCTGAACTATAGTGCCTGATCAGTTGCCTCAACATACGGGTATCTTTATGAGGCAATATACAGAAAATACATACAGAAATAGACTGACAGCTGTACATACAGATGATGCCCTGAGGGTTGACTGTATGCGACGAAAGCCGGACCTGTAAAATATTTTTTTATGTAAGTCGTGTGGCAATGGTCATAATGGAAATTTGCCCCGGGAAGGAAAAGGTACCAAGACTCTCATGTAAAATGGTTGTTGGTAACCGTTATGATTGACTTGTGTTAGCCATAAACCGAGCGCGAATGAGTGAAAGTGGGCGCACTAAATTTTGATGAGAGCTGACTGACGTCACAGGATCGAGGGTACAACATTGTCGTTTTTGTTGTCGAGTCGTGTTGAGTAATGTATATGGTTTATCAGAGAAGTCCGGAGTTGTCTAGTTGGTTCACCGCCTAACACTTAGATAACTTTACGTTGGCGAACCTGTGTTGAGTTTTATATATTAAAATGCAACAGGAAAAATGAAAGAGTGGAGTTCTTCAAAGTGCGCGGTTTTATTAATAAGTTCTTTTCCAGTACGAGCACAATTCGTTCCGGAATCTTACTTGTAATGCGACACAATCGTTAAGCAAAACAATTTTTATCCTCAAAATTGATGTGAATACGATAAGACGTTCTTGACCGAAAAAGATACTCAGAATTTGAAATTTTCAATAAAGTCCTCAAAAAACGTTAAGTATAACATATATTCAAAGGTGAATACTTATAAATTGTAAAAATGTGTTACTAAACACTAAGACATTAATGAAAGAAGTTCTAAACACACTAATGTAGGAATGGAACGAAAAGTTGTATCGCACAATTCGAGGATTCCCTTTGTTTGTGTTCACTGTTTGACTATTCATGTTACGTGTTATACGACACATCGCAATTCTTACAGTTTACATTGCTCGTTAAGCTAGCTTCCAGTTTAAATTTTACTAAAAATTTTCAAACCAATCTTCAAAGTTCTCAGTCCATCAAGGTGCGACAAGCCATTCTCGAATTCGTTTTCAAAATGAGAAACAAAACCCAGTGACACAAGTTTAATTTTTATATGGTGGCATTAATTTTTGAATATTTAAGAAAAATATAAACAATGAAATGGTTTTTAATATTTACGCTTTTTTCTGTTCTTTCGTTAAAGTCTCATTCAGTTAGTGCACTCGAATGTTATTCATGCGTGAAAGTCAGTCCTCCGTCATTGTGTTCTAAATCCTGTGACAAAACTCATCCTCCCTGTAAAAGTCCATTCGAGAAATCGTACAGAGCCATGTGCGAGCCGAACGAATCTTGCGTGGCGGTGACTCAAGTCCACGTGGGCAAAGTTCTAAACGTATTCGGCTGTTACAACTGTCAGGAAATGCTGCAGGAAGTTCCGGGAGTTAAATGCGACGAATGCGATGAAGATTTGTGCAACACAAAAGCTCCCACATCTTGTGACATGGTTTGAGTCTTGGTAGCCAGTTCCAAGGGTGATAAAATATTTTACGACAAAAGTCGGAAGCGTTCGTAGATCCGTGAAAACTAACTTTTATCATTAACGCGGTTGTTGTTCTTATAAAAGATGACTAGATCCGGTCCTTAAATTGAGAACATCGAGTGGGGAAAGATTTCAGCTTTTTATCAACAGTCATTCCGCTGTTTTTTATATATATCAAAAAATATACAAAAAATTATTTTTTATACTGCTCAACCAGTTTTTACAAATTTTAAATTTTGTTTTACTCATTTCTAAATTAGTAGAGTTGTCATTTTGGGTGAGAAAAAAGGAAATTTGACTTATTAGATTTACAGAATGAAAAATTATTGATCACATAAAGTGCCTAATAAACAAACAATAACCTCAAACGTTTTCGCTACTACTTATCTTACTCCTGTTATTTTATTAGCTATCACCAGTGGTGTAGCCAGGAATTTCGGGCCCGTGAGCAAACATGATCGAAAGCCCTTTTTACTATTTACAATAAATTACGACGTTTGTATCAAGTATGTAATATATTTAATAAGTAAACAACAGGAATACACTCTGAACATTGTTGTATTATTTACGTACCACCTTCTTTATAGTGAGAACCAGAATCCCCCCGGGATTGAGGGAATCCCGTGGGCCCATGTGCATTTCTTATAGCTACGCTTCTGACTATCACGCCGGGTAATTACTCATTAACATATTTTCAACTAGTTAAATTTTTTATTTTGTATACCAGAGAAAATCCTCTCAGGGTTAATCCTCATAAATTTCTAGAGTTAGAAGGGATGTAAATCTCAAAAATTTTTTCATCCCCCTCGCCACTCTCTCATTGTAAACATGTCTTTACAATAACTGGGACGTGGGGGGTGGGAGTTGAGTGGTTTTTGGTAGTAGATTACTGGTGATAACCGCAAAGCTACCCTGAAAAAATCTCGGGTGTATTCTTTAGAAGGGGAAAGAATTTGAAGAATTTTCGGGTAAAAGCTTAGAGTTCACTCCCTTATCACCTCAAGAAAGCAACGTTTCCTTCTGTTCAAGGTAAACATTTATAATAGAGGAAGGAGTGAAAGAGAAATGAGGATTCACCTTTTATATAATTTATAGTTGAATTTAGGGCCTAATAAGGCAGTATGAAATTTCGAGCTGAGAGAGATTTATAACCGACTAAGTTTTCGTTAATTATTCGAAAATTTTCCTTCGGCAGTCACTCACCTCCTCGCGGAGGAATAAAAGGAATTTTTTTTAACAGCTGAGATCTTGCGTACGGACAAATCGAAACATTCTTCTTCTTCTCTTCAGATAATTAGTTTATTTGTTTTATACTTGAGTGTTTCCGGTTCATAACTCTTTTCAGTATCTTGGGTTTGTTTCTAATTTCTTGGTTTCATTGTGAGGGAAGAAATCTTCAGGTTCTTTCTCTAAACTGTCGGTTCATCCTAAATCTTCCGCAGCATTTCTTCTTTAAGGGCGATGGGTTCAACATCATTATCATCATGTGCCGTCTCCTCGTCGAAGGTTTGCAATCAGGCTATGGTGGCCTTGGATGCTGCCTCTCGGAATAGGGCTGCGGATGTCATGCCGAACCATTCTCTTAGGTTCTTGAGCCACGAAGTTTTTCGTCTTCCGGGGCGTCGCTTTTCCTCTATTTTACCCTCCATGATGTGCTGGAGTAGTTTGTATTTGTTATTCCGCAGTACGTGTCCGAAATATTGTAGTTTCCGGCACTTAACTTCCGTACAGCAACTTCTTCTATTTGCCCATACGGGTTAGCACTTCCACGTTAGTCATTCGTCTAGTCCAGGCTATTCTGATAAAGCGGCGGTAAAGCCACATCTCAAAGGCTTCAATTCTCTAGGGCCCTCGTTTGCGTCCATCCTTCGCAGCCAAACAGAAGAACCGGGAGAAGGTAACATCGGACAATCCGCGTTCTCATTTTGATGTGGAGGTCTCGATGGCGGAGTAACACCTTCACTCTAACAATGAACGCGCTTCTGGCCTGCTCAATTTGGGCTTTGATTTCTTGCCCGACATTCCACGATGGAACCAAAAGGGCTTGAAAACATGGTTCTCTTAGCTTTGCTCTTTTACTGCCTCATCTTTTTTTTTGTTATTTCGGTCTTTTTACTACTCCACTCTCTTTCTTTCCTTTTCTACTTTTCAGTAGAAAACTTTTTAAACTATACTTTCTCATTCTCCATTTCCTCTCTTTTTCACTTGTCTTGACTAACCCATGTCTTTCTTTTCTACTTCTTCGTAACTTATCCACAGAACTAGAACTAGATGCAAGCTATTTAACCCAAGAACTTAGCCAAAGTTTGTCCAAAATTTAGCAGATTTGCAGTTTTTCAAACACCTAACTTAACCGTACGGTAGCTCAGGCAAAATTCTTTGCGCGTGGCAACTTGTTTAATTCTCCACAAATCCCTAAGGGCCTTTCGATAGGTCTCCAGTTTATTCGAACAGCATTTAAAAAAAAAATCTTTTAATTGTTTTTCAGACCGATATTCTGGTTTGTTCTTCAGCCACTACCTCTGCTCTGCTCCAGAAAATCATTAATTTTCTCATATTCGAAAACGAGTGGCAGTTTACCGGAGGACACAAAAAAATTACAAAAAAATTAAAGAATTCACTTTTTAACAACCCGTCACCCTTAGGGGAGGACTTTTCTCGGGACGCTAACAAGGTCCTTTGAAAAACTGACGACAAGTTACAATTTTCTCTTCCCACTAATCTAAATGAAGGAAATAAAAATAATAATAATAAAATTATAAAAAGAAGGAAAAAGAAGAAAAAAAATCCTTTGAATGTGAATGGAAACAAACAATTCGAAAGTGTAATGATCCGCTTTGTTGTTCACAAGAAGAAAGGGGGAAAAATATTATGAATCAATTTGGTAGGCTTGCTTTAAAGAAAGGAAGAAAGAGTCTGTTTTATGTAATAAAAAGAGAGAAGGAAGAAGAAGAAGAAAATTCGGAAATTATCTCGAGTTTCGAGCTACGAGGTTCTTGGGAACTTTCCAGTGCGAACATTTTGATTTTTAAATGATCAGCAATTTCTTTTTCTACCTCCCCTTCTCCTCTCCTCCTCCTCCTCGTCCTCTTTCTTTTGTCTAGAAGTGAAATTTAAAAGTGTTAACACCTGCACTTCTTTCTTTGCTCTTGTTTTGTAAAAGGAAATTGTATTTGTTTTAGAGCCCTTGAGTAAACATAAGAATTCGAGTTAACTAAAGTCAACATGTTTCTGGAATTATTCAAATCTCAGAGTAAACATGAAAGTTAATGTGGGAAAAGGAATGTTGGAGCTTTGTAAAAATTCGCAGATGAGACATGTCGAGGCTCCATTGAAATATTCATTCTCTTAGGGGATTGTTATAAAAATTTCAAACAGCGTCGGTGTTTCGACGAGTTATACAACAGCAATTTTTATTTGAGTATTGTCTGTGTAGACACATAAGAGGGCTGTTAATAAGACAAAGCTAAATAAATAGAGATTGGGTTAGTATAAACCAGAGATGGACAATCTTTTTAAACGATGGGCCAATTTAAATTTTTGGCGGGCCGCACTTAAAATAGGAATTAAAGTAGGTGGGCCGCACAAATTTGAAACACATGAACTACGCGGCTAATTTAGCTTCTTCTGTAGACTAAGCATCTATTTTTCTACTATGTTAAATCCACTTTAAACTTCTCGACGCGGACCATGTATTATACCAGGGGTCGGCAACCTTTTTTGGCCGCAAGTCAAATTGCGAGTATTATAGAGACGTTTGGGTCAGAGATAATTTTGTATTAAAACAGCGACAGGACAATGTCACTGCATTTCGCATACTATCGGCCGATTCCATATCCAGTCAGGCGGGGTGGGGCTTTAACTGATATTTTATATGTTATACTGGATTCAAATTTGGTACGTTTGCGACAAAAATTACTTGGGAAAAAGAAAAAATGTTTGTATATCTTAGACTTTATTTTCGGAACTAAAGTGGGTCACTTGAAGTTATCAAATGGGTCACTGGGTGATCCACGGATCATACCCTGCCAACCCCTGTATTATACAATAAACCCTCGGCGGGCCGGTTTAAATACTTTCCGTAGCCTCAGTTAGCCCACGGGCCGTACTTTGCCTATCACTGGTGTAAACGCAATAACTGACTCATTTTTTTGAGTAGTCTGTGCTCGTTTCTGTTCTTCTACATTCTAGTTTGGAGAAAAGTGTCTTATTTTGAGTTTCAGTATAACCAAATTTTGTCAATCTCAGTCATATTGAGCATCTTAGCTTAATCCTAATTGGGAGTCATACCCTCTTTGAACATCTTACAACCGAATGTCATTGATCATTATCACTGTAAAAGAGGAAATCGCCAGATTCTTCCTCAAATACTCTCAATTTTCCCGTCTAGCGGACTAGTCACAGCACCAACGATATCTAAAGCGATACAAACCACTTGACACAAAAACACGCTTCTCCTAAATGCATCTAGTCTATCCTGTCTCCTTACCCATCCAACCAATTTCCTACCTCTCTTTTTATCTACCATCCGACGATGGTTCGTACCTCAGATCAAACCCCCTATATTGACCTAACATCTACTTGGTATCTCAAGTTGGAGACAGGTGGTAGCTAGCAGGAGAAAGAAAAGAAAATAGGTCATTGGTCACAACTTCAGGAAAACAGTTAGATTTTCTCTCAGACAATTCTTCAGCTTAGCGATTCATCCCATCCTAGACGAAAAGCATGACCAATGACGTCTAAAATGCCATAAAATTTTAGAATCAATAAAGCTTATTTTTATCTGTTATTATTCAATTGATACTATTATTATTTTATTTATTTTTTATAGTTTCTTATTTTTCCTCTGTTTACTACCATGTGTTGCGAATATATTGGCGAGTCTTTGAGAGGAGTTTTCAAACTCACCAGTCTCAACTCCTAATTTATGTATGACCGAGTACATTCGCTTACTCTTCCAAAAATTTGATTTAAATCGCATAATGCTCGGGAAAATAACATTTAATAGTTACAGTAACAATGGCGAAAATCTCAAAGCTCACCACATCGAATATGAGCGCTTTTACACGATTCATATTTCAGGAGATAAAAAAAATCGGGTGCACGGGCCTACCAGAACGAGCAGAAGGGAGCGGGGGGCTAAGCCCGAATTAGTAAATAGAAAATGTAAATTTTCATGTGTTTGTGTGTATGCGTGTGTCAAGCAATCGTTTTTACACAAAGGCATTATTGAGCAAGAGTGAAATATTAGCACAGTAGAAAATTTGTGGGGTTTTGTTCATTGTTCCATCGTGTACAATTGAATGTGAGTGAGGCTGGCCTTTGTCCCCCGGATGTTTCGCCAAGTTTCCGAAACAAAATCATTCGCCCTCGGCCACAATGAAACCTAATTGTTTTGTTTTTCTCCTTCCCTCATTCAAGATTTTTTAAATTTCCAGAATTTTATTGAATTTCCGTTTTCTTTTTTTCCCTCGCCATTGAAAAATAAAAACAAAAAGAACAATTAGAGAACAACTCCCAGAGAGGGTGGAATTGGGATTTTGAAACCCGAATAAATCATTAGTTTAAATTTTCAAAAATCTGAGAGGAAATTTGAAAATGATTACAACGACTCACGAGTTGTGTTTTGAATTTTTTTTTGTGCGTGGGAAGAACAAAGAGAAAGCTTCGTCTTTGCAAATTTTTTTGCTGTAGGAAAAATAATTTCAAAGACGAGGAGAAATTATTGAAAAACGAAGTAATTTAAATTTGCAAAATTAATTGCTGACGACAAAGGTAGAATAACTGTTTTCATTAGCTCGCATAATAATAATGATTAAAATAGATCATCGCTCCTTTTATTATTGCATCTCCTCTCAATTTTGTAAATATTTATTTTTTGAAAGTTTCACTCGAGCAAGAGATAGAACGTACAAAAAGGAAATTTCGCTTTTCCGGATTTTTCTCACTCACACAAATAAGTCACGAAGTTGGAATAATGCCTGGTCACCTAACACCAATCTGAACTTTCCTTTGATGGGAAAGGAAAGAAGCGAAGAAAATTGTCTCGGTGTTATGTTTCTAATGAGATAGAACAAGGAACAAACATTTTCTTCGGGTTACAGTTTGTCGATACAATTTCTGTCTCAACTGAATGAAAAACAATGTCCTTATAAGAAGTGATTTAACGCTCGGGCTTTTTGTTAACATAAATTTTTTAATCACTACAGCGCGGAACTCTCCAAGTGTTATGCAATTACGAGTAGCCATACATAAGAGGACGATGGCTGTAAATCTGGTAGTGCGATATTGGCGAATGTTATTTATTGAATTGCATCGTAAAAATGTTATCGTATTTTTAGTCCTTTTCTCTTTAGTATCAGTCTGTTATTTGTCTTCTTCTTCTCTTTCTTTTAGTCTTCTTTGAATTTTATAGATTGAAAACGCTTTTGTTTGGGGCTGAGAGTCGATCAAAATTTAAACGCTGAAATGGTTTTTGGGTCAGGGATTGGTCACTGCATTTTGAAGTTGTCTTTGGTGAGAATTTATTTAGATTAGTATTAAAATATGTTGCTATACTTTGAGAATATACTCAAATTTAGAATTTAGAACTACAGTATAGTAAAGCGCATCATTCAAACAATTTATGTCACAAGCAGCCTCTTTTATGTCAGTGCATGATGGAATCTTTACCAGTCTCTCTTAGGTCTTGCTAAAACTGTGCAGTACTTATGAAATGAGTTCCAGCTAAAAGTGTGCATTTCTTATGAAAGGATATATACTTGAAAGTGTTTTTAGACTTTCGCGGGTACCTACATAAATGTTAGTTATTGAGTGAAACGACAACGCCGAAATGAATCTTGAAGAAACCTTAGCAAAGCTTACTCCTCCCCTGACTCAGGTTTACGAATGAGTTAGTTTGACTTGTTTTGAATTGTTTATCCCTCAAATTATTGGTCTACTTATACCATTCATAGCTGAGTAAAGTTATTGTTTGTTTGAAGACTCATACATCCTACCTCTTAGTCACATGATACGGTGCCAGGATTTAATTGAAGAGAGTTATCATCATCATCTTTAAAGGGTTGACAACGTCTGGTCTGAACAACAGTATTGTTATTGTGTCGATTATTGGTGTTGAGGTTTCGCCTTTGAAAGTCGAGACTAAACACTCAAGTGTTGAAAATGCCTGCAGCTTATAGATTAGGAGAAATATCGGAGTAACACAAAGACGGAAAATTATTTTGCCAAACCTATACTAACACCGTTTGAAAGTATGCGATGTGTGTGTTAGTTACAAATTCCGTTTAACACTGAATTAGAACTTTTATGTCTTCATTAATTTATTAATTAACTTTACCAATTCTAAGAATTATTATTTCTTTTAATAACTGAGATATTATACAAGATACTATTTGACTGTTTAGTGGACTTCAAACTTTATAAAGTTATCTTAAAGAAAGGAAGTCTAGAGAAAAGTGAAGATCGGTTTTTCAACCTTTGAATTGAAGAACTGTCTAACACTTAGAGTACTAACACAGATAGATGGCTCGTTTTTCTTGACATTGTTTACTTCTTTCATGACTTATAGTAAAAGACTTTATCTTATTAAATATCCTTCTGGTTACCTACTTCCCGTCAGATTGGACATTGGTGTTCGGACTTCTGAACGGACAAAACTCTTGCTTCAGGATTGATTCTCCTTGAAATCACCTGTGGCGGTCAGTTGGGTGTGCTAGGTTGTTAGAAACAGACCAACTGATTCCTGATCTCGGAATGTTTTATTGATTCATTCGTGCCAGTATTTATACCCCCAAAAGGGTTTGACAACTTTTATCTTTTTGAATGACCCGTCCAGACGGCCTGTTGTATCAGTTAAACATTTTCCTCAAAATTCCTGAGCCTTTGTCCGGATGAATCACTTTCACAATTAACATAATACATTCAGGTACAGGTACAGCATTCTTTTGATGATTCATCCGGGCAACCTTTGGTGCTATTTTTTACCTTTTGGCCTAAACTGGATGAATCACCCCACAACAAATTAAAAATTTCCTGAAATGGTCGAAAGTCCGAAAAATTGCTCCGTTCATCAGCAAACCCCAATCCTTACATCCTGCCAACAGCTTAGTCCCTTCCTCGGGGTAAAAAAAATCTTTTTTGACATTCTCAAGACAATTTTCAAATTTGTTTAGCAAAACTCGATTCAAATAACAAAACTAAACACTTCAAAAAGAGTAAACGAAATGAGAGATAGAGTGAGGGAGGGTGAGAGAGACCTATGTAACAGGTAGACAGAGAACAATGTCGATAAAAACTGATGTCCAGGTTTTTGACAGCATTGATTTATTTCGAGTCAAGAGTATAAATTATGAAAAAAAAAACGATTTATTAGAAAAATATTCGCAATAAAGCCTATCAGCAATAACTCAGCCTTAACAACAGCAACAACAACAGGAGCCAAAAAAAACATGCGATAATTAAGATTGATAAGACACCGAAAGCATTTTTTTTTTCATCATTGATTCATGAAAATAGTTATGAAAAGTTTATTTACTCCATTTCCGGGGACCGTTCTCTCCGTTTTCCTGTCAGTATCAAAAAGTAATAATCTCTCAATGTTTTATAATTTATTTTTATTTGTCAGACTAACAGTTTGGATAACTGACATTTTCGCAAATGTCTTTTAAGATATTTTTGTTTTTTTGAAAAATCTTTTCTCTTTCATTCTAAATTTTTTATTTGATTTTCTTCCCAAAAAAGATTTTTGGCCTTATAAAATTGAAGGTTTATACTAAGAAATTATAATAATAACCTAATATCTTGGTACTCAAACTTCGGCCCATCAGCTCAAGTGGTTGAGTAATACGATGGCTCAGAAACTGCTAACATTGTTTGGCTCAACATATCTTTATGAGGCAATATACAGAAACAAAGTGAAAGATGCACATACAGATGAATTCCCTAAAGGTAGACTGTATACGTCGAAAGCTGGACTTGTAAAATCTTTTTTTTGGTAGTCGTGTGGCCCGGTCACAATGGTCAAAATGGAAATTTGGCCCGGGAAGGAAAAAGCTTGAGTACCAAGGGCCTAATGAAAGAATATTTATAACTGAACTACTGAGTCTGGCTTTTGTAGTTTTTGTTGGACTGGGGATTAACATCAAGAAAAACGCTTCCGGTGGGTTTTTTTTTAATAAGATGAATTTTTAGTATATTATAGTTATAGTTATACTTGAGTTTTACTCCCGTTTTTCATCCTTTTTGGGTATACGGGAGGAGGATTTGAACTCGCGACTATAACTTCTCAGTCTAACACTTACTTACGTCTCACACTTAAACCACTTCACCGAAATCTCTCGCTTTTGAGTATATTATAGAATATACTTTTTGAAACCCTGAATATAAAGCTATAAAATTATAATTTTTTGGTATGAGAAACAACGACTAAGTCGTACATAAGTCACTTATGAACATTTTCACCGTCACTTACGGAGTGATTTCTTTATGTGCATTACTTTTGAAATGAGATTTTCATAGATGTGTGCAGTATTTATGAAATGAATCGTTGTTAAAAGTGTGCAGTATTTATGAAATAAGTAAATGTTTGATATATCGCATCCTATTTCGTTTTCTTTATCGGTGACGTCATACACCTTCCTGCCGAACTTGTGAAGAGACTTTAGACAAGAACCTCAAGAGTAACTTTTAGGTATAATAAGGCGTGGAAGAGAGTTAGTATATCTAATACTTTGTTAGTGTTAGCGAGAAATGGGCGTAAATCGGTGCATCAAGTTGTGGTGATTGTGGTGATGTTTATGGTTGACGTCACCGAGTGGTTGTGTTGGTTATAGCAGGTAGTCGTGTGGACGAGTTTTGAAGTATATATCGAGTTATGTCGGGGTAATCTGTTATTGCTTACGAACCAGCCCTAATTCTAGTTAGACGCTTTGCCCAATCAACTACACGCCTGTCTCGACTCTCTTAGTTTGGTCATCCATGATTCGAATCAATCAAGTTGAGACCAAATACAGTCGGAAAGATTATAACAATACTAACTTATAAAAATTTTATATTTTATCGTTTCGTAGAAGAGAAAGGGAAAAAAATAAAATGCAATCTTCTTAAGTATAAAAAAATTTCAAAGGAGATTTCAAAGGAAAGAAATCTTGTCGGGAAATATCCACTCGAAAAAATTTTTCTTTCATTAATACTAAAGGAAGAAGAAGAAGAAGAAGAAACTTAAAAGGAAAGAGAAAAGATTGGTTTAATTTCTTTTAAGTTAAAACAAAATCTATTTTACTTATTTGAATTTAATTTAAATTTTTTTTTCTGCTTCTTCAGTAAAAAGAAGAAAAAAATGCCGGGAATAACATCAAACGATTTCTTCATCTCCTACTGCTTTCGGAGGAAGAGAAAAATTCTTTTCCAGAAACGAAAATATGCGAAATTATGTCTGTTGCAAACATTCTTTACAACAACACAAAGAAAGAATTAAGGAAAGAAAGAAAAATTGTAAAGCCTCGTACGATATAGGAATATTTTCATAAAGTTAAGGTCTCGTTTTGTGCGATTGACAATAATGCGAATTAGAAATCTCCGCCATGATACACGCATTAAAGAATCATCACAGTTGACAATTTTTTTTCTTTTCTACTTTGGGAGGAGAAACGCTTAAGCACAGCCAGTGGTCTGTAACAGTAGGTAGTACTGGACCCTCTCCTAGAGGGCGTACAGTCTGAAAACTTCTAACACACGCGGCTCTTCTCACAAAACCGGGGTTAACACAATATGGCCTTGTCACAGGATTCATGGGAATCATTGAAGTCGACAGTACAGTTCCCAACTTGGCATTCAATACCCATCGACTATTAAATGTGTAACAGCTTTTGATGAATTAGCAACTTAAGTCAGCTATCTACGACGTACAGTTTTTCCAAAAAGAATCTTCTCAATGAATAACATTGGTTATATTAACACTAAGACGTCTGGAGGTCTGATGTAAATTTTTTAGTGTCGGTGCCGGTGAAACTGACTCTCATGCTGCTTGAGCACCAATATTTTAAAATCACAACATATGAACTTTAGTGGTAATCGTAATAAGTATAAGATCGCCAGCAATAATTTCCGAATGTGACGTCACCGGCACTCAGCCAATAGCGTTTGTGAAATATTGCATGGCACCACCGTGGGGTCACCACCGGTCAACGGATACTGTTTTCATGATCCCATACTGGAGCCAGCGGACGTCATAATGAATGTGTGGTAGTATAATCTGAAACAAATTTGAGATAATTAGCTCCATAGGATTGCATATAAAGGTCAAGAGCTCTCTTGCTTCGTGATTCAAACCAAAGCTCTTGTTCGGCCCTTTTGTCTACTTTCAACTAAGAACCAAGCACCCAAACCTGTTCTCATTTCATTTGGGTGGGCAGAGCTTTTAGTCTCTCGATTTAAAAACGGGAAAGAAAAAAATTTTTTCATTCATTATCAGTGGTAACTCACAAAAAGGGAACTTTTGTCAAATTCGAAAGCTCCGATATCAACATGGAGGGTTTATAATTGATAAGCCTATTTACCTTTCGGATTTGACAACGCGGCCTAATGGCTCAGGACTTAGTTCCATTAGCAATCGAACGCTCTCATATACTGATAAATAAATTTTTAATATTGCCGGAAAACCTCATACTTTTATTGATTTTTTGAGAAGAAGATAAGCCCTTAAGGCACTTATGAAAGCTTCAAAAACCGTTTAAATGAAGAAGAGGGTTTCATTAGAACGATTATGACGCGAAGCAGAGCTTCCCGAACAAAAAGGAGAGTTGAGAAAAGCCGCAAAAAACCTGGAATTCAAAATTTTGAATAATATTCAAAAGCTCGAATAAATAAATAAATGAAAAAGTATTTTAAACACGAACTTGAGCTTTTTATGAGCGTGCCCTCTTCTTTACCTAAACCGAGTCAAGCATTATCATTATTTTAATAATACGAAAGGTCATTACTGTTTAGACGGAAAATACGGAAAAGTTTATTACAAGTACAGGAAGGAAGTAAGCGAATACGGAAGTAAATGCGAAGCTTAAGATCGGCAATTAACCCCCGTCCTCTCTCTCGCCTCTTCCTCCTTTCCTTCATCCTCTTATGCGCCCTTGAAGCTTTTATTCCTTATGTTTACAAACGTGGTGTTTGTATGCGTTTTCCTTCCATTATTATTATTATTATTGTTTTTCCTTTTTTTAAACAAATTTTGATTAGTTTAAATTTTGAAGAAGCGTCGAAAACCTTTTTCTTGGTGGCTGAGGGGGGCGGGGGGTAAAACAAACCAAATTGTAAATATTTAAAAGAAGGTTCATAAATAATTCATAATTGATTTAAATAAAACAATTGAATGTAATTGAATTTAATTTAATTGTAAGCGATATTGTTGGTGTCGGTGAAATTAATAAAACGAATTATTTGCGAAAGTGTGCAATACTTATGAAACGAATTACTCATAAAAGTGTGTAGTATTTATAAAAGAAAGAGGACTTGGAATATGTCTTCCTCGTTGCCTTTCATATTAATAGTCTGACTCCTCTCTCTGACAAACTTTGACTTGTCTTTAGTTAAGTTAGTCGCTGAAGCTAAAATGATCATAAATCAAATTGTTAGTATTTAAGGGATGGTTTATAATTAGTTTAAGTCCTTGATACTCAAACTGTGGCCCAACAAGATCTACTGAATGGCCCAACTGGAAACCGATTGAGTGAAAATTTGTGAAAGGTCGATTGCTCATTGTTAAGTCTGAACTATAGTGCCTGACCAGTACGAAAGTGTTCGGCGTGTGCCCAGAAACAGCTAACATTGTTTACTTCACCATATTTTTGTGAGGCAATATACAGAAAATACTTACAGAAATAGACTGACAGATATCCTCCAAGGATCAAAGAATGATTTTCAATTTAATCGTAAATAGTCTTTTGAATTCTTCATCAAAGTGTGCAATATTTATGAAATGAACTACTTAAAAAGTGTACAGTATTTATGAAAGAAGGAGGAGATTGCTAGAATATATTCCCAACAGCCTCATATTCTTCTCTCCCAAACCTGTGACGTCACTTTAGTTAAGTTTCATCAACAGTTGGTAGCTTATAGTTAGTCACTCAAACTCGAATGATAGTGTTGGTGTTTCCATTCTCAAAGTTTTCATGCTCATATTTTGTATTATACTATACCTATATCATAGTGTTAGGGGTGGTTCAAATAGACACCATATTACTTAGATGAACTACAATATATTTCCCTACTAACTGTACACGAATATCCGTCATTACAACAGCAACAACACTGCTTTACATTCTATTATCTTGTGATGTCACATCGCTCATCAGAATTTTGTGCACCCAATCGCGCCCATTTTGTCTCTAACATAATTGATTTTGAGTATTATTATAGTATAGCTCAGTGGTACGGAAACTTTTTCCGACAGCGACCCTTTCAGTAAGAGAAAAATTTTGTCGACTCCTTGAGATAGATGTTCACAAATACGATGTATAGTTCGGGAATTTCTTTCATTTCATCGAATCTTACACATATAAATTTTTTTTATACTTTTAAGAAAATACTTTTTATACAAAATTTATACAATTTTATACAACATAAAGCACGCAGGCATAATGCAGTTTATAAAAATTTGGTGTCCTCCAGTTTGCTCACCTCTGGTATAGCTTATTTTGAGTACTAGGGTGAGCTACTAGAAACTAATGACAGGGTGTCTCGTGTGTCATATTTTGTCACCTTTTGCTTGAAGTTTCTTTTGAAACACCCAAAAAGGGATTTAAACCGCCTGAAACATGATACCCATCACTTCTTGGGCCCATATTTTTTGAATCTTTGAATGAATAAAAAATATTTAATTATCTTGTTTGCTGATTCGAAAATCAGACATCGCCATTCAATATTTCCAAGCTAAATGTGACACGAAGCGACGCGTTATGACATTATTTATTTGTTTTTGTTCTTGTTCATGTGTCACTTGCAACAATTCTAATAAAAACATTTCCATCGACAGCTAACTAGACACACTTCAATTCCTTCCAACTTTTTTCTCCCCAGTCCAGTATTTTAATATATATTTATTGATGACGAATTTGTTTTAATAATTACAACTAGTCATTCGGTCTAAGACATTCCAGCTGTTTTGTCAAAACCAGGGTAGACAAATTTACAGTGACACGAAAATGAAGAATTGATTTTGTCAAAAAGCAAACTATCAAAAATCTAAAAGATTGTTTTCTTCATCAAGGTCATAAAATCATTGGAATAGTCGTACGACTACATCTGTATAAATAAATTATACAGTCAGTTCACGTAAAAAGTTTGAGATGAACGTTGGAAAAATGATTTCAAAAACAATTTGAACAAATCTAATTTTACTTAATTTTCAAAAACAATTTTAATTTTTTGTTTTCCCTTTTTTATTTTGCCTGAGGACCTTCGTCGAGTTTAGACTTTTCCAACTTGCGAAAAGTCAATTAGATAAATAAGAAAATCTCTTTGATTATGCTCCTCCAGCTTTTTTACTTTTAACGAAAAGTATTTGAGACTAAGGATCCTCTTTCCAAAAGGAAAAGTTAGAAGAGATGAGATCGAGTGGAAATTCACACAGCGTACAAATCACAAACGGCTTTTGGACACTTTTCTTTATTCTTTCGACACCCTGTATACGAGTGCAGCTTTTAATTAATCGGTGATGTGTTCTCAGACTCAATGTCAGTCACTCAGAGTTGTTATAATCATCGACAACAATGAAGTCATTTTGGATTTTTCTTCTTTCACTTTTGACCTTAGTCGTCGCGAGTAAGAAAAAAACGACAACGACTCGATTGTATGGAGGACAGAATGCACGAAACGAACAGTTTCCGTACACCACTTTTCACCTGCAGAGGTCAGGAAGGGGGTTTCACTCCTGCACTGGAAGTATAATCGACGAACGATGGGTCCTAACGGCTGGACACTGCATTTCACCGGGTCCGGATTCGAAGAATCATATCGTAGCCGCCGGTAACGTAAACATGGCAGATTATGTCAGAGCCAGAGGCAGGAATATGCCTTTGTCGCAGGATATTGATGAGAAGCGATATGATCTACAAGAGAGACGAGCTATAGCCGTTTACCAACATCCGGAATACAACAGGATGGGTAGCCACGACGTCGGACTTGTTAGAGTGAACAAACCTTTCGTTTTCAACAGTCGAGTTAAGCCGATTCCCATGACCAGAGGTAAGAACCTAATTCCTATATACCCCTCTCTCTCCCATTCTAATCATCTTTTATCAATTTCATCTCTTATATGTCTCAGAGGCGTTTGAATCTCGATCAGACTGCGTTCTAACAGGCTACGGCCTCATGGAAAACAACGAAAGAAGATACCGTCTTCAGTATATCAGTGGAATGCCAGCAAGGCCGGCGAGACTATGTCGGTTTCAAAGGTTCAGAGATGTCATTTGCCTCGGTGACACAACCCGAGGTGTTTGTCACGGGGATTCAGGCGGTCCTCTAGCCTGCGGAGGAACTGTTAGAGGAGTCGCATCGCATGGACTATCAAGAGACAGGAACTGTGGTAAAGGAACCATTGAGCAGTACTATGCGGACGTGGAGAGAAACGGACAGTGGATAAACTCTGTACGAAACGGATCGAGTAAGGCAAAAGCTAAAACTAAAACAAACAAAACGAAATTAACCAAACTGATTTAAACAAAACAGGTGCCATCAGGTTGGTGTGTGTCAGATCCCAATTGTGTAAATAGTAAAAGGTGAGCGGGGGGCTGGGGGGAAGGTAGAGCTTTATATCAAAATCTAACACGCCAAAAAACCAGGCACAGGTATAAAAGATATATAATTCAACTGCTTACAAACAATAACATGGCTATGAAATAAAAACAATAAAGTTATTTAACTCCACGGAATTTTTTATTGTCGTCTTCTCCGTCTGTCTTGAACAGTTATTAATTAAAGACATCGCTAACAACAACACAAAAGAAAATTTCTAATCAATTTTTCCGGTTCGATAAATCAATAAAGTCTAATTAGTAGCAGAAACCGTTGTTTCGGACGTAAAAATTTATGGTCAAGTCGGTGGTATGGTCAGGTCAAGGAAACTCTCATGGCTTTATCATTCATTATAATTTCGATACATCGCTCATTATAATTATTTTTTGTTTAAATTGTCGCAGAAAATGATTTGTATTCCACCTTCCGACTCGAAATCCGTGATTTATGTCTCTTATTTGAGTTTCGTTTCTTATCACTTTTGTTAGCATGTAACAGTGGTGAGTTAAACTCATTTGACGTATACAGTATAAAACTATTTTTCCTTTGTGGAAATCAATGCAAATTGTTGGTGATTTATTTAATGGCACTTTATTTATTTATTTTTGTTTCCATTTTAGTTTTTCTTTCTAGATCGGTTTGAAGTGATTTCTTTTAGGCAATAAAACTATTTGTGCGTTCTGTTTGAAAGCGTTCAAGTTGAGAATTACGTCCCAATTTGGTCGGAAGGAAAGAGGAGAGGAAACGGTTGGGTATGAGTTTCGTTTTCCGACGATGATTAAGTTAATTATAGAGTTTTGTGTTTTACATGTATCAGTATAGGTTATATTATAGAATGTTATTTAATTTAATTAATTAAATATAGAGATTTAATTAGAAATCGATGGGAAACGGTGTTTAGGATGTTTTCCTGGCAAGTTCTTCCTTGAGAGTTGTCGGGATGGGTGTAATGAAACGACAGAAATCCCAAAATGTAATAAAATTAATAATTGGAAATGTGTTAGCAAAATTATTTACAGTCTAGTCGCCGGTCGGGTTGAATCCCACTGACTTAGTGACCTACAAACTCCTGACTTTTGACCTCTGAGTTCTTAATTGGTTCCTTGCGACAGTATTTATATGTTTCTTCCATGAATGAAAAAAATTTTCGGTTCTTCTTATGGTTTTAAATTTTTCTAGAATATATTTCGACGTTCTATAAGTTAACCATTACGCGGATCTAGAATGCTTGTTTACTTCCTGTCGTCCATTTCCTACAAGGTAACACTACAAACATTGGCTCTTTACCATGAAATATGCGTTACTCAAGACCCTTAACACCTGAATAGGTCTGAAGGTTCGACATTAGCTACGAAGGAGAACATAGGAGGTACAGGGTCTGATTCGTCTTTAGTTTCCTATAGCTCTCTACGGCAGGCTCTTGTTGAGAGGGTCTGTCCCAAAAGTTCCCGGAATGATTTTTTGTAGTTGAATAGAACGGGAGGAGAGAATCTGAGTTTCAAAACGAGAATTCTATGAAAAGTTGTGAGAATTTTGTTTACTGATTTTAGTGAATTATTTTTAAGGAATCATTCCGGGAACTTTTGGGACAGGCTTTGCATAAAATTAGGGGTTAATCTAAAGGACTGGTTGAAAGTGGATTCGGTAAGACTATAACTAGACTAGAAAGAGGTCGAAAAATCTTTTGCTAAAAAAACTGATCTTGTCTTTTGGTCCAGAGGAATATTCCAGAAAGAATCTGCCTCTACGACAGGAATCGCTGAAGCCTCTTGACTAAAGCCGTACGAGGCTTTTGTCTGTATAATTATGACTCATTATAGTTTGAGAAATGATCAAAATTTATACCAAAAAATTGAGCTTATGTCTTTTATTTATATAATTATAATACAAATAAGCAACAAGTATAAAAATTTTGTCTATCAAAGTAAATACTGGGATTAGAATGATTTTTATAAATTTATACACCACAAAATTTCGACTTTATAATATACCTAAATACAAACTTTTTTTTTCTCGAGTCGGACGCTCATGAAAGGCTTTTCCCAACAAAGACTAAGACTTTAGTATGGGGGTAAACGACGTTCTGGAAGACGTGTTCGCCTCTGGGATTTCTATAGTCCTCGTAATTCATTTCGTAAATGCAGTCCATTCCAAGGGCCGATGCAATTCGCGCGGTGAAATGATTCGTGCAGTCTATCCGTACGAATTTATGACCAAGAGGCCGCTTCTTTTTTGCTGTAGTTCACCAACGCGGTAGCTACTCCCCGGTTCCGGAAAGAAGGCTCGACCACCAGATAACGGATTTCGAATACGGTTTCCGTGGCTCCGAAGTATTTCTGCGAATCCGGCGGCATGCTCGACACGAACTGCCATAATTCCAGAAGAGTTTTCTCACTCTTGGAGTTAACTTGTTTTAGAGTACTTTCCATGTAGCTGGAATTGATGACAACAGGTCTGATTCCGTTGATAGCCACCCCTTGTAAATAAATTGGAGATTAGTGCCTAATTGAAACTTGGAACTTAGAACTTTTCTAAAAACTTGTTTAAAAATTTTGTATTGTTTACCTTACCAACAACTTTGGGTTCTCTCTCTTTGCTTTTGGCTACAAAACTAACATTTCCATCCAAAGAGTCTAAAGTCATTTCTTGAATTGGTGCACTCACATTGGGGATCTCCGAAACTTTTGAGTATATAGAACTGGGATCTGTTTTGTAGAATATGTCGTGCATCAACCTCGCGATTTCTCTTCTATCCCTGTCGGTGGCTTTCGCGACGATAAAGTTTGCCGCATGAATCTGTGATTTGTAAAAATCGATTTTAAAGGACCTGTAGTATTCTATCTATCTACCAGACTATCTTGACTAGACATCTAGTTACATTGCCATCGTTTGCGTCTTAAACCTTTTTAGACTGTTGACTGCTTTTGGCGTGAGAAACTTTTATAAGTTTCTGCTGTATAAATACCTGACTAATGTATTAATAAATTTTTCTTGCTATTATGCTTGCCATTCATTCTTAATTTTAAATTTGTATAATAATGTCAGTAGGATAGTTCTGTTGGGTATCACGTGGCCAGTTCACATTTTCACCCAAAAATTTGAATTGAGCGACAGAATTACCAAGAGAAAAGCATTACAAACATTAGTAGTAACTACTAACAGTCGCATAAATCTCAAAACTCGTAAGATGGAACTCGGAACTCACTATCATGTATATATTACGGTAAAAGTGATAAATCAGGCGAGTATGTACAATTCCCAATGATTATTCACCTGTTTAATGTGACAATTATAAGGTGACCATATTTTTTCATTTCAAATCCGGGAAGGGAACTTGTAGCAGGCAGGCGAGGGGTAGTTAAGTTAAATAATATAAATACGATTTTTAAATAAAAATTATACTTAACAAATACTATTATATTTAAAAATATAATAAAAGTCAGTAATTTTTCAACGAATCAAATTTTTTAATTAGAATTTCTGAGTACAAAACTTTTTATATTTTTCTGAACTATAGATCTTTTTCAATAGGTATTTTTCGCTTTGAAGCATTGTATAAAATTCTGTATAATTTTCGTAAATACTGAAAATAAGAACCTTTTCAAAAGTTCGGGACAACCCGAGACAAAAACCTGAATCCGGGACTGTCCTGGCCAATCCGGAACATATGGTCGTCTTACAATTTGTCGAATATTTTTCACATTTACCGGCTAGTTTGTATAATATCCAACTCTTAATCTAAGCAAACTTTTATTAAATTCTTCATCTCAAGCTGAAGATTTTATAAACTAGCCGGTAGAAGTGAAAAATGGTCGGTAATTTGTCACATTTACCAAGCTTAGTTGGTGGTTATGATTAATCGTCGGGAATTTTATGTATATTCGCCTTATTTATCACTTTTACCGTAACTTATAACGCACAGTACCGACATTATTCCGGTCCATCTAATAATTTAGAGAAGTAAATTTCCATACCAATGAAATGGATGCACTTGTTCATTTTTAAATAATCAAATCTCTGTTGAGTATTATGAACAAATTGATGCTACCCTAACCTTTAGTTATGCGATTCTAAAAAGGTTTTAAAACATTTCAGTTTTGAAAAAGAGGAGAAAAACGTCGCCAATTTTGCGGCTCTCAAATTTGCAATTTAATTAATTAAACCGTAGAAAAAAAAAGGAAATTAGTTAAAAACGTAAAATTTTCAAATTATCAACTACGTCACTCTAATTTATTTTAAAATCTGAGATTAAAATTTAGAAAAAAAAATCTCATTTATCTTTAGAAACAATTAAAAGATAGTTTCGAATGAATAAAAACAAGGAAATTAGATTTAAACGATGATTTATAATCAAAGTTTTCAATAAACTGTCAGATGGTGATTATAACCACCTTCTTTCTTCCCAGGTTTACCTCCGCTTAAAAATTATTTCCTGGGAATTTTCCCGGCTCGAATTAGAGCTTTAGCGTGCCTTTTACAAAAACCGTCTCGGGTCTCCTTTTTACGCGACAGATGACGAGAGGAAGGAATTTGAGTGAATTAGTTTTGGCGTTGGTAATTACCTTCGTTTGGAAACGTGATGTTGAGATGTGTTCTGTAAATTTGATGATAATTTTTAGTAAATAGAAGTGTGCATTATTTATGAAATAAATTCTGTATAGAAATGTGAATCACTTGTGAAATATGTTCGTGCTGGAGTATAAGAATCTGTTATGGGTGTGATTGGAGGCTTTGGTCACTCAACCGCAGTCCCTAACCCACTAGTTGTTTATAAATATGTGCATTATTTATGAAATGAGGTGTGAGTGGCTAAAAGAAATTTACCATTGTATTCTTGTCTAGTAGATATGCCATTAGTGTATTAATGTGTAAGTCAACAATGGAATGTTTTGAGATGAGGAGGAATTGAGTCATCCTGGCTACGGTAAATCCATTGTATGAAAGAGGTCGCTAAGTGTTACGTTGTGTTTGACCAGGGAAGATTGGTGGAGGTTGTCTGATGACAATAAAGTTGAGTGTATGGAAGCTGATAGTTTTATTTCTTATGTATTAGACTTTTATGACCATCAGGTTCACTACACTAGTTGGGTTACTGATTACTACACTCGAAGTCAACTGGACTATTTTTACTGTAAGTGGACAAGTTCATAACTTAGAGTTTGAGTAGTCATTCACATCATGTCTTACCAAAGAGTGAGAAAAGTAAACCAGAAACTTAGTCAAACTAAAACTAAACCATTCTAGTAAGTGAAACTAAACCAAAGTACTAAATCAATTACTGCAACCATATTTTAAAGGACATATACTCTTAACCCCCACCAAATCCACTTATAACATTTTGGCCAAATCTTCTCTCATCATCAAGCTAACCTTAAAAATGTTTACAAATTCATATACACCCTTAACACCCTTTAGGTGGCGAACCAACAAAAAATATAATATAATATAATATGAAATGAGGACTTGGCATTTCAAAAATAGAAATCTTAAAATTGATATTTCATTCATGTTTTTATTATTATACTTTGTATGAGTTTATATAAAGTCTTGAAATAAACTTCTGCCAAATTTAATTTATTTTTATTTATTGATAATTAACATCCTGAAGGAAGTTTTACAATCTCTTGAACCCTGAAGATACGCGAGGTTCTTAAACAAACTTTGTGTTTCTTGTTGTTTTAGAACCAACTGACACGTCTCTCTACGTTTCATAAAACAGGTTGTAAAAAAATTTTTGTTCTTAGAAAAAAGGTTTTAGTAGAATGAAGAAGAAAAATTTATACAAGATATTTATATGGTATATATATACCACGTGGTGTGGTAACGGAGAGTTTGATTTTCTTATATTAAAATATGAACCAAATATGGTAAGAAGTTAGCGATGGGAAGTGACCTGTCTTGGTATATTTCACTAAACAATTTACTGATGAAAAGACAGAGCGTAACTTTAGGTACTCGTAGAAGTAAACACGCGCACATGTCAAACTGTCAAATTATGTTGCTGTTGATGTTAATATAGTCACTTTGTTGGCTAGACAGCAGAATTTTTTCATGTCCTCATCTAGCAGCTGGAACCGTATTCACCGGAGGAAAGTTTGGTGTTCGTTACGACAATTTATTTTATAAACAAAAAACGTGCAATATTTATGAAACGGTTTGGACTCAAATCAAGACCTAACCCTCAAAAACGTATAAGTTTGAACGTGACCTAAACACTCGACGAGTTACTTCTTCGCGAAATTGAGTGGCGTAATAGCCAAAATATTAACGTTTGTAACACTTCCTCAATGAGTAACAGTTTGGTTTTGACTTAAACCAAGACCAATCCGCCCTGAATGAAAGAGGTAACAAGGTGACAGCACCAGAGCTTTTAAAATTCCAAAACTCACAAGAACTGTGTTACATAACGAATCCAAATTGAAATAATAACAAAAACTCGTCTCATTATTATGATACTGTTACTAACCTGTCTTACTATTCTGGTCAGGACTCGAACTTTAAAAAGCATTTTAGAGTATAAAAATTATTTTTCCTTTAATTTGGTCAAGTGATTAAAATCTTCATGATTATTTTATGTAAATATTAACCCGACATCGAGAGAGATGAGGTACATAAAAATAAAAACAAAAACATCCAAAATGTCACCAAAGTCTAAATGTTTATAATTGGGGAAACAAAATTGTTTGTTTATAAATTAAACTTTGAATGAACCTCATTGGTCGTAAATCGAACCGCCATTTTTTATTTTGTCCCTCCAAACGAGAAATATTTGAAAGAAAGTTTGGTTTTGAAGTTTTTCCTTTTCCCCATTAAAAACAAATAAGGGATTCCAAGAAAAAGCTCGAAACACAATTAGCCCGAAGGAAATAAATTTTGAGTTAAAGCACAGACTCAGCTAAATTCTGTTACTGTAACTAAAATTATTGCTCTCATGGCTTTGTCATGTTAATATTGACTCGGTTCTGTAATTCTATAAAATTACTGGTTTTAGGAAGATGTTGTTATAAGTATACTGTTTCATAGAAAATGTTATACAGTTTTATTAGACTTGTAATAGATAAGTCACAAGGCATGCAGATACTTGTATGATGATGTGCTCAGTTTTGTAGTCTACTTGAAGCATATAAATAGAAAACGCGACCAACTGGAAGTCAGTCAGTGCAGTACAACGACTTGGCTAAGTAACTCGAACGGTTATCAGGCCGAGGTCTATCAGAGGTCTTCTCCTGCTAAGGTGTGTTGGGAGTCGTCTTGAGTTGGGCAGTGCTCGCAATGGGGTGACTCCTCTTTCTCTATTGTGTGGAGGTAGTATGCACCCACGTCAGTGGGTTATCCTATGGTATGTTATTTGGGTCATCCAGTAAGTCAGGGCGCCATGTTTTCTTTTTAACCACACCTCGAAGTTTGGCATGAATGAGTTGATTACGTTCTTGTCTGTCGTGATCACTGTTTCTGTCAGATCTTTCTCATTTTTCAAGTACCATACCGGGTTTGTTCTTCTGTTGAGGAAGTGTTTGAAGATCTGTGTGGTCAGCCAGCACTCCTGAGTTCATTCTTTTCAGGTGTTTGTAGAAGGCGATTCTTCTCTTTCGAATCACGTCAGTTGTCTTTGGTGTACGTTCATACGATCGTGACGTCTCCGATGTTTTCTTCAATTTTCTTTGACAAGACTCAAAAGTTTGTCGCAGTCCTTGGTTTCTACCTCTACCTTCTTTGAGTTTATTCATTATTTCCGCGTCAAGTGACTACATAACCCACCTACATACACAAACCTCGGGCTATTTGCCACATCCCTTGCCATTTAAAACTATTTCCTGTTTTCAGGAAGTATTATCCCTCTTTGATAATTAAAATTCCATCTTGTCTGTTTGAATCACGCAAATATAACTCTACTTAATGGTTAATTAACTGCTAAAATTATTCTAAATAATAGTAAATTCACGCAAAGGAAAAGGAAGAACTTTTAATGGATTCAGAAGTTGTATTCGTTTAGTTAAATTTAACATGACATTTTATCCTCGTGCCTCTTTCTTACTTTCCACCCGTTCTTTAATCGAAAACGTGTTTTTGCTCGGAGGGAAAAAAATATGTAAAGAATTTCACCACCGCATTATTAACTTAAAAGTTTTTCAAACCACAAAAAACAAAATTTTAATTAAATCAAAAAGGGAGGAAACCGAAAATTTCGTCTCGAGAGACAATTTTTTCCCCGACAGAATTCGAAATCGCTCCGCGAAAATTATTTTCATCATCCTCTCTCCCAGCTTTAAGCTGAACTTATTTGTTGGTCTAAGAAACTGGTGAGAGATATTGTTTCAGGCTTTCTTTAGGTGTAAGTAAATAAAATTCGGTTTCGCTCTCGAAGGATTCATTCGCACCTGGAGGATCTGGTTAGAGCTTGATTGATGTTAAATAAATCAGACGTCGACAATCTGTTTTTGTTTGCGGGGGGTGAAATCAACCCCGAATGGTTTTTTTTAAGTGTTGGTTGTCTATTGATAAAAACGTGAGATGGGAATTAAATTAAAATCGGTTTTTCTCTTTACAAAGGAGGATTTTAATTCGAAGAAGTCCTTGGAGATCGTTTTCTTACCAAATCACTCGAAACATGCAAGACGGCGCGGGGAGCTAGAAACAGACGAAAATGCTTTTCTTAATGGTAATTCGGCAATTCGTACAACTTATCTTTCATGTGGGTTGCGTGTTTCTAGTCTGCGACTCCGTGACGAGGGCAACATTCTAAAATTGTTTTAACAAATTATAAATACAAAATTTATTTCCCTACAACTTGTCATCAGGTCGTTTTCCTCTTTTTTCTTTTAAATGATAACTTTCAAGAGAATGAAATTGTTGCGACGGAAAGAAGTTTTTGTTTAAAATTTTGAGCCATACATAAATAACCAGAGTTAGTGTGTGCTATTGTATTGGTTATCATAGCTTAAGTCAAATTTTGGGAAGACATCTTGTATCTTGTGCGGACGATTGCAACCTAACCTGTAGAGATGACGCCGATATTATGCTCCTTGAAAGGATAGCGTGACAGGACCTCAGAATTCAGTATAAAATCGACAAAACCTTTTTTAAACATTTGCCACAAAGATCATCAAATCTTAAAGAGCTGTCACGAGGGTTCTGGCTCTCAAACACAAAGACTAACCTGAGTGTAGCCCGCTTACGGTATACCTGTTGTGACCGTTATTAAAATTCAAGGACTTCTTACGTAAACAAAAACATAGCTAATCAAAACAATACTGACTCATTTTATGTTAAATTATGTCTTTATCACTCGTACAAATGTTACATGAAGTTGACAATGCTGCAAAATAAGTACTAATTATATTCAGTATAAATCTACAGTTCTCATTATAATGAATTTTTTTTTAATCTCGTCTCGTCGCTGAACTCACGTTGTCAACTGTAGGTAAATTAGTTCTTGGGTGTTTAGTCTCCACTTGAAGTTAGAAATATTTCATAAATATTGCACACTTTCTTGTATAATTCATTTCATAGGTAATATGCACTTTTATTGAGGTTGAATGACTGTTTAGTCTGTACTCCAAGAGTTTGTATATAAACCGAATCCTCTATTAAAAATGTGCAATAATTATGAAATGAATCACGCTGATTAACATTATTTATAAAATAATTCACAAATAATAGTTCCCTCAGGCTTCATTTCATAAATAATGCACACTTTCAAGAAGATCTCATTTCTTAATTCAGCCCTAAGGTGGTCTGACCACAACATTTTTCAAACCTTCCTCATCCTCCAAATCATCCTCATGGGCCAGACTCCACCGGTTATTTGGTTTTGAAAGTACCTCACACTTCCGGTTTTGGCAGTAAACCTGTATTCATTCGCAGTGAATCCTTTCCAAATTTTATTATTAATAAATAATTTTTACTGAAAAGTATTCTTAGGAAACGGTTAGACATAAAATATATTATTTATATCAAATGGCCAATTTCCGTTTATCATATGACAAATACAGGAAGTGATAAATAAATTAGAACAGTGTCTAAATAAATTCACGCCGGAAATCGGTAGACGTTTCCGCATTCAGCAAAGAAAAAGGTTTCATAAGCAAAAAACAAAATTTTTCTGAGTAAACAGGTTCTTTCAATTTTCTGAAGCAAGAAGAAAACGAAGAACAGGAAGGAGAAACAGGGAAAACAGGAAGAGGAGTTAATAATAAACGTTATATATAGAGAAATTTAATATGGAGAAAAGTTATAACAATAGAAAAACATTTTTTGAAATCTTTGCAAAACCTTCCTTAAAAAAGGAAATTGTGTGTTGGAGATCCAGTAAGGAAGAGGCAGGAAGGAGAGAGATTTTCAAGAATAAAATTCTTTTCCGAAGGTCATTTCACAAAAATGATCCCAAAACTATACTTGAGATGATTACCTCTTCTATCTTCTATTTATTTTTATTCCAGACTTTTCCGTTTGAGTCGTTTTCTATGACCTTTTTTGCATTTCACATTTTTTTTCGCTTCCTTATCTATTCGAGTTGAGTGGTCATAGTCCCTGACTACGGAAGTAATCGTTGGGGCTTTTGAGTCCTTTCCCATATCCTGTTAGGGTCTCAAAAAGTTGAGAGCCAAATTCTAACAAAAAAAATACAAACCAACTGTTAGTATCATTACTCACTTTTTGAATACGTTTAGGTTCACAGTCTTAACATCAGATGATATACTTATTCCTTTAAATCATAATAAATTCACTATTTCATAAGTAATGCACACTTTCTGTACAGTTAATTTGGTTTGTTAGTTTGGGTTTTAATCTTATTTTTCAATTTTGGGCTTGACAGGGCGTAGGAAAGCATTTAAACTCACGACTATAACTCCTACAGTCGAGTACATTGATTTTATAGTCAGCACCATAAATCACCTTCTCTACAGTTAATTTATAAATAAATAAATAAATATTAATGTTTTTATTAATTTTGTATGACTTTGTTGGAGGTTTGTGTCCAGAACAACTGTATGGTTATAGCTGTGAGTTTGAGACATACTCCATACTTATAACATCAGAGGATGAAAAAGAAAATTAAACTCAACTCAACTCAACTCAACTAAAGTCAACTAAACTAAACTAAACTAAACTAAACTAAACTAAACTTTTCTTTGACTCAAAACCACATTTAATGAATCAAATAAAGTGCAATGACCCTGATTGTCAGTGCCCTATGTCCTGTCAATGCCCTAGGTTTCTGAATGTGTGATGCCTAGATTCGCGAATTAGAAGTTTTCTAAATTTTATAGTTATAGCTCTAATTGAGTTATAATCCCGTTTTTCACTCTTTTTTGGGCTTAACGGCAGGAGGGTTTGAACTCGTAGGTCTGAACTATAACTTATTATTTGGGACTTATCCACTACACAACAGGTTTTCTAAATTTGGGGTTTAAGAAGAAAATTGGTCAGTCGAGAATCAGAAGTCAGTCAAGGTGAGAGTTATCGTTAAACTCAGTCGAGTACAGTGTGTATTCAGTGCAAATCCGAGTATCTAGGCTTAGTTCAAGTATCCAGAGTAAATTCGAGTAGTCAGCAAGGTTTCAGGATACCTAGTGAATTCTAATCAGTGTTAAGCAATAGAGAGGGAAGAGTAGACTTCATATCAGTTTAACTGATCGTGTTATTTATTTATTATACCAGAGTCTTGGTGTTAGAATTAGTCATTTTAGACATTCAGGAATATATTCACTACAAAATCAGTTGATGTCGGAATGCATAGTGCTCAATTCACTACAAGAATGACAGCTAAAAAGAGTGTTTCTTGAAAGCTACAGGAGAGCGAGAAATTCTGTATATATTAATGAATAATTCAACGGAAAGAGAGATAGATGCATGACGAAAACGAAGATGCAAGAACCAGATTCCGAAAATCATCTCCAAAAAGAATTTTGGCCCAATTTGTGAGGAGCCTACCAGAGAAGAAAACGAACAAAGAAGTCACTGCTGCAACACGCTGCATTTTAATGACTCACAAATTCATTGTGTCAATGTGAATACCCCGCACAAAAATCAGAGAATAGAATTTGAACTAGCTGTCTTGTGAGCCAAGCCCAGACGCCTTCCGTCACCCCCAACGCCAATATTAAAAATCAATATCCACATCCCAAATAATATTTATTGTTACACTCGTTCGGTGTATAAATTTTCGAAACTAAAGAAAGAGACCGTATATAAGAACATAAAAAGTGCATCTCTGAAGAAAGGTTAGCCTTTCCCTCGTAGGCTGGTGCGTTGATAATATTTTATAGCAATAGTGTGTTACGTAAAAAGTGTCAAATCCCAGGAGAGTGACAGACGAGAGCGTAATGCTCCTTGTACCAAGTGTGAATAAACCTTAAGTTCAACATTTCCTTAAAAATATTTGCACAAAATGAAATATGTCGGAAGAAATTTGTTGTAAACAATGCTGCTTGACAGTATTATACGTTTTTTGGGGATGAGGAGAGGTGAGGAGGAAGGGAGCTTTTACATCGAACTTCTTTCTTCTTTTAGGAAATCTTTTCCGCGAAGTTGTTAAATTTGTTTTTCTTTTTTTTTTGTTTTCTTTTCTTTTGATGGATTTTCCTCCAACGTCATGGCTCCTGGTGAAACATTAACATCGAAACTGTTTTGTTTGTTTTGAGTTTTCACCGGGAAAGTTGTCTATTTACGTTGTTCGAAATGGGTTCGTGAGTATTTGAAAAGTTTTTGTTTACCAAAAATTTGTTGTCCACTTCACAAACACGCACCCAATCATTGATTTTATTACAAATGGTTTTTGGTGATTTGTTGAGTGTTGTTAGCGGCTTGGTTATCCAGAGCTTTGTTCATGCTGACCCATTGCTAAAGACAATCTTGTTGGAGAATATAACTTGGAGACTCAATTTTTTATTTGATTGGGGTGATTTGCAACAAACAGTACAAACTGATAAACAAAATGATTCGGTTAACGAGTAACAACAGTGTAACGAGTTTAAAGAAGTTTCGCATTCTGCTGATGGGGATCACCGAATTGTGCGATGGAACTTTTCGTGTCATTGCTACATCAGTCTGTTTAGAACTTCTTCCGCTAACATCTTAGTGTTTGGTAATTATTAACAATGTTACACGTAACCTTTTTTGAGTGCTTTTTAAAAATTTCAAATTTTGAGTATACTTTCCGGCGACTACAAACAAGACGAATTTGACACACGTACTCGCTTTTATTCTGCGCAGTTGTCAGTTTTACTCTAGCAGTATACAAATACGATTCTGAGTTTCTACTTAAAATTTTTGAAAAGCGTATATAAATACTAATCTCGATGAAAATCATTTTAATATAAAACTGAACCCATCCGAAAATTCGCTGACTTCAAAATATTTTCATTGTAGTTTGTTTTGATCTTCGGCCAAAAGACAAAGTCTAGTAACTGATGCCTGGTGTAGAGAATACAGTGGAACCTCTCACAACGAGTGCTTCTCATAACGAGCATTTGGAGCATATTATTGGGGAATCCTCCGACAGTTAGAGAGAAAAACACCAAACTCCGAATCGAGGCAAATTCAAAGGTGAGTCTTTCTGTATCTGTCTTATTTTCTTCACTACCACCCAAAATTCTTTCATTTTCACATTCTTAAGCTTCTTAGCTACTCCTTTTCTTTTGCTAAATACTAAAATAATAGTACTTTTCGGCCTAGAACGCATTTTCTATTTACATTAATTATATGAAAAATTTTTCGTGTATTACGAACAAAACTCCGGAACGAATGAAGTCGTTATGAGAGGTTCCACTGTACTTGGTGTAAGGAAAATTCTCTGGGATCGAGACAATGAGAATAGGAATGGATGGCGTTGCTTACGGTCACACATGTGCCGATTATTTTTTATTTTTCAAGAGAAAAGCCTTAATTACACCGTTCTGCTCCGTACTTCATACATCTGCCCATTGAGCCAATAATCTGGAGTTAATAGTTTGAGAGCTTCCCCCCAAACGCGATCGATAATAAAAAAAGATTTATGACGGGGATAGTCCAACACGGAAACTGGAACGCATTTACAATGATTTTTTAGGTTCGCTTTACTCGAAATTAGGATTAAAAACAAAACTTTTAACGTTAGGACTTGCTGAGTTTGTAACACTTTTGTTTAAGTTTGTGGAAGAGATTTTTTACACTTCTTACACTTCTTGTGCTTAAAAATTTTAAATCTTTCACAACAGCAAACCTATGCACAAATGGAACAAAGGAACTACTGCCTATATTTTCAGTGACCAAATTTTTAAGAATCTCACAAGGGACTCTGATATTCTGACTGCCTCATGTTTTCGCTCCCGGACTGTCCAGGATAGTATGATTTGGGCTTGGAGGCATATTGCACGGCCCACATATATATTAAAATCCTATTCCGAATGCTTTTAAGTATAATTTTAGTCTAAAAACAGCAAGAACTATTCTTTTAGTCCCAATATGATGCACGATGGTGTCTTATTTTTGAAGAAGCTGAGCGTGACCCTGTAGATCTCTTCTTTTGTTGGTGGTGAGCTTTTATCCCATTTTTCACTTCTTTTTTGGGTATAACTGGATGCGGGAGGAGGATTCGAACTGACGACCCTAACGTCCAAGTCAGGAACTTTAACCACTACACTAGGCCTCCCGCGTTGGTGATGAATTAGGTCATTTAAGGAAAAAAATGTGGTGCAGAGAAAATCTGTAATTAGAACCCTGGGTCAGTTCTTAGAGAAGGGATGTCTCATTTGTGAAATGAATTATTCACAATATAGTCGACAACTATTCAAATGGAATGCTCAGAAAAGTGTGCATCATTTATGAAATAAGCTTTAAATATCCTTTACCTAGTACCTGGAAAACTCTCATACAACCATTACTGCTTCCTTTCTGTCTTCTTAGCCTCTACCTCTTTCTTTTGTTTGCTAGAGATTCTTTACTGTTTTGTCAAAACTAGACTCCCTTTCACTTCTTATCCTGTAGTGCAAATAAAGTAGCAGAAGATTTTCTTGTCCTTTCAAAAATTTGTCTGTAGCAGAGTGTCGTTATGATTTTGACTGATAAAAAAAATAATTAAAGTTGAGTTTTCCAACAGAAAACTGGGTCACTTGAAATTATCACATGTGTCAATGGAGGACCCGAGGTTCACAGGTTGCTCACACCTGCTCTTAACCTCTCCTTGGACACATGTCACCATTCTCTCGGAAGTTTGTTTTTGAATGAAAATTTATTAAAAGCTTCACCAGATGAGGGGAAAAAATGGAAAATAAAACTTTTAAAAAATGTAAAATTAAAATATTTTCATGGGAAATAAAAAAAAGGGTTTTCCTTCAGGTGAAAAAACACAAAAAATGATGCAACCCATTCAATTCGATGTTTTCCTCAACTCAGCTGATTGAATTCCTACTATCAACTTTAATGGTGTCTTCCTAAATCCTATTTTTTTTTTGGTTTTTAACTTCGTTGAAAAGTTTTTCTCTGCCCCTTCCTTATTCTCTTCACTTTTCAAAGTTTGACTGAAAAGGGAGAAAAAAGATCTAACTTTTTTATTTTAACTTTGACATCTTTTTTCTCCTTTCCTTCATTTTCATTTTGCGCTTGACAATGACTGACTTCCATATTTTCTTACATCAAAGATTTCCACTTGAATCTTCGCCTTGTTTTACTTGTTTTTTCATCAGGCCATCTTCGGTCCATTTCTGATTATATTCTGTCCTTCTCGTTTTCTTTTTCAGCTTTTTCGCTTGTATTCTGTTATTCCATTTATTCTCTTTGTTCTTCAGAGTGACCCCGCTTTCTCGTATTTCCTGACCCAGGTTTCTCATGTACAGGTCTTTCTTGTTGTTGGTAGTCTTCTTGAATCCATTCTCACCATCATCCGTAGAAGGCGATTCTTCTATTCCGGATCACGTCAGTCACCTCTGTTTATCTTTGGTAGATGTTTGTATAGTTCAGAGGCTTCCCAACTTTTTGTGTCGTTGACCCCTTGCCATGTTTTGGGTAGACCTCCTACTTAAATTTGTAAATCTCTCACTGTAGTGAAGTTTAATGTTGAAAACTTAAAGAGTGCTTGTAACAAGATGATACTGGTATATCAGGGGTCGGCAACCTATGACTCGTGGGTCACCGAGTGACCCATTTCGTAATTTCAAGTGACCTACTTAGTTCCGAAAACAAAGTATAAGATACGCAAATATTTGTTTCCCCAAAAAATGTTTGTTGAAGAGCTATGAACTTACCAAATTTGAATCCAGTATATCATATAAAAATATCGGTTAAAGCCCCACCCCGCTTGACCGGATATGGAATCGGCCGATAGTATGTGAAATACATTTTGGTTTTCGGACCAAAAAAGGTTATCGACCCCTGTGGTATACCATTATGTGCAGGTTTTTAAAAGTTCAAAATTTATTACGACCACAAAGCGAATGCCTACATCCTATAATTTACAGTTTTATAAACCTACAGTATATAATAAATTTTAGCTCACAGGTACTTCTATAAACAATGTATATGTCTTTATATAGTATAATATAAGTAAATAGGTACTATCAGTGTATGTTGAGATTCAGTATCGTGGACCCCATTTTCATTTCTTGGACTCCTAAATTTTTTTCACTGACATAGACCCCTTGCAGGTTGTCATAGACCCCTGGGGGTTGATACAGACCACTTCGGGAACCACTGGTATAGATCGTAATTGTGACGTCTCCGGTGTTCGTTATTTTTGAAAGTGGTCGAAGTCACTTCTAAAATAGAAATTTAAAAATATAATTTTATCTAAGAAACAAAGAATAGATTGACCTTTAAGCTACAAGACATTGTTAATTGTCTTAAATGGTTGACTGAAGAAACCGTTTAAGTGAACTGGAACTTACATAAATTTTTCGATGGATTTCATTTCGCGATTATATTTATAATAATAGAAAAGGAAAAACCTTGACACTAAATTATCCATTCACCACACACCTTTTTCTGTATTTATTAAACTTTCTATAGTCAAAAAAAATGGCTAAACAAAGATATAATAGTTTAGCTCGTCATTGATTGTTTGTCATCAGTTATTGGTTTTGGTATGTCCTGACCGTGGAATTAATACTTTTCTTCTCTGATTATCAGAAAATGTTGTTAGTTCTTCCGCGACTGTCTCTTTTAAAGTATCTTCTAACCTCCCTCTATCAGTATACTTTAGTTTTATCTTTGGAGTTCTTTTTGTTGTCATAAAATTTATATTATAATGCGGGAGGCCTAGTGTAGTGTTTAAAGTTCCTGACTTGGACGTATGTTTGTGAGTTTGAATCCTCCTCCCGCATCCTGTTATATCCAAAAAGAAGATGAAAAACGATCAAAACCACCACTATAATACTGAACCACTGAAAGCTTGATGTACTTTTGTTAAAGTTCAAATCATTGTCAAGATCATTGTTGAATCATGAGTCAAATTGACCCACTTCTAATAAAACAACATCCTTAACTCTAGTTTTGAAGTTTGATCAAATAAGCAATTTACGTTATGACTCTGTGTGACTACCAAATTTTAAAATCTTTTTCATTTCCGGTGACCCAGCTTTATCTTCCTCAAAAAGACTTCCTGTTCCTGCTTTTTGTCGTGTCCAAAAAGTACCGGAACATTCATTTGGTAGTCCGTTATTCGTTTGTAGTCCGCCTAGAGTCGTTTGTAGAAAGCTTTTGTTCTTTACCTCATCCACCATAATTCAAAAATTAGAAAATTTCTAGCTTCTTACGGTGACTCTAATTTCTCAAAAGCTTGGTAGGCTAAACAAAAAAAAAATTTTCACAAAGGAAAATGTAAATTAATATTCCCTCACTCTCTCTAATATCTTTCTCAACAAACAAAAACAAAAAGAAGAGAATTCAAAATTAAAAATACTCGAGTATATATACTAAAAAAAATTAGCATAAACTTAATTACAAGACAATGTCTATGCCAAACATAGCAAAAAAAAACTTTCTAAAATTAAATTGCTCTTAAAAAGTTATTCTCTAGTTCAAGACAAGAGATAAAATGTTGAATATCAAAAGAAGATGCTTTTAAAAGGAGTGAATTATAAAAAAAAAGATGAAAGAGAAAAGAGGGGGAAAGACAAAGTATAGTGAACAAAATATAAACAGAAATTTTGAGACAAATTAGAGGAGCTAAAAAGGAAAATGAGAAAACAAGGAAAACTGGAAAATTTGAATTTATCTTAATGGTAGGTTAAGAGTAAAAGAAGATTTTTCAAAATAGAAGGGAGAACAAAATGGATCCATTAGATGAATGAAAAGGCGTAGAATAACGATAAAAATTACGGGGCGTGAGAATCTCTCTTTCTATTGTGATTTCGAAAAGTTAAAAAATTAAAATTTGAGGATGTAGTTGAGATACTGGTGTCGAACCTGTTTAGTTAATTTAAAATTGTCCGAGTTTGGTGTACACAAATTCGATGGATGATAAATTCATTAAAAAGTAAAAATTAGAACAAGAATATCTACAAAAGTTCCAAAAGCCGTTGGAGTTACTTCGCCGATTAGTCTTATTGGACTGACCGACAATTGGTCGCGTGTTCTATTTATATGCGTTTGCTATAAGCCTTATCTCGTCTTTCGTCAAGTTTCTGTATCAATTGTGACTTGCTTGTTATAAGTCTGAGTCACAGACATTAGTTAAAACACTGACACACTCAAATGATGTTTTGCCAGGGCATCAGCTTACTGGAATCCTCAGTGGCTGGTTTTCCACAACTTCTGTAGAAGTGTACTCATCATTTGAGATGACGACTAACTCTAGGACCAAGGTCAGCAGGTGTATAACTAATGAATCAAGGATTTTTATTTCAGGAACTGGATGATATGAAGACAGAAATAACAAAAACGTTACCCACAGGAGAATTTAGGTGATACAGCAAAGAATCCCAGAAAGTAATGATAACACTACGATACCCGAGGGTTGTCACCAGGTAAACTATTGAAATAGTTACAGTTTTGGACAACTTGAAGGACAAGAGGACAGAACCCACTTTATACATATATAAATTGCTTACACATGCAAACATGCGACAATACTCACAACATATACTGTATAACGTAATATATAACACTAATACTACTACATATATCCACTTTATATATAGACAAACCGTGTGCTTAAATGATAATTAAAGGGCGAAGGTCTAAGCACTTATCTACTCAGTTTTTCCTTCCCCACGATGAGTTTCCTCCAGGGCTCACAACCTTCATTCATTTTGAGCCGAAGTGTACTATATAAGTTGACACTGCTTACTTCATAGCTAAACTAAAGAGACTAAAAAAAAAGCGATGCTCCCAGTTTCGTATAAGCAAACTCTCTAAAAACCTTTCCATCGACAAAAAGCAAGCAAAAATCTCTTCTACCACCATTCCACCACCACCACTACCTCCTCCTCCGTCTCCCCGCACGCGAAAACATAATCATTTTACTGTGTTCCCGGCAAAAATAAAATTATGTCAATTTTATTTACATATGACTGCAAACGACGTAAATTTTACTTAATAAACTTTTTCATTGCTCACTCTTTCCGTCCGCTTTATTTAATTTTCTACAGATATTCTATTTTAATGTTCTACCGCTTCCGAATCCGAATGAAAAAGAGATGAGAATAAAAGAGATGGTTGGGAGATTTTTCGGATGGTGTGGAGGGCGGGGGCGGAGGCAGAGGAAGAGAGATGAAAAGCACGACAGCAACTACACCAACACGAACAAAAAAAAAAGTATAAATAAATAAATAAATCTAAAACTCGGAATTTTCAACTTGACAACAAATATGTTTCGCTTTCTGCGGTTTTCCCAATAATGAATTTATTTCCAACGAAATTAAGGGATGGTAAGGGTGTGGGGGGGTGGGGTAAATAAATAAATAATTATTTTAACAAATTAATACCGTTAAAGAAAACTGAGGAAATATAATTAAAAATTTCGTTTTATTGATTGCTCGCGAAGGAGAAAAAGAAAAGAAGAAAGGAAGAGAATTAACTTTTTTAACGTTTTGAAAACAATAAAGGATGGCGAAAGGAGAAAAAAAACTAATAAATTTAAAATTTATTTTTATTTTTACTTGTTTTATATTAGCGAAGCAAAAAAGGAAAAAAAAAGTAAGTTGGTAGGAAAATCTTTTAATGAGCGTGAACGTGAAGGTTTTATATTACTGAAGCGAAGAAGAAAAATAAAATAAAAACCCTAAAAATTCTTCTAATGAGCGTGAACAATCATTTTTATACCCTGGCTGCCTTCTTTTTTCCCTCTTCTTTGTTTTAATTGGACTTTGAAAATATTAAGGAATTACTTTTTTAACTTAAGCAACTAATTTCCTTCCTCAAAGTATTTTTACTTTGAAAAGTTAGTTACAATACCTATTGTGATTTCGTTAAAATCGCTCACTTTCTAAAACTGTGACTCGGGAAAGTGTTTTAGAGCAGGGGTGTCAAACTCAAAAGCTAACTTAGGCCCAATAAACAATGTTTAACTGTAGGTAAAACCTCAAAAATTGTTCATCCCTGTTTTAGAGTGTCGTGTCGTATGGGAATCAAATGATTTGGTGGTTAAAAAGAAAGCTAAGCTGTCGACTTGCTCGTACAAATGAGTACTAAGTTGGTATTGTTAAGGGGTAGTACAATGAAACAACATATAAACACACAAATTTTTTTTTGTCTCTCTCGTTTCGTCGTCAACACTTTTTCTTAGACCGCTTCCTCCAGTATTCCTTCATTATCCTGCTACGTTCCTTCTTCCTCTCCGTAGACTACGTTCTTCCAGTCCTCAATTTGGCTCTTGGGCGGATCCTCTGACGTTCCAGTTTCTTAAGCATTGTGTCCCGCCGCTCGAGGTCTTGCCGTGTGATACTCAGTTCTTCAAGATCTCTCTCGATTTCCATACACAAATTATAAATTAAATTGCCATAATTAACCTAATTCTTGCTTCAAATAGAGCGTGGAAGGAGTACTGTAGTGGTTAAAGTTCCTGACATATACGCAATGATCGTGAGTTCCAATCCTACTCTCGCGTCCTGTTATACCCCCAAAAACGATGAAACGGGATTAAAACCAATAGTACAGATAATCTGGAACTGAGTCTATCAGAGACGTCTTCAAGTGTGATAGAATACGAAGGAAGGAACCTAAAAAAGTTCAGGTATAAGGAAGATAGTTCAATATAACAGTGTAACTCTAAAAATGACCTGGAAAAGCATTAAAACTTCCTAGGGATTCGTATAACAGAACAAAATAAACTTTTACGACGACATGACTCATTATATCGATTGAAAATTAACACAATTTAAGTAGCTCCACATTTTTATGACGATTTTTTGAAATTAGTGAGCTTTCTAGACAAGCTTTTTCACGCTGTTGTTAGGGTCTGACATCTCTTTAACTGTTCTATCATCAAACAGGTTCAAAAAATATTAATTTATAAGCCATTACACTTTAATCTATATGCTTGAAATGAGATTCTGTTTATTCTAACACTCGCAGAATAAGACATATACTGTATGTGATTGTTTAGATGTATGACGTCATTGACTTTTTAGAGCTACTTGGATGATGAGGTTCTTCATTTGTTTTCTGACAAGATGTCATTTTAGTAGGCTTGGGATTTCAAATTTTAAACTCCTTAATATATACTATGATATACTGGTAAATGATAGCTAGATTGTATGAATTGAAAGGTATAACTGAATAACTATTAAATAACGTTCGAATGGTAGATATACACCAAAACCGAACACCCTTCCGTTCAGGCCGATGACAAGTTTCTTCAAGATTTGGCGAATTTAGTCACCTCGACACCTAGTTGGCTAACCGAGGGATGATCAAAAACTTGTTTGAGCATTTTGTAAAAGAATCAAATTACCAATCACAAATCTCTATATTATTGAAAGAACGTTGTCAGCCTTGTCATTGGTCGGTTGGATGACGCGTCATAGAAATCAGTGAGATGTGATATATATACAGATAGATGGACAATTTGAGGAGTAGACAATTTAACTAGAACTACTGAGAATCGGACTAATTTATCCAGGTCGAACCAACTCAAACCAGAACTGACTCACGATCAGGCAAGAAGAGAGGAATTGATCATCACACAACAGTGATGTCTGTGAGGTCTGTTCTTAGGTTGCACTAGAATATATCGTGGCTCCGATACTCGCAAAACTAGATCTGACTGTGTAGCTCATAAAAACTCTCAAAATGAGCTTGTGACTGATTTGAATTTTCATTTTAATAACTCCTTCGGGATATTTTGGGGGAAGGGGGATGCTCGAAGATGGGAAGGAGTGAAGGGAAGAATTTGATGATTAATAAAAAGTTCGACTTAAAAGAAAATATTGAGAGCTTAAGTTAACAAAAAAGTTTTTAATGCGATAAACTTAATTATTCTTAGCGTTTATAACCCAACCTAATGCTGAAGGTGTGTTTACCGAGAAACTTTTCTTTTAAACTTGCGGCCATGTACTGTATTTTGAGGTAATCACTTCATTAAAAATTAGTTTAGTCGTGGTAAAAACAAAACAAAGTAATAATAATGATAATGCTCCATCTTATTTTCATTTTGATTGTATTCAGAAATAAATAAAAATTATATTGTAATCGCGAAAAAGACACCCATGATTGATTGACTGAACGATTTGAAGGACGTCGTGACTAAAATAAATGGAAGACAAGCTTGACTTCCGAACTGTGAACTTTACTTCCACGTGTTTATGTTTCATTCCAAAAAAAATGGTTTCTGGAAACTGGAGAAGTTTTAATGCCAGATGATTTATCTATTTATATTTTAAATCATACATCGTATTCTCACATCCACGGGATGAGTCAAATATAAGATGGAGTGGTATGTCATTACTATAAACCAGTGGTCCCCAAAGTGGGTGCTGCAGCGATTCAGGGGGACGGTGATGGCTGTAGGTGAATTTGGGGTGATAAATAACATTTAGAGGGCAGTGATAGTATAAAAGAAAGGAGAGGAGACTTAGAAAAGTTAATTTTGTTATTCCTCACTGTACGCTTCCATTCTGCAGGCAGCGAGACCATAAAGCCGCTGGTAAAAGAAACTATCGACGAACCAGGAAAAAATCGAGTTGAGAGATGTTCGATGACGCCTTATATACTGTATATTATTACATATTATATGGTTCTTATTAAATACTATTAAGATTAATTTTAAAATTTTCTAGAAGCGCCGAATAATTTTTTTTTGGAAAGAGAAACGACCAATTTGGAAACCACTGATCTATGAAATGATTTATTTATAAAAAGTGTGCATTATTTATGAAATAAAACTCTCATAGAAGTGCGGAATGAAAATGAAACAAATTCACTATAACAATGTGCATTAGTTATGAAAAGAAAACTTTGTGAAAGTGTGCATTAATTATGAAAGAAATAGGTGTTCGTTCGAATAAGTTGCAAATTCTCTAAGCGTCCAATACTAGAGAGCCACTACTCTCTACTAAATTGTTTTTACTAAAACGGAAATAACTTTTTAGTATGACTAAAAACCTCTTCATTCACAACAACCTGACATCAAAGGTGTCATACTGGTAGCCCCCACTCTCGAAATGGTTTTTTGTTTCCTAAAATTTTTGTTGCTTAAAAAATTTTTGATTTCGAAGATAGCAGTGCCAAGCACTTGAATATGATCGCTCAAGACAAGCGTTAAGTGCTAGTATGCAGGTGTAACTACCTCGTCAAACGTTTCCTCAGCTGTAGGTGCCAAATTTTCACGAAAAATTGAAAGCTTCTTTCAACCTACAGCTTTTAGAAATGTCTCAATGACGTAAGTACAGGTTCTCTAGTTTTACCAAAAATTTGACTTCAGTAACAATCATCATTAACACTAACAGCCGGGGAAATTTCAAAAACTGACATTTCTCAACCCCCATTAAGAATACAATTTCTTGAATCTTACAGGTTATCCAACTGTAATTTAGTTTAGCCCCCTTAATGCCCTAATTTTGCCCCATCCACAATCATTATAAAAATTGAAATCGAGGATAAGGAAGCTCATAAAAATCCAAACAAAAAATTAATATAATAAACATGAATTTAAAAAATATATTTTAATGAATAAATAAATAATATAAATTAATGACCTAATCCCTACAACAATTTTAGTTAAATTTAAAACAACTTGCAACAAAAAAAATGTTTGGTAAAAAAATTTTAAGTCATAATTGAAGTCGGATGAAATTGATTTTAAGAGAGGTACTGTATGTAAAGGTTAAATTGGATTCTCAGGTTCGGTATAAGTTAGACGAAATTGTTTTGAGATCGATTTTGAGAAAAGTAAGAAGAAGTAGAAAAAATTATTTATTTATGTATTTATAGAGAAGATATGAAAATAAAGCTCTGGACTTATTTAATAATTAAAATTATTCGTTCTTTTAATCATTTTCAGGGACGGCGAAAGGATTTTGGGTTAGGAGATTGCCTTTCCCCGTCCTTTCAACGTCAATAATAATTTAATTTGAATTGTTTCTTGTACTTCTTTGACCGCTTTTGATTTGTTTTCGTCATCATTTTCTTCCTCCATTTGAAATGAAATTTCCTGCCATTCGTGTGATTTTGAGAATTCTATTATCGTGCTTAGGAAAGTCAGCAAAAAACCGGTTTCGTCCTCTTGGTTCGATTCGATGAGTTCCTTAATACTCGAAACCATGTCCAGAATGTCCGCCGAATCCAAATTCTTTGTGAAAGTGCTTCCCGCCCTTCTTTCCGAATTCGTGTTCGTTGGAGAAATGGGATTTCTCTCCTTCAGATCCGTGAAACCCTTTGGCACCGCTATGATGGTTTCCTTTGTGGTGTTCATGCTTTTTGAGAAACTCATCGGAGTGGTGTCCGGAGTTTGAATGTCCACCCTTTTTATGGGCTCCACCATGAGATCCATGATGTTGATGGTGTTTTCCGTGTTTTTCGTGGTGTCCGCCATCGTCAGCTTCATCGTAGAAGGAATGTTGCTTTTTGAATTCGTCTTTGTGGTAGATGTTGTGGAAACCGGTTGTCTTGTGTCCCTTTTTGTGGCTCTTCTTTGAGTTGTAGTCCTCACCTTCTTCTTTCTTTTTCTCTTCTTTCACGTCTTCGTATTTTTCATCTTCTTCGAAGTGACCTTTCTTGTCACCTCCGGATTCCTTGCTGTATCCTGAGTGGTGATCTTCGATGAGTTTCTTCAGTAGGTCTTCATTGAATTCCTCGAAATCCTTGAAGCCTTTTCCTCCCTTTTCTCCTCCATCGTGGTAAAATTCTTCAAACTCCTCGTCTCCCTTTTCTTTCAAAAATTTTTCATCCTCTTCACCACTAAAATGTTTGCCTCCGAAGTGATGTTTTCCTTCTGAGTGATGGTGCTTGCCTCCTTTGTGATGTTTGCCTCCGAAATGGTGTTTGCCTCCAAAGAGGTGTTCCCCAAAATGTTCACCACCGAAATGCTCACCACCAAAATGCTCACCACCGAAATGATGTTCAAAAGGTTCTACTTTAACCGGATGAATGAAGGTTTCGTAGCCTTGGTTCATGAACTGAGTGAAATCGTGAGGTTCGATGTAGTGGCTTTCCCCCAGCTGGACAATCGTCGCCGGATTTTTCCCATCACTTTGGTAGATATATCCACTTGCGGAACCATCCAAATCGGATTTGGAGGCGTGAGCCACGAACATCTTTTTAGCACCGTCCGGACTAGTCAAAGTCATCGTCTTTGACAACTTCGCCGACATGGACATGCATGAGCACGAACACACAAAAGTAACCAATACGAATAACTTAAGCATTTTTGATTTGGTAACTGGCAACAGATTCAATTCCGATCCGACAACTGATTACGTTTTTTATCCAATCCACTTTTTATATGGACTTCAAGTATGTGGAAAATTATGGTTCAGCCTATGAAAAAAAAGGGGAGATTCAAGGATATTTAATTTCGAAATCCTACCTATAAAAAGAAAATGTCGTAAGTTTAGTAAAATCAAAGAGTAACAACATTGACATAATTAGCAAGTAGGATATGGTTGAAGTGCCGTACACTCTGAAAGGTCGGACGTGAATGTACGTTTGGGATTTTTTTTTTATTTACTATTCTATACTGTTGTCTGTCTCAAAACCAACCGAAATCAAATTGATTAATTACCATTGACTAATAAGAAAGTAATTATTTGTTTAATAATAACAGAAACCGTGAAAACCGAGGAATTTAAATCGGTTTTTTCGAGAAACGTGGCCAGGAACCGGTTGGCTGTTCCCAGAAATCGGTTCCCGGAAAAATGTGGCAATCGTTTGTCACTTTCGAGTAAAACGGTCGAAACGGAAAACGGAAATTTCAAAATAATTTACTTCGAATCAGAGACGTCGAATTGGTGGCTTCCGGACCGCATGTGATCCTCGGGGTAATTTCGTTTCGGGCCTACCATCCCCTAAAAAAAAAATTGAAAACGGGAAAGCCTTGTACGGGCAAAAATTGTATTCTAAGAAGGTCTATTCATTCACGTAACTCAAATTGCTCTTCAAATTTTTTTACAGTTGGGAAGTAAGATAAATATAAGATGACATCTCAATATAACGAAGTGAGCTGTTTTTGGTTTTTGCAAAAAAAAAGTAAAATGAAATATAGGTAGAGTAACTTTAAAGCGCCCCCAAAAATCTGACTTCAGGGGTGTCACATTGGTGGTTTGCGGCTTGTTTGGACCTCGAGGTTAACTTTTTGTGGTTCACGATCCTCTAAAAATAAACGGGAAACAGGACGGAAGGCTTAAAGGACAAAATACTTTAGGAGATTTCGAGGTGATAACGAAGACAATTACATAATGTGTTTTAAGGCGAATTTATTTCATAAATAATGCACACAGCGATAGCTTATTGGTAGTGCTAGCGTACTTTCGTAACACTTTTTACGGATATCTCCTTAATCCTCTACTGCTTTTCCTTTTCTACCTCTTCTCTCATAGCTCCAGTCTTCCTTGGGTTTCATCCAAACCGTTGCTTGGGTTAAAACGTTGGTCTGCTACCCAGACTAGTGCTTGGTGTTTCATATTTGGAGACAGGTGGTAGTTAACAAGAGAATTTGATAAAAATTATTTCCGCGTTTGAGACAACTGTCTAACTGTAACAGGTTTTATCTTGTCTTAGACAAGGTAGAGTCTTAAGCTGGTGGTGTGACTCCTGAAGTTATACATATGGCTCATATACACTACAACAAATTGAAAACAGGGTCAACACAAGGAAACAAAGTAAAAAGCTTTTTAGACATGATGTAGAGGGGGTCTATATCGATCCCAGGGTCTATGACAACCTGCAAGGGGTCTACGACAGCGAAACAAAAAATTAGAGGTCCATGAGATGAAAACGGGGGTCCACGATTGTGTATCTCAACATACACTGATAGTACCTATTTACTTACATTATACTATCTTATACTATAAAGACATGTAAATTATTTATAAAAGTACCTATGAAGAAATTTACGAAAAATTAAGATCAGGTTAGTAGGGGGTCTACCCAAAACCGGAAAACATGGCTGGGGGTCTACGACACAAAAAAATTTTGGAACGTCTGATGTAGGTTGTATATAATACGTTACAGTAGTAAGTGGCACACCTACGATCACACAGAAACTGAAAATTTTCAAAATTACCTTTGGAATCATTTACAGGATTCCATCAAACTCCCCCTTCCCCGGAAAATTTTTCTTCCCGCAAGTAGGTTTGGAACGAAATTGTTTTTACTCTTCTTAAAAGTCCTAGATGTCACAAAAAGTAATTTAATTTTTGTCAAATCTTACTTTGAAAGTTGACAAATTTTTTTCTTTCTTTATTTCTTTTGTTCCGAGAAAAGCTTAACTAGTTTTTTCTTCTCTTCTAATTTCTCCTTCAACTGTCCCAGAGAGCTCTTCGTTGGAATCATTTTCTTCAATTTCCCTCTCTCTCTCTCTTTCCTTTTTCCTCTCATCATATTATTTCAATTATTTTTTTCTCCTTTTTTATTTTCAGCCGTTGTTCTTGTTAATTTGTCAAAGAATAAAGCTGATTACAGAAAATTTTTTTTTTTGTAAAGCTCAATTTGATTTGATGAAAGGAGTAAATGGTCGTAACAGTAGTTGTAGTAATGACTAAGGGAATTTCCTCTCGGTTCTTTCGACATTTGTCAATATTCACGGAACTAATAGTATTAGGCTATATATTGAAATTGTTTCTCATTTGCTATGGTACTTAGATCTTGTTTTGTGGTTTTATTAGTATCATGAGGAAATCTACCATTTTATTAAAAAGATACTTAACAGTGATTTGATTGGCTGTTTGAGTGGCATGTCACCGGATTGTGATAACATTGTTTTATATTTAAGCTAATAAATATTACTAATATGTGGACCGGAAAGTAATGTCGTATATATGTTACGATAAAAGTGGAAAATAGGATGAGTATATGGGTAGTTATTCATAATCGCCAGCTAACCTTGGTTAATGTGACAAATTAATGAATATTTATCACATTTACCGGGTAGTTTATAAAATCTCCAACTCGTAACAGTTTGCTCACATGCTTGGCTTCTGTTTCTTTTCTGACTAAACGTAAGCAATCTAAGGAGTTGTGCTCTTGAGTAAGGGTGAATGAACCTCTCTGCATGAAGAGGAGAAACATGAGAAGTCACAGAAGGTAAGCGGGTGAGCAAACTTTGATTATTTTTCCTGTTATGGGTTGGAGATTTTATAAACTATCCAGTAAATGTGATAAATACTCAGGAATTTGCTGGCGATTTTGAATAACTTCCTATATTAATCCTATTTATCGCTTTTACCGTAACAAATTTTAGAGTTTAGCGCACAGGACCGGTCCACCTAATATTACAACATTTTGTGCATACATAAATTTATTTATGAATCTCTTAAACACTACACAACCAGATTTTTCAGTAAGTAAACCTATCCTAATACTGTATAGTAACCTTCTCCATTCTTCTGTATTTCTTTACTCCAGCCAGTCTAAACCCGCTATCTTCATTAAATAATTTGTACACCTCAGTCTATATCTCTCTTTTGTCTTAGTTTTCATTAGAACTTATACTGCAGCTGTCTTAGACATTCTGTCGTCTCTCTCGCGAATAATATGATCTGCTTATTTATATTTTTCGAATTTTGCTATTTCAATTGTACCTCTTATATTTTAATTTAATCCTAATCATCATCACTAATTATTTATGATAGACGTTTTGAAGGCTACGGTGGGTTGAATTAGTTGATATTGTCTGGGTTATGCTGATGTCTACAAAGCAACAAAGAAGCATACTTTATACAGATAATTAATTTAAAACATTTTTAATTGCCTATAATTTAATTGCCATTTCAAATTACAAGTAATAAGTTACGCGGGTTTCTATCTAGAAACAGGGCAGTGTCGTAGACTCAGGGAATGGATAAATAATATACCTGGGAGTTTGGTAAGAAAGAGTGGATAAAGTAAATGTAGTATAGTAAAAGGAGGTTAGATCAAAATAATGTTAGTGTCTAACACTAATTAATGTAGAAGAGCAGTAATGTAGAGTAGCTGTAGTAATAGTCTTCGTATTGGTATTCATTACATTATCTATTAGAAAATAGATTTTATCCATTTCAATCCAACAACATTTAATTCTTACAACAGGAATTGGGAGGAGAAAAAAAGGGTTCAAATTTCGGGATGTGATGACAAATAAATATTTTTTTTTAACTAAAGAACGCGTCGAGAAGAATAACTTTACCCTACCCTGAAAATCTCAAAGAAATTTGAAGTGTTTAGGCTGAACAAAAGGCCAGCATCCCGAATTTCGGATCAATACTCTTCCCTTTGAGCTCGCCGGGATTTTCTATTCTCCCATACGGGCTCTGGGCATTCGGAGAATAATAGCATCGACTTCCATTTCACACCTGGCTAGACAAGTCCTACTTACTTAATTTATGGAGAAAAATGTTTCTGACAGTTCAAATCATCAAACGAAACAAAGGCGACCGCCCCTCGGAATCGCGCTACGGGTGAAAACTCTTGAGCCTTCTTTCTGATTTTTCCCCCGAACGTTTTTCCGGTTTTTCTCTTTAGTCCGTCTTTCTCTCTCTTCCGCCTCCTTCTCCTCTTCTCTTCTTTTTCAACTTTTTGTTCCCAATTTTAATTAAAAAGTTGGCCAGTTTCACCGATGTTCTCTGCTTTGAGGTTTTTAATTTTCCTCCCTCGCCGTTATGTTAATTTTTGTTTTCATAACTCTCACACTGTAAACACTGGACTTGACTTTTTTTTGCTGACTCTTCTTCCTATCTCATAGTGATTTGTGCTTGTGTTGAACCGTTTTTTTCGTTTTTAGATGTATATATATATTTTTTATACAATTAATTGTGTTTCTTTTACAATTTCCTTTTATTTGTTCCATTTGAATAGTTCTATTTGGAATCGTTGGAGAATTTTTTTATTTTCTGATTCAAATTTTAGCAAAAGCTTACTACCAACACAAGATAGTCTTTTTATGTTTGTCTAGAGGTTTATTATCTATACGAATTAGTTCTTTTATCTTTTACTTTGTTTCTTCATTTTTCTTTTCCCCTTTAGTAGAAGGAAGTGGCAAGTATGTTGTTTAGTTTTTAGGACTTTGGAGTGTTTTAGTGTGGAGTTTTTAGGAGTGTTCGGTACTGTATACTAATATATTATTATATTCTTTACTCTGTTTTTATTATATAATTTCATTCTAATATAGTTAATAAGATATCTTCGCTAAATTTAAGATACGCAGGTTCGAAACTTCAAAAACCTATTTGCATCGAACTAGCCAACAATAAATTTAGCACCACCCAGTTGTTATAATATATAAAATTTATTATTTATACTTTTTTGTACTTTAGAGTATCTGATAGAATTCTAAGACTAAGTTAAATTTTTGATTTTGCAGCTAGCGTGTCCCATAGCCGTATTTCCAACCGATGAACCTACTTTGAGTATGCCTGAAATGACCCTGATGTCAGCGAGACTACCAAAGATGCACTGGATCTGTCTACATAGTGTTGGCGGAAAAATATTCGTCCGGGATAAAGCATTTCGGGTAAGTGAATAATCAAGTAGCTACAGCAGTAGACAGAGTTATTCATTCTGGTACTTGTATGTGTTATATTGGTGGTGGTTTTAGTCCCTTTTTCACCCTTTTTTGGGTATAACAGGATGCGGGAGGAGGTTTCGAACTCTCAGGCGTCCAAGTCAGCTTTAACCACTACACCACTCCTCCCACTTGGATGTGTTATATTATCATACCAGCTTTTGAGTTATCAAAATAAACTTCAATCAATCTTCTGAGATTTGGCCCTGTTCAAAAATGAGTGCACCGACCACAATTCCAATCCACTCACTCACCTTATACTGTGTGTTCACCAGCATTTGTCCTCAAACTTACCCTTTAGGTTTACCTCTTAGTGACCTTCAAGCCCTTACCACTACTCAATAAAAAATTAAACAAAACTTATGGAGTCGAACTTAACAATTTGTCTTCTGCTAGATTTTATGTTTTGAATTTTTTTCCATTTTTTATGATACTATTAAGGGCCCTAAAAGGGTTTCGTTTAAAAAACCAATTTTTTCCAAAGAAGCAAAACCGATAGCTAATAATGATCAGATTGGATAAAGTTCAGATAATTTGGATTATCTTCTTGGTTATTTAAGAGAAACGCCCATTTTGTAAAAAGGTTTTTTTTTGTGAAAGGAGGGAAGTTGTTGGAGAATGTTTTATTGATGGATGATTGTAGCAACGGGAGGAAATCGTTGGTTAATCATAATTTAAGAATTCAATTAATGAATTTGGTCAGAGAAGGCGTTCTCCGGCAGGAGGAGGAGGAGGAGGAGAGAGGGATATTCGTTTAAATAAAACCGACATTTATTTGATTTCAATTAACTTTGTCTCGAGTCGAGGTTATTTAACGAAAGTGAAAGATATTCTCAGATCACTTTCCCAAATTACGACACTTTTGTGATTGTTGCTTCACGTTAGCTTTGGCCGTGGAATTCACGCCTGATCAAATTTCGTCCGTGAAACAACGGTTCATTAACACCACTTTCTTCTCTCTTTCATTCACATAAATTATTTTCAAATAATTTTTTTTTTAATCAAAAGGCAAAAAAAAATTCGCAGAACTCGGTATTGGTCTGGTACCAGTGGCGGGTAGTCTATAGAAGTTGTGGAAATGACTCCTTCTTTTGTTATAATATACATACAACTTCCGTGAATAGTTGTCTGCGTAAGTTTGTTGTTCCTGTTAATAGTTTATTTGAAAAGACCAAATGAAAGAAAGATGACGTATAAGGCACCAGGAAGTTTTCTGTATGTGGCATAAATCGGACTGTTGTGGTGAGAGTAGATAATAATTTATGTACTCACAATACAGATGGAGCTTTGCATTGTTACATTATAAAGTAGCCAGACCGCATGATTCTTGCTTGCAGTTCGGAGTAGCAATCTCCCAAGAGAATACTGTACACCAAAATGTCGTTCACACCTGTTGTCAGTTTGATTAATCTGACTGGTTTAAAATTTATAAACTTAATAATGCTTATAATAATTATTATTTAACTTATAAAATACGTTAAAGAATTTCCGGATTGTTTCTGGATCATCACATGACCCATACGCTATATATAAAAATTCTCAGCTACAATTTTCACTGTTCATCTGAACTTATCCATTTTTATCAGTATCTGCCGGAAGAGAGATAATACAAAAAGTCTGAATGGCCGACTGAAAAAGAATCCTCAAATTCAAGCAGGGAAAACATGGAGTGTTTTCAAAGAATACACTTCAAAGAAGCGATGTCTAGAATAATGAATAAAGATTACCTTTGACATGATAAAAAAAGGATTTGGATTGCAAACTACAAAAGAATACCAACATGACAAAGAGGTTCTACGTCGAGGAATTTCCCATCGTAACAAAATACCGGCTGACCGATTACCACTACCGTATAGTCTAGGGAAAGAGTTTTGTGCGCTGTTTTTCCCCTTATTCCCATGACACGTTTTCTACGACACTTTGGTTTAATGTAATAGCAGCCTTGTTCGAAGTAGAAAATATAAGAGAGACGTAGAAAACAGGGTCGGGGGTAGGAGTGAAAAGCAGAGTAGAAAACCAAAGAAAAAAGTGACAAATAGACAGAAATATGATACAGAAGGAAGAGGAAAAGGGGCGAAGCGTGTTATTGAGTTCCGGGATTTGCATTCATTGAGAACTGGGATGGACTGCTACTGGAGAAAGTATTTGAGGAGGACTTTCTCTTCTCCAATTAAAACCTTTACTAATACAGTAATTAGGGACATAACAGAGTAGTAACAAGGATGTGGAGGGTCTTGAACCCAAACCATTCAAGGATTTCCTGATTAGAATTGGCGTACAAACCGCCAAAACTGAATCCGGTAGGTCCGGATGGCTTTGTATATACAGAGTTTATGACCAGTATATAGTTCTGACCATCTCCCCATAAGCCCGAGAAATTTATCAAGAGCCAACTGGGCTTGAATGAGGAAATTATTATTTTTTTAACAAATGGCAGCACTGTACTCTCTTCCTTCACTTTCTTAACTCACCTTCATCCATCACGTTCTGATTGCCCATCACTTCAAATTTACTCCATAATCCGTACGTCTTATTCAACTTTTTACTTAAATGCGACACTGTTTCCTGGTCTTGTCATCATACTACATGAACAGTATATCCAAAAAAAGTAATAATACGTCATAAAAATGTGTTTCATCGTAACATAAAGAAAACAAAGTGAAACTGCAGATGATGTTTGTATAATTTCGGTTTTTATACTCTAAATATATCAGCAAAAACACTGGGAATTTTTATACTATAAACAGAAACAGGTTATAACTCGTTCAGGAGTGTATTAGTTGGAAGTTGTAGCTCTAAATTTTTGAACAGAAGATGAGTCATTTTTGAACGCAGAACCTAAATGAAAAGCGAGTTACATTTTGTAAATTATTTTTGAGAAGTATTTATGTCGTCAAATCAGTGACGTAGCTTCAAGAGTCGTGGTGGTGAAGTGTAATGTTTGAAACGCAGTCAGTGCTATCACAACCTTATACCCATAACAGTGAATAATAATAATAGATTAACTGACTTAATTTGGTTCATTAAAAATTTTGTATGTTCAGAAACTTTCTGAGAGTTTCATCTTTAAGTTACGAATTCGATTCCAAAACTCAGATTCATTTTGACTAATCCTTTCTACTTCAATTTCGAAAAATAACAAATTTCGCTTATACGAACGAGCATTTATGGTCATCCCCGCATCCTTTCTGCACTTATGATTAATTAATCGACAAACGCATTATCTGTTTCGAACGTATTGAAAAGGAAGCGGAAGAAAGTCTGATAATGACGAACCACAATCCATTGATTTATTACAGCGAACTCAAACTGTAAAACAAAACGTTTCAGCATTAAAGGAGCTTTTACTTGGCCAACTATAAAAGGGAAACAATTTCTGATGAAGTTGGTCCCCTTCCCGAATCTTTAAAGTTTGTCTTTCCCTACAAAATTTAAACTTGTTTACTACAATATACTCAAGTTCCGGTTTACTCGAGACGTATCGAAGAGTAATAATTTTCCGGAAGGCTTCTTTGGGGGAAGAAAAAATATTTGACGGCTGTTATCTTCTTCTTTGTTCCTCTCTGTTTTATGATTTCCTTAAATTTTGACTTTGATTTTTCTCCCTCTTTTCTCGGACAACGACCGCGAGTAGATAAAAGAAAAACTTTTTCGTAGCTTTCGGAATTTTTTTTGTTGTGCGACTACTCCTTGTTTCGAGTTTGTGTTTAATTTATGACTACTTCCGGCTGTTGATTCTACTTTTTAATCCAGATTTTCGGTATGCTGGTCGTTGACATTTGCAAACTGAGCCATTTTGACTTGAAGAGTAAGAAAAGGACCTTTTGAGAATCTTTTTAAAAGCTTTAGCTGAAGTTGCCAAAACTTTATGTCCTCTTCTCCGGATCAGGAATAGAGATCCAAAAACATAAATGAAGCTTTGTGTTTATAGTCTTGCGCTTGAAATTTGTTTTCCTGGATTAGTTTTATCCGTGGCTATACGATTTCTCCGAAATTTCTTTGACAAATACCTGAATTAAAAGAGACAAATAAAAAATTCTCCGGGGTCCCTCGTTTTGAAAGTTAAAGCTAGCGGAAAGAAATGCGGGAGAAAGTTCATTTACTCGGAGACAGGTTAGACAAAGATGACATTGATGAACAGCAGAGATACGTATTGCAGGAAACGGATTCCCTTTGTTCTGGCAGAGCCGGATTCATGTGCAAATTTTCCCTTTTGCGAAACATTTATACTCTTTTCATATTCTCCTGAAAATATTCGGGCCATAATTCGAATTTTTTTTTCTCATTCGAACAGATGTGCTCTATATTGTAAATTTTTTTTTGCTGGAAGGGAAAGCTACATTATTAATCGAAGAGGAAAAATAAATAAATAAATAATGAATAACTCTCCCATTGAAAATTTAAAAAACCGGGCTTCGTCTTTGTGCTCGGAAACACACTCATTATATTTGAAATTTTAATATAAAAAGCTTCTTATCTTCGGTGAATGCATTTTGCAAGCCAAAGGCTTAGTTTTCTGCTTTTTGCTTCCTCCTCCTCCCCCTCTTCCTCCTTTCTCTCCTCTTCCTTTCACAAAAAAAAAGATTTTTTTAATATTTACTTTTTTTGTTTCTTTTTTACTTTAATAACTAGCGGATATCCCCCGCGTTTATCCAAGCGTTTGTTTAATTTAATATAAGAAAATTTTTATAGCTTTAATATCATGTGCATGTATTTATTGAAATAATATAAAAAGAGGAAATTTATCTGGATGGATGGGAAAAACTCGCCGAAGGATTTGATCTCTTTTGATCGGATTTTGTCCAAGGATATATAATAACTGAAATTAGTCAGCAATAACGCTTTCATTGTACTGTTATTAGTTTTAAATGTTTTGGTGTCCCAAAGTCGGCGCGAGATTTGAATTTGCCGCCGTTTTTCCAGTTGGCGATCCTGAAGAAAGAACAATTTGACAGCTGAGAGTATAGGGTTGGTAAAAATGAATGCAAGGTTTGAACTAAATAGAAAACAAAGTTTTTAGTCTTTAGGTTAAGTTAGTTCTTTAGTGAATCATAAAGTACATAGGTTAGGGTCGCCTACTTTTGTCCCCCAAATCCAAATTTGGAGCCTCCCATTTGAAATACACGTTGTTGTATGGTATAGCCCTCCAATTTTCCTATACTCTCAAATTTTTCTTTTTTTCAGGCTTGCCAAAACTGCAAAAATGGCGACAAATTCAAATCTTGCGTTAATTCTGAGACACCCTTCAACTGATTCCCGTGTTTATTTCATAAATAATGCACACTTATATGAAGATTTAATTCCATGAACATATCACAGTCTTATATGAAGCTGATCTCATTATCGTGAGTGTAATAATTTCGTTTACGCTGAATACTTCCATTCAGAACAGAGTTTCTTTCATAAGTAATGCACAGTTTTTCCTTGCTGTATTTCTACTGACCGATATCGAATCGTTGTCATCTAATCAGTTAAATTCTATTTCCTATCCCCACCTTTTAGAATTTTAATTTTACACTTTGTTTTCATAATACGAATTCTAAAAAGACATTGTTTATTTATTGTATTGTTGTATAGTATAGAAGTCTTTTCATTTCGCTGTACTAACATTTTAAATAGAAGTTTGAATTATTTAGAAGTATTGAGAGGAGAGACTTATATAGTGCGCAAATTTTGTTTTTTAAGGAAGTGTGTGTAACAAATTTGATCAAAATCCTATCACATGATGTTGAGTTATACTGGCATATACACACAAACAAACCAACGCAAATTTTTATATGTAGTACAATTTTTCTCCTTCTTCTTTTATTTTTCTTTCTTTATAAAGCACTTATATTTATATTATATTGGGAGGTCTGGGGTGTAGTGGTAGAGTACCAAACTAAGAAGTTATAATCGCGAGCTCAAATCCTTCTCCTATAGCCTATTATACCCCCAAAAAGAGTGAAAGAGTTAAAACTCAACTATATATATTTATATTATATTTTTCTATAGTAATTTTTTATATTTTTGAATAGTATTGTAGTATATACGTCATTTGTCTTTTCTGTCTGCTATTCCATCCCTTCCTCCCGACCCAGTGACTATACTTCAATCATCTGGTTCTAGAAGTAAGATGCTAGCTTGAGACACAATCGAGACTGTAGTTCAAAATGTCTAATAATATTGATAGTAACTTGAATATCATCTCGTGAATTCATTCTATACTTCCTCCTCTGTTCTGAATCTATGACTTTGAACCTCAAACCTTTTTGTCAAAAGTGTCCGTCCTTCCTTTGGGGAGAAAGAAGGCAAATCTGCTAAACCAGAGCAGTGCTGTAGCAAAGTTTTGTTGTCGACCCAGGTGTCTGATTCCTTTTATGTCAAACTACCCCGTCATTAGCCCTTTTGACTTTATATGTTGTATCATAACTTTCTTCCTGATAGTGTTGCGCTTGAGACGCCTTACTTCCTACCTTAAATCTTAAATTTAAAGGTGTTGTTATGTCGTGACCCAACATAATCTCAAAGTAATTCTCTTTCTAAATTTGAGTGGTTTATCACTTAACCTAAAAAGCTCATAAATTGTGCTAAAACAGTAACATTTACTCTCACCAGAAAAGGTTAAAGGTACACATTTCAGATAAAAATTTTCGAACCGTCTCTTTCGACTTAATTATGTTTTTCGAAATTTAATTATAAACGAGGTGAGGAGTAAATTCAAAATTGTCAACAGTAATATTCTATATACAGCAAAATGTAAGTTGTTTCTGATCAGTTTTCTCTGCGGTTGTAATAAATAAAGTAAAATGATTAGATCGCTCTGTTTCAATAAAAACTTTTGAGGCCGTTTTTCTAAGAAAGCCTTTCTAATATATTAAAATTACAAATTTAGTCTCAAGCCGCGAAAATTAATTTACGACGCCGCTTATTTATTTATTTATTCGCTCACAGGGAAAGTGTTAAAAATTAGTTCGTATTAAAATCGATCGGAGCCTGAACGTTAAGCTAAGTGAGATCGTGAGGTGTTCGTAAAGAAATCTCCAAGATGGTGACAGTCATTTATTAAAAAGAAGACAGGTCTTCGGTAAAAGTCATACGGCGATCTAGGAAGTGGTATTCCATCATCAGTACCGTAACCAAATTAGACAGAACAACAACAACAAAAAAACGAAGTCAGGTTGTGACCGTGTCATGGGATATTAACCGCGGATACTGACTTGCGCTTTAGATTTCTCACAGGTATAGTTCACGTCTTGATGGCTTTTCTTTACACAAGTTTGCTGAGTTTCACGAAATCTGAGGTTTTGTTTTGTTTATCTATTATTATTACAGAATCGGGAATCCAGAGGCGGAATCTCTTCCCACTGCACTCTCAGCAAAATTATCCCAAGTTTGAAATGGCGAAAAATTGCGTGACGGTGGTCTCCAAACGATAAATCCCGTAAAGGTGAATTCACCGCGCGGAAAAGCCAAAATTATACGTTTGTATATTCTCCGTGGTTTTCTCGCACAATTTGGCATCACTCTCAGGGTCGGGACTTTAAAATAAGCGGTGACAGGGACCTGGACTGTATAAAATTGTTTTCGCTGACCGGTATTTAACACAACAACCTTTGTTTCGTTACCTTTTTTTTGTTGTATCTTTCCTCCTCTCCTACCCACCTCCGCCTTCTTTTTTTTGTTGTTGTTCGTCGTTCTAATTTTTTTCTTTGTTATGTAAAAATCTTCGTTAATATTCCCTTTTTATCAACATTTAAAATTTCCTTTAATACGTATCGATGAGTACATTAAAGTTTTTGTTGTTAATAAATTATCTCTTTAAAAAAGACAAAAGATAAATAAATTTCGTTTTAGAGTTAATTTTTAGCTTTAATCTTTTTTATTTGTTTTAGAAGCTGGAGGATGTTACAGTTTGGAATTTAAAGCTACGATTTTATATTTCCGGCCTGGGAAATTACTGTTTGCACGATGAGTTTTGAGATTTTTGTGGTTGTTAAAGTTATTGTTTTTAATTTTCTTGTTAGGTATCACTTGTCCCCAACTTCGAGACAGTAAGCAGTTGTTCTGGTTTGAAGGGAATAGGTCAGTGCCTTAACCACAGGAATTTGAAAGGGATATAGCTGGGAATTTGAGGATAAACTGTTATGAGAAGGTAAAAGAAAAGTAGTTAACAAGAGGAAGTAGATAATAATGCTAAATAAAGGCCTGCCGTAAATATTTAACTTTATCTGAAGAAATCAAACGAGTGTGGCATCAAGAAATAGTTAAACTCATCCCAGTCACACTTTCATGTACAAGGCTAATACCAAAAAATTTGCATGCCAGCATCAAGAACTCGAGCTGCCTTTTTTTTAATGCTTATCATATCGCTGAATCTGTCGAGGATGACGGAAGACGCGCCCTTGATGAAGGCATCACTTTTCAAAGTCTCAGCTCTTCGTCGTATTGACTCGTCTTGGATTTTGATCTGGTCTCGATTCAGGCTAAGTTTACACCTGCAAAGAAAAGAGAAGTAGAATTCACATTATTCTGTTCTTCTTTTTGACTGGCTTTGGCGTGCTCTCTTGTCTTCTTCTTTGATTTCTAGGACTTTTCGCCAGAATTTCATGAAGCTTAGGGTCCAATAGTCCGTCGATGATTTTGTTTATGGTTAAGTCCGGGAATTTCTGTTGTAACTCACGTCGTTATAATATCCATGTAGGGTCTCTCCTGAAAGTGTGATCTTTCTTCTTTACAATAATCGCAGATCGGTGTTTCTCTTCTGCGAATCCTATGTAGGAAATCGTTGATGCATCCATGCAACATTTGAGTCATGTGGAAAGTTGATTCTCCATGTGACCTTTCCAGCTATCCTATAACAGCTATCTGCATTTACAGAAATCTGTTCTGCTGGATCATAGTGATACAAGTCCTCAATTTCCCTCAACAATCAGCTGAGAGACAAAACGCTTTTCAGACGTGTTGCCAACTTTGACAAAAGACACAAATTTCTTGATATTAAGCAAAGTTTCATGGAACAGGGGGATGTATTACAGTTCTTTCAGGTATAAGAGATAAAAATTGGAAGAAAATGAAACTGTTAGCTAACGCTTATTAGCAATCAAACAGAATCTTCTTACACAGATCACGTTTACCGCTTTGAACATAAGCGAAACATCAATACGACGTTAAAGAAAATTAATTCCTCTAATTCTCCTAAAAATGACCCACAGTTGAGCGGCTTAATTGCCAAAAGAATAACATTACTAACGTTACTGAGTTAATGTTTCTAATTTTCATCATCATTACTCTCTAAACTGTAGTTTTTTGTTTAATTCCTCAAATTGAAAGTAAAAGAAATTTTTATTTACATGTATGTAAATGATTTTAGGTTGTAAATTTTCCTCCTGGAGTCAATAACTTTTCTTTATGCCTCTTCTAATCTTTCTAAACTAATTTGAAAGGAAACGTAACATAATCATTTTAGATTCTATCGTCGTATAAATCTGTATAACGAAATCTGGGACCAGCTACCATTCACTTTTCCAGTTTTTTCTTTTTCTTTCTTTTATTTATTACAAGATAAGGTTGCCGTTCTTTGGTCCTCATTTTGAAGTTTGCTGTTTGACCTTGAAAACAGACATCTTCTATGTATTTGGTGGTCTGGGTACCAGTTTGGAAGGTCTCACGCCGTTTTTTACACTTAGGTGTAACAGGATACGGAAGAGGATTTGACCTCACGACCATAACTTCTATAGTCAGGCACTTCTTGAGCTACACCATAGACCTCCCGCTCACATCGATAACTATGTAATTATCAAGTCTCTGACTACATTTCATTTTTTTGGAAGTTGACTTTGTGTTTATTTTTCATTTCATAAATATTGCACACTTTTTATAATCAACTTCTTAAAAAACGGAAATGATTTAACAAATTATTCACTCAAAAGATGGGTTACTCCACTGAAATCACGTGAGTGAGTCTGTCATATATTACAAAAAGTTCTTCGTGATACTAACACGTGAAAACATCTCATTAAGACAGATTGTTCTAAGCTTAAGAACCAAATAATGGAGATGTTAGAGCTTGTCATTGATGATAGTAATGTTACTCTTCTGGCTATTTCGCCTCTCAATTCGAATAAGAATTTTTTTGTACTTCCCTCTGAAATTTTACCCACGTTAAAAACTACAGGAAGAAGGTGGGTGGAAGAAGATCCGGTTTCGGGTGAACGGTAAAAGCACTTCCAGCACTAATGGTAACAACTGAGTCTCAAAACTCACCTTTGTTTGTCATTGGGGTAAGTGTGTCAGTTTTTGGGTTAGCTAGCTACATTCACACAAGCATACCTCTCTTTTGCAGAAATAGTCGTATCAAACATTCAGCAGAAAGTTATTGAACGTGGATAGAGATATCTGATTGATTCGATAAATTCGGTAATTGATTGATTCAAGGCTTTGCCGATAACGCGTGCAAGTTATTTCGCACTCATTTTTGATCTGGGAGACAGGGTCCTTGTGTCTGTTTGTGGTGTGTTATGATTGTTATGATTTTATTTCTTTGTTGTAGTCATGGTATGTCATTCAAGGAGGTTTGTTTGGTTCGTGATTTGATTTTGTTGTGTCTTGTTTCCACGATACTTTGGTTTTAAGACAAAGAGTAACAATTCACTAAAATTTAAAAAATAAAAACAATTTTTATTTTAAAAAGAAAATGAACAAAAGGAAACCGATTAAACTAATTTTTTATTTCAGGTACCGAAAAGGCGACTGAAAAATTTTCATTTTAATTTAAGCAACTTGAACGTAACTCGGAGTATTTTCCTGAAAAGAAAATACCAGATGCCGTTGCGGAATAATAATTTTTCTCTTTTTCCTGTCTTGTTTTCGGAGGAAGAATGAAAAAAGTAAATTTCATTGTTACTCTCTTCACCGACTCTATTTTTTCCCTTTAATGCTTTCCGTGCTTTTCACTGTGTCCCCATTCTTTGTGTTCATCATGGCCTCCTTTCTTTCCGTGCTTGGATCCGTGGCCATAATGTTCTTCATGTCCTCCATGTTCTTTATGTCCTTTCTTCTCGTGATAGTGTGAACCTTTTCCGTGGTGTCCCTTCTTTCCTTTGTGTCCTTCTTCGTATCCGCTCTTGTGGTGACCAGATTTGTGGTGTCCACCCTTCTTGCTTCCGTGGTGATGATGGTAGCCTCCGTGTTTTTCATGATGATCGGATTCGTGATCCTCGTCGTAGAATTCTTTGTTCTTCTTGTATTCGTCTAACTTGTGAACTTCGTGGTGTCCTTTGGTGCTGTGACCTTTTTTGTAGCCACCCTTCTCCCCGTAACTGTGTCCCTTTTCACCTTTCTCACCGTGGTGTTCGTGATGGTGGTATCCTCCTTCATCGTGGTGGTGTTTCTTATGACCTCCTTTTTCTCCGTAGTGTCCGGAATGTTCTTCCTTTTTGTGGTGGCCGTGATCGCCTTTTTCGTGGTGGTGATGTCCCTTATACCTGCGGGAAACAATTTTTTTAATGAGTATAGTAACAAACAAGACTTCCAGTCCATTACACCCAAGAAGTAAACTGCCCTGGTCAAAATTCAATAAAATTATCTCGCGTTTGAAGGAAACCAGTTACAATAAATATAATGACTTTGCAGAAAAATATTATTATATTGTTTGATAATAAGAAAAATTGTTACGAATAAATTCAAGGTTAAAAAATAATTTTTAGAAACAACTTGACCTCGTTACAAAGTTAAATGGCTTCACCACTACCGCTTAACGTGGTTGAAGACCTTTCACTTCGTTTTCAAAATTGTATTTCTTCCTTCCGCTCCCTAACCTTATCTTAATAAACCGTTTAAAAAACTCAGAAGAAAGATTAAATTATTTTAATTAATTAAAAAGCCAGAAAAGAAAAAAACTCGAGGAAGAGGGGGTGTTGAGGAAGAAACGAAAACCCAGAACTTACCCCTTGTCGCCTTTTTTGCCATGACTAGAATGATGATCGGAATGATGCTCATCGCCGCCTCCTTTCTTCCAGCCTTTGTGATGCGAAGCAGCAGCAACTAAGTCAAAGGTAGATGGTTCGGCGAGCGAATCGATATTTCTTTCATTTTCTAAGCTTTCTCCTAGCTGCCTGAGATCTCTTCCTAAGATGACATTACAGAGGGAGAAGAGACCCAGTAGCAGGACCGGGATGTGATTGAATCCTTTCATCCTCATTAACAATTATTATCTGGTTCGCTGCAGTACATCGTGAGTGGTTTTATATATTTTTCTTTAAGAATGGCTCTTGAGCAATTTCAATTTTGAAACCATCGCTTTTGAAAAAGCTTTCAAATAAGTTAAGCATGCGAGGTGACAGGTTATGACATTAGAACCATGCAACAGTTACAATTGCAAAAAACAAAGTCATGCAATAGAATAGATTGAATATTCCAGTTAACTTATCAGCCGTTTAATTTGACGTAATTTTCTTTTATACAGTCCTGTAGTACTTCATTGATTTCTTTTTGGTTCCCTTAATTCTCAGCCTTAAGTTTATTTATTACCAACACACCGAAAAAAAAATATCGCAGACCTCAATACCTACATTAGGAAACCTTTTGTTTAATTAAACATGTCCAAATATTTTTTTCTAGCACGGATTATTTCATTCTGCAATAGCAAATCCGCCCAAAAAAAAATTGTGCAAAAATGATTATTACAGTAACGGTGGGAAAGTGGCGCCATCTGAGTCGGTCACAGTTTTGAGCTTCAGCATCCGTGACATAAAGCTAAGGTTATTCTTTTGGGAATCCCGACTTCTTTTTTTTTTGAACTCATAACTTCTTGACCCCAAACTTAATTCTTGGCCTGTCTTCATACATAACTTCAATATATTGGATGTTCCTCTTATTTTTATCTCTTTTTTTAGAAAAGAAAATAGGACTGGCGGAGTTTGGAGTTTGTTTCCATCTGTAGAAGGCCTTGGCAACCTTTTTTCGGATGCTGGGTCAAATGTCGAGAAAAATGGAAAGGTTTCGTGTCAGCGATGAATCAATCCGTTTTGAAACAGTATGGTAAGTTAAATTTCGTTATGAATGTTGTTGTAGAACACATTTTAAAGCTGAAATTGAGCAATTATGGTTGTTGAAAACATAAAAATTGAGTCTAGTGTTTAAAATTCTTCATAAAAGTGTGCAAAATTTATGAAATAAGATCTTTCTTTAGTATAGGAGATATTCGCTTTTTATATTTATAGTTTTATAGCTTAGTTTTAGTCCTGTCTTTGATCCTTGGGTACAGCCAAAAGTAGGAAAGAACTCGAGCTCACAACCATAATTTTGGTAGCTTCACTCAGGTTTCCTTCTCATTTTACTGCCATAATATGACGTCATATTACTCAAATTTGTGTCATATGATTAGGCCTACTTGTTAACATTATGACGTCCGGAGGTCTAATGTAAATTTTTTCCTGTCGGTGTCAGTGGAACTGACTCTCATGTTGCCTCAGCACCAATATTTTAAATTCACAACTCATGAACTTTAGTGGTAATCGTCTACATATGTAAATAAGTATAACATCGCTAGCGACGCCAGCGAAATAAGTGACGTCACCGGCACTCAGCCAATAGTGTTTGTGAAATATTGCATGGCACCATCGTCAACGGATACTGTTTTCATGACCCCACAGTGGAGCCAACGGACGTCATAATGTTAATTAATTTCAAATTTTAATGAAACCTTTTTTTAACAACTAGGTGGGTTTGAGGATTTCTTTGAAACCAGCTTCTTTTGTATAATTAGTATAACAAACGCTAATAAGTCAGCGGCACAAATTTGTTTTTGTTGTTAGCGGTGTGTTTTAACACACGTCTTCTGTCTATTTTAAAAACTGAAAGTTTGTTATGTTCGAGGATTTGAGGATATTTATGAAAAGCTCTGATTCTTGACGTGACAGTATAGCGCTATAATTTATTTTACACCCGATACGATCGATGGAATGATAAATCCACAGACAGAATTCCATTGTAATCCCTAATGAGTTTTAAGTAATCGATGTTTTATCGGAAATGTTATACTTTGAGCATGTGTGACGTGCGGGATGTGGTAGGTTGTCTCTTATACAGTGACAAATTAACACCACGTTAATAATATAGTGGAAGGATTGACATCGTGCTTTTCCTCCTGAGTTGTTAAAAATAAGAATAACACTACGACAGAGGGAAACTATTTTCTGCGTTTGTTTTGCTTTACAGAAACGATGTTTCTGTTCATGAGCAAGGAAAGAATTGTGTATGTACTGTAAAATTAGTTTTTTTTTGTTTGCTTCGTTTAGGCTATCTAAGAATGACGTTGTTACAGTCGGCCTCTCTTCTCTTAAATTTTTATTCCCTTCTACTTATCGTTCCGGAATGTCTTTATCCGCTTTCTTTACTCCTTCTTTCCTTTTTCTCTACATCTTTGTCTTGTTTTCAGTTTTGTTGTTACACTTTTGTAGGTTTTGATGTACGATTTCGGATTGTTTTGGGTTTCTGCCGACTTTGGAATATCAACTATACTTTTATTGGTTTTGAAAGTCTTGACACATTCAGTACAGCACAACACAATTTGGATGACTGCAAAACGCAATTCTTCTGTTACTTTGAGTAATGCAGATATCTGTTGCCTTTTCCGTATTTTAAATTTGTATTTATACTTATATATAATATTTCCTTATTATCAAGGGGAGGAATAAGGGTACAGTTTGGTATTAGATACGTCACATAATAAAACTATAGAAGAGGTTAACGTATAAATGGGTAAAGCAGAGTAAAGGAGTAGATAAAATAAAATAGATAAATAAATATGTTGAGTGGGGATTAGTAGTCGATCTGACTATTCCTTTATTCAGTATAAAACTTCTTATTTTCTGTGTCTGAGAGATAAGTAGACCGATGCACATGGTTTTGTGATCCTCTTTGAGCTCTAGAAGAAGGTTCGTGGCTGTTCTCATCTTTTAGTAGCGGGTAGTGCTATATTTTCTATATTTCTTAGTAGGCCTATATTTCGTTTCTTCCGTGTCAGCTATCTTCGTACTTCTGGGTGTTAAACTAATGCATAAAACGAGGTCTAAAAACATAAAATCGGTCGTCAGTGGTCAGATAAACCAAGCTAACAGAATCACATCAAGGATACAAAACGAGTGTCTAGCTTGATAGGCAGTCATATTGTTAAACTGTATGTGTTTGGACTTCCGAACGAAGAAAACCCTGACGCTTCAGGATTGATTCTCCCTGTGATGTATGAGGAAGTATGTGAATCCTCAGTATCCTGAATTTGGGATAGTTTATTGATGATTCGGGGCAGTATTTATACCCCAAAAAGGGTTTGACCAACCGTTATTCCTTCGAATGACCCATCCGGCGGCCCATTGAATCAATGAAACATTTCCTTACCATACCTGAACCTTTGTTGGGATGAGTCATTTTACAATTCGCATAATATTTTCAGGTATATGAAGTGATTCGTTCGGTCTGCCTTTTGTGTCATTTTTTCTTCTTGAGCCTCTTGCCTTGCCGAATAAATCACTTTACATTGAATTGATGTCCGCAAGTCTGAACAGTATGTACCAACTGTTTTCAGAACAAATACTCTTAAGGAGGATTGATAACCACAATAACATCTTCTTAACTTAATAACGAAAAAAATAAGGCATGAAAGTTATTTAATAACACCCAGGCTTGTTCTGCATTACAGAATCAACTCTTCCGCTTACATTACTCACCCCAGTCACCGATTTCCTTCCTCCTTCCATTTTCTGAAACCTAACTCGCAGTTAGTAGGCGTTAAATTGAACATTTGAAAATAAACAATTTCGAATAAAGTTTATCTGAAGTAGGTTAATATTTAGGAGGTTCAGTTAACTGGAAAGGAATAAATTGGCTCCTTGTAAAGCGATTCCAAATATATTTTCCGATCCATTCCCTGTCAATGTAGAATACTTTTTTTATTTCTATCCTCTAAGGTTTCCTCCTCCGAGGAAGAGGTGGGGTTGGGAAAAATGGAAATTCACATTAAAAAGTAAATTTCTTCCCGTTTACAGTTTCCGCTAAAGGAAAAAAATAAGAAAATCAATAAACACCTTCTATTTAAATATATTTTTCCTCTTCGGTATTTTCCCCGGGATAATATTAAACAAAATAAAATATTTTCCGGGCGAAATTGTTTCGCAATTATTTTTCCTTCGCTTAAGTTTTTTTTGTTGCAATAATCTTTGGTAGTCCTGATGCTTAGCATTCGAAGAGACCTAATTGATGTTTCTGATTTGCTTCTTTTTTTTACTTATTTTATTTATACTTTGTCGTTTGCGCTTTGTTCTTAATTTACAAGACTTTTATTTTAATTATGTCGAACTAAATTTAAAACAAGAGAAATTTATTTTAATTTTTTTGTTTGTGTTAAGTTAAGGACTGTTGAGAAAATGTTTTTATATAGAAATTTCTGGGGTATGCTGGAATGGAACTTTTCCAGCCAATGTCGTAGAGGAAGATTCAAGGGTTTGTGAGAACGACTGAACTCTCTAGATTAGAGCCACCTCTGATGTGGTCCCAAGCAAAGTAGGCCTACCTGGTGTATTTGTTTCGGCCCCTTAGGCACAGGAAAGTAATATATATTTCTGGTGTATGTGTGGGAATAGAAAAATATATATATATAAATAGAAAATATACCTTAAACCTATCTGTCGAATCGAAAGTGAAAGTAAGTAGTCGCTTTGCTGTTGTTAGTGATGCTTTAGGTTTCCCTCCTCGGAAATGATTTTGAAAATTTATACTGTTAGTGCCTTTTATTATTTTTTAGAGACAGCATTAATGAGTGGATGTTCATATTTTTATATGTAAGATTATTAATATTATTATAAAATATATTGCGGAAGGTCTGTGGTGTAGTGGTTAAAGCGTCCGACTATAGAACTTATGAATTCGAATCCTCTTCCGTGTTCTGTTAAACCCAAGGATAAAAAACGGGATATAAGCTCAAAGAAATACATACTTTTATAAGCTATACTGATTAATTTTACAGTAATTATACAATAATTTTCAACTTCACTACTAATTTACTGTCTTAAAAATCAAACAAAATTAATTCTGACTGGGTAAAAGGCAAAAGCCTCTCTCAGTTGGAAAAATTATGGAAACAGAGAAGTTTATACTTTTACCGTATAAGATCGAGTACTTCTGCGGTTTGTTTATAACCAAAAAATTTTATACGAACAATAACTGTTTCACCATTTTTGTTGTTGTTCTACATAACCGTCTAACCGTCAAAATTTCGATGTCTTCTTCATCCGTTGATGCTGAAGCCGAAACGCAAATCAGTGTTAGGTTGTATATAAGTCATTTTATGGATTTATATTTTTATATGAAACCAAGGTGGCGGTTGTTAATTATTAGAATTCCGAGTGAATCTGAGTAATACTTATTGACCAACGTCATATTGTAAGTGAAACAGTGTAAATCTGTTCAAGAGAGAGCTGTGGACAAGCGAGGGTGTGTTATGGTATTACGGGTGGTTGTAGAACTGTGGTAAGGGTGTACGGTCATATTTATTTATACAAGATCAGGTGATATATATTTGCAATCAACTCCACGTTGCTGGATGGAAGTTAATTAATATATTTATCAAAGTTAATCTTACATATACAAATGTGGCCATTCATTCTCATCAGTTCGCCACGATTATCACACCCATGCTTCTCCACAACTCTCTCTTCAAAAGGTTCTAACATATTCTTATCCACTTTCACCCAACAACGTCGACTTGATCATAATTCTGATGGTATAAACAGAGGAGGAGGATTTTTGTTGTTGTCATAACAGGAAAAAAAAATTAGTCAGAAGAGATTAATAAGATGATGACATCCCCCACGACGAAAGTTATAAAAACAAAGACGACATTTATGGAAGATTAATCGAAGCACTTTGTTAAAGGAAACTTTTTTTTCCTCCGTATTGCTTACTTCGTTGTTTAAATATTAATAAATTGCCGAATACATTATTCAAAAAACGGGAGACATAAGTCTTCGTGGATTGTTATTGGAGAGATTAACAATACCTTTAAGAAATCGGAGAGGATATCACCATGTATTGATGATAAATAATCTGGAAAGAAAAATAATTTAAGCGTAGCCTGGAGCGAAAAGAGTCGTAAATCAAAATGGCGTCGCCCACAGGTTTTTGCCAAAATGACAGAAATTAAGAAAAGGGTGTGTTCGTATCTGATATCCTCTTGTTCTCGCTCACAAAAAGCAAAAATTTTTCATTTTACTGAATATCTATGAAAGGATCCTCTACTTTGGATTTTGTTTTTGACTCGAATTTTTGGAATTTGAATGGCCCAGATCAGCGGTCAGCAAATTTAATAGTCGACAGAGACATTTGTTAGTTTCGTTATAGTTTCTTTATAGAGCCTAACTTGATATGTCTTTTTATTCCAACTGCGAGAGGAAACCCATCATCTTATAATTTAATTAGCCTTTTTTATGTATTTATTATAACATACAAGTGTGCATTATTTATGAAATAAACTCAAATACAAGACCTGGAATTCTTATTTTAATACGTATTTGTGTGCTGTATTGAAGTGGAATTTTCAAGAAAGTGTGCATTAATTATGAAATACGAGCACAAAACTAGAGAGTTAGCTTAATTATATAGATTGATGTGCATTATTTTTGGAATAAATTCCTCGAAATAATCAGGCATATATGATATATTAAATCATTTTGCTGCAATAGAATTAGTCTCTTTTTACATTTCTAAATTTCAGCAAATTGAAATTTTAGACAAATAATTTAATTAGTGATGAGTGTGCATTATTTATGAATTGGGGGGAAACGTCTGGAATTCTCCTGGGGTTACCTTTTGCAGGTTAATGAAAAAATAGTTATTGATAGAAGACATTCCACGGATAGACAGATGAAGAGAGTGGTTATCCTTTGAGTTCAGTTTGTGAGGGAAGTTAAGCTGGGAAGCCGCTGTTCGCTGACTAAATTTATAAATAAATAAATAAATAGAAAGTAATAATGTTTATGTAGAATTGTTTATTATGAATAGCATAACAATAACAATAATTACAAACGTAAAAACAGTTTTAACAACGTTCAGACTTATAAAACTATTTAAGTGAACAGTGACTATAGAGGATGGAAGCAAAGAGCGAGGGTATAAGTTTAAATTGTTGCTTATCATTTGTAAAAATGGACTTTTCGTTAGGTGCCAAAACTAAGGAGAGAATCGGAAACGGGTTTATTACTAAATTAGTGATGTCCATCACTAAACCCGTAACTTTTCCGCTTTTGTGACCTCCCTTCTTTCCGTAGTCTTCATGGTGTCCATGATGCTCTTCGTGGCCATGATGACCCTTATGTCCTTTATGTTCATCTTCGTAATGCCCTTTGTCGTGGTGTCCCTTCTTACCGTAGTGATCCTCGTGATGGCCGGATTTGTGGTGATCTCCTTTCTTGTGGTGTCCACCTTTCTTCTCGTGGTGTCCGTGGAAGTCTCCATGTTTGCTGTGGTGACCTCCCTTATGGTAGTCATCGTAGAATTTATGTTCTTTGTGGTACTCATCCTTGTGGAATTTGTTGTGATATCCTTTAGTCTTGTGTCCTTTCTTGTGTCCCTTTTTCTCACCGAATTTACCCCCCTTGTGACCTTTTTCTCCTTTGTGGTGCTCTCCGTAGTGACCTTCCTCATCGTGGTGCTTCTTTTTGTGACCGTGATGCTCATCGTAATGACCGGCGTGGTGTTCCTTTCCATGTTTCCCGTGGCCACCCTTATCATGATGATGATGTCCTTTGTAACCTTTGTCTTCTTTATGCCCATGAGATGAATGATGATGAGATTCATGCTTGTGACCTCCTCCTTTCTCATGGTGGTGACCGTGGCCTGATTCAGCTGGGACTAGATCATGTTTCTGAAACAGTCGATCATATTGGTGCCTTTTGGTAAATATCTCAAGTATTTCTCTTCCGGGTTATAAATTCTGGCAAATCTTGGAGATGTTAATTATGTGTCGGTTATGTCGTGGCAAAGCTAGTTAAGATTCCTTTAAGCTAAAACGTTGCCTTAATTTAAATAAAGCCATTTACATAATTCAACGGGGAGAAAATCTTTGATGTGCGTATGGGTCGATTCGAAAAGGAATTTTATGTATGCGAGAGGAAGAAGATGTTACAAACTAGAATCGGATGTCTAACAGAATGAAACCAATAATTTGAAAGTCTGAAAATATTCTACGTCAAATTATACCTGATTTAGAACACTTTCAGAATCTTCTAGGTGTTTATACTTTTTATATAAGTTAAATAAATAATTTAAGCAACTTCTTTTCTCTAACTAAAAACTTAGAACTAACACTTACATAAACACCTTTAACATCAAGTTTAAGCCAACCCAGTAAAATAAATCACTGCTTAAATGACACTAATATTCTGAGAAACACTTCTAACACTAGATTAAGGAATATTGTTTGAATATCTATCTTTTCTAAAACGAGCCAATTTGACTCTTTCAACCAAATTGCTGACGACAAAAATTATTTGACGTTAACTCAAAAGACATACTTATTACCAAAATCTCTTCCTGTATATCAGAAAAATTTATTATACCTAAAATTATATTTTTATTTTTGATTATCCTCAGCAGACAGCCTAAATTTGGGTCTTGTTTTGTCACTAAAAAATTTTTTTAACCGGTAAACAACATGAATTAAGAATTTTGTGAGTCAGACTGACTAAAATCTGGCGTTAAAAATGGTTTTCTCTTTTTGATTAGTTTAAAATATAGTTTGAAAAAGTTTTGGACAAAAAATGAATTAGAGTTGATAACTAACCTCATCCTAATAGAAATCAGCGAGTCACATTGGCTCGAACTAGTTTAAAAATAGAGTCGATGGATTTCTCTATTTTCTAACAGGTTGGCCTTTGCGGTTACGTTAAAAGTGAGCTGATTATAACAATTCTCCCCGTTTTAGGGAATCTATTAATTACTTTAATAACTTTCAAGGTAACCTAAAGCCGAAAGCCAATTGCGGTTTTCCGAGAAAACCAGAAGAAAAAAGATAAATTTATCATTTTTGAACTCACCTGCTTGAGATCGACAATGGCTTCTTTTTCATTGCCGTTTTCAATGAGGTCTACACTAAGGCTACTAATTTCGCGTGCGTAAACTGCTTGCAAGCAAACCAGCGCTGCAACAAAGCACAAAAGATACAAAGCACTCCATTTAGGCGGCCGCCTCAATGACGGTAACATTTTTTTTTTTCTATAAAAAAAAAGATAATAAAATGATTTATATATATATATTTTTTTTTTTTTGTTCGCCAATAAACGATCAATTACATCAAACTGAACGATATTTGAAGCTACGTAATATTTATAGTCAATTGGTTTTCAAATCAGTTTCTTCAGCCAACTGGAAAAGATTCTCCCCACTTGTCCCACCGCCACCTCTCCGCTTCTGTTTCATTTTTATCGGAAATATTTACAATGAATTTTATGATTATTTACGCGTTCAGTTTTTGGGCTGTCACTTTCTTTCGAGCAATTCCTCCAAAATGGCTTTCTCATTATAGAAAATCTCCCTTTTCAATGATCAATCCTGTCGAGTAATCCTCGTCCGTTTTCGTTTATTTTAAACCGTGACGTAACTCGACAAAACCTTTTCATCTACAAGTCGCAGGTTTTGATTTAATTTTTTCTAATTTACTTGTTATTTCTATTCGAAATTTTTGTTTTCCATCCTTTTGTTTGATTCCTGAAGCTAAGATATTAGTCTGTTGCATAGATAAAACCCTTTGAAGCTAGACCAACAGCTTGGAGATAGGTAGAAATAATTCTGGTAGCTCTGGTGGTTTTAATCCCGGTTTTCACCTTTTTGGGTATAACAGGATGAGGAAGGAGGATTTGACCTCACCATCATTGCGTCCAAGTCAGGAACTTTAACATTACTACTCCTACAGGAGATCAAAAAATTAGGCAATAGATTCGTCTCCTAACAGCGTCTACCTCCTATACTAACGTCCCTCTAACAGCGTCTACCCTTCTTTTACTTATACTCTATTGTTCTATATATTGTCTCCTTCATATCCTGTTTCAACCTTTTCTGGTGTCTTTAACTTCTATTTCTCAATTCGTAACCCTCTACAGCAGGGATGGCGAACCATTTTTGATGCTCGTGTCACAAAGTCATAGAAATTTTGTTTTTAAATAGGTGACGTGCCACAGATAATTTTTAATTAATTTCTATCAAAAAAGAACTTATTAAAAATAATAATTTTGATGCCACTAAAACGTGGCACTTGTGGCACGCGTGCCCTAGGTTCGCCATCCCTGCTCTACAGCAGTCTGTTCCTTTATTCTTCTTCCTCCCATCTTGTCCTTTTCACTCTTTCTCTAACTCTCTGTTATCAAAACTATATTCCTTCCACTTCACTCAGGTAGTCTAAATTCACTATTATCCACTTCCGGTACCAAGTCACAAGTCTATTCCCAAGCTATGACCCCTTACAGCTTGATGACAACAAACTTCTCTTTGTCCCTTACTTGGGGACGGGTTGCAGGTGTTAATTAGACGATTAAAATAAAAATTTAGTTACTGAGCCAAATTGACTCGATTTAAAATTTAATTTTCGTGCTTTTGGATAAGTAATAAATAAACCTTTTAATTATGACTCATTTCTCACGTGGGAGGAGTAGTGTAGTGGCTCAAGTTTCTGACTAGGACGCAGTGATCGTTAGTTCGAATCCTCCTCCAGCATCCTGTTATGGGCTTTTCCCCAACCCCCCAAAAAGGGTGAAAAACGGGATTAAAACCACCACTAATTATAATTCATTTCTCATGTCTGTTTCGTGAGTCAAATTGACGCATATTTGTCATCATTAGCACTAGTGTTAGTTTAGGTTAGTAGGTTAGTTTATTCTTTGAACAACAGAGAACAAAACTAGAGACATACACAGAGAAGAACAAAACTATCTAGGCATGGAGATAGGTTGGATAAAAAAAATTTTTTTTAGGTGTGCGTACAGTCAAATATAGTTTCCTGACACACTATACCACCTTTCACGAAAATCGCATTTTCTCAAATAGTCCATCATCGCGAAAACAACATTTCCACAATGCTGAGGAGGAGGAGGAGGAGGAAGGAGTAACCGAAGCATTTTTCAACACTGTAATCGATAGTCTTCCTCCATCCGAAAAAAAACGGAAGATATCTTTTGAAAGTCGTAGAAAAAAGAAGAAAACTGGTAAAAGCTATTGATTTTGGCGGTATCAAATCTACTTAGAATAATAAATGAAATTGATTTGGAACAAAAGCAATTTACTAAATAAACAAAATACTTGTTTATTAGGGAGAAGGAATAGAGTGGGATTTATTTAAAATGCTGACAAATCCCACTCGGAACTGGTTCCCATTTCCCTTTGACTTGGAAACTTCTAACGGTCAACAAACAAAGTTTCCACCAATGGAAACACTTATGTACATAAAACTAATGTGAAAACTTTTTTTTCTTTTCCCCCGAAATTCGTTTCAAACTTAAACGTCCGATTCACAGATGTTGATTGTACACGTAGAAGGCGAGTCAATGTGACAAATTCTTTTCCAGAGGACGAAATTTAGAAAATCAGTTTCAACGAAATAATTTCTTTCATTATTAAATGAAGTTATCAATATGTATTATACATATATATTTATACTGTTGCAGATGTTAACATTTTTTAGTATAAGTGCAACATCAAAATTGATTTTGTAGCCAATCAAAAACGTTTGGAAACCTAAATGATAATCGCGACGTGGCAAAACTCAACAGTATACTTTGTGAATGATTAATTGCTCGATTTATTTTTCATAAATATTGCACACTCGTTTGTTTATCTGCGTATGTATGCTTCAGGAATATAATTAATAATAATTTCAAACCCATTTGAAAGTGTTTCTAGCTTAGAACTCCATTTTTGAGAGGGTAAAAATGGGTTAAATGACAAAATAAGAGAATATGGGTGAGTCAAATTGACTCAAAGTATAAAGTCTGATGTTGATTATTTCCATGGGTAAATTTATTTTGTAAATTTAAGTTAATTTTACGTTCAAAGCTGTAGGCATCTTGCAGGCTTGATTGTTTGTTGTCGATTTGAAGTCGAAGTCGTTTCATAACTAATGCACACGTTTGTAGAGGGTTTGTTTCATAAATATTGCACATTATTATTTCATTAATAAATTCTTAGAGTCAAGACCGAGTTTTCTACCACTAAGAACGCCTACAGTTTTGAAACATCTGTACAAGATGTAGGCGAAACATCTGAACAAGACAAGAGTCTTCTTGCATAACTCCAAAAACTGACGTGAGTGGCGTGTTATCCAAAGAATAATACAGTGAGTCAATTTGACTCAAGGCAAAATTGATATTTTGTTTCTTTTGAAAGTAAAAAATGCCATAAATTTAACCCGAGACGTAAACTATATTTTTGGATTAACAAACATTACAACATTAAAAACACAAGCAACAGCTTGATCAAATGAGTCAAATAGGCTCAATTGCTTAAACTACTTAATGTTAACAATGGCATTTAGCTTCAAGGAAATTTCTAATCAAAGTGTAATTAATATCGGGTGTTGGCGAGAAATCGACCGAAATTGACACGTCGATTGTCGTAACCCAAAGTCACCAACTCCACACACACGAAAGTCGTCTAAACGTGTGAGCTTCCGGTTTTATTGGTACGCAACAGGAATGTTGACTGGACAACGATTCTAAAGGTAGAGTTTGACCGTGATAATTGACATTGGAACTATTTGCTTCAGTTTATCGGAGTTAATAAGTCATAATTCATTAAAAACGCAAAATCTTTATTAAAGCTTGGCGTCTGGAGAAAGAAAACAAAGCTTATTAAGCTGAAATGTGCTTGCTTGATGAATGGAACAAATTTACAAACTTTGTTATGGTGCTGATCGTTTCGGGCTTGTTTTTCAGTGCCTTCCTCCGTTTCCCAAGCAATGCTCGATCGCTTTTGCTCTCTCACCATTGAAGGCCAAATCTTTTTTTGCTTTTTGCTTGGCTGAACGCAAGAGCCAGGGTTTCGAGACTTGGGAAAATTTTACTATTAGCACGGTCCCAATTTCTGGTTTTTTAGGCTAAAGGGTATTGTCCTTTGTTGCAGTCTCGAAAGAAAATATCACGTCTAACTTGAATTCGGTTAATTACATCGAGAAATCATTTCAATTTTATGTAATAACAGTCACTGGAATGAAAGACTCTGGACAGTGAGCCTGTTTATTAGAATTATTAGAAGTGGAGACATGAACGTTAAGACTAGAACAGCTTCAAATGGAAATATATTTTGGGTATACTGAGTGTGTGGAAGTATATATATCCGTTATGGGATGTCAAAGAAGATGAAACTCAAGAAGAGTATAAGTAGAGGTCGTATGATCGTAAAATCCGATATAGTAATCTGAACAGTGAACAAGATTGATAACAACAAACCGAACCTGTTTATTCAGGATTTACAAAGGAATTGGATAACCCTAATTGAAGCTGACATAACCAACAAAGACAGGCTCAAGGAGGTCACGTGGAAAAGGCTCGGTAATACGAAGCCCTAGCCCGAGAGCTGAGGAGCTGTATGAGGTCGAGGTCATCCAAATCCGTCGTCTTAACCTGAAACGGGTTAGTAACCCATCGTTTATATCGTATATATATATAGCTAACCCATATATATAGGATGATGGGTTTGACAGCTACTACCTTGACCTACCTTCAAGATACCACCAGAAGAGGAAATCGTCTTGCAAGATGCTAGGAACTCGCTGAGGACTTCGGGTCGTGGGAGCAAAAGGGAAGTAAAATATAAAACGGCCAAGACTTTTATAAATTTATATACTAAATACTGTAATAAATAAAGTTAGTTATATATATTATAATGAGGGAGGAGTAGTGTAGTGGTTAAAGTTCCTGACTTGGACGCAATGGTCGTAAGTTCGAATCCTCTTCCCGCATCCTGTTATACCCAAAAAAGGGTGAAAAACGGGATCAAAACCATCACAATATATATATTATAATAATATTTTATAAATATGCGTTGAATTTAAAAACTAAAAACCCTGTCAGTGACTCATTTTATATTCAGCTAAAGTCTTCATACAATTCCTAGAACTAAGTCAGTGATCTGCCTTAGTCCTCAACTCCTTTTTGTTTCCAACTCGGAAACAGATAACAGTTAACTAGTAGATAATAATAATAATAATAATAATAATAATAATAATAATAAAAATAACAATCACACCTAACAATGTCATGAACTTCGGAACCGTTTTCACATTTATTTATTTATTTTCATTTCCGATTTGGTTGTAGCAATCAAAGGACCAGCATCAGAATGGCGGTGTTAAGTAAATTTTATGCAACAATGACACATGACTGTTATCTGTCACAATATTTCCACGTGATTAGTTTTAAACTTGAAAGTCAATTTTTTAGGAGCGTTTCCTAACAAACCGCTACACCTGATCGGAGTTTACTTATTTTTGTTTTCGATTGCAACTAACGGACATCACGAACCACAACTTTTAGCAATTTTTTTTTTTGAGTTTTTTTTCGACAACAAAATCCAGCTGTTACATTACTACATAACTTTTCTATTGTCAAAAGATTTTGTACAGTTTAGAAAATAAGATTATTAGTTTTGTTGTTTTACTTTCTACATCATTTTCTCGAGAGAATAATTCTTTTAGATACCCTGGTGTTACCTTGAGTTATGAAATTTATTTATTAACACTGGCTAGTAAGAAACTTTTCAGGATTCTGGTCTAAGATTCCAGTTTAATTTAATCTTATTATGGTATTGATATACTGTATTAATAATAATATTGTTTTTTCTTTGATTAGAGTAGAGGTTACTAAACTTTTTTGTGTTGTTGACTCCTTGCCATGTTTTTTGGTTTTGGGTGAACCCCTACTTACCTGGTATTGATTTTTGTAAGCTTTCACTGTAGTGAAGCAAATTGTTTACCTCATAGGTACTTTTATAAATAATATATATGTATTTATATTATAAGATAGTATAATGTCAGTAAATTGGTGCTATCAGTGTATGTTGAGATCCACTGTCGTGGACCCCTAAATTTTCTTTCGCTGAAGTAGACCCCTTACAGGTTGTTACAGACCCCATGGGGTCGATATAGACCACTTTGGGAATCACTGGTGTAGAGCAACTATGGGCTACTCTGTTTCTACTCCTATTCAATTCCCTTGATGTCAAATTTGTAGGAGAGAGTTTATTAGAGTTGAAATTTTTGTTATGCAAGTCAAAATTTTATTTTCCCACAGCAAAAGTTCTGAGATTTGGAAGCAGTTCTTTAGCGAAATAATGAACAAATTGAAGGAAAACATCATGACTAAGGAAGAGCACGCGCTGAGGAAGGAACAAGCGGCGTTAGAAAAACAGCGCTCACATGCAGTCCCCAAGGAAAAAGGAAGAGAGGCAGTCCTATTGTGGAGAAGGTCTGTAGAGCAGGAGGCAAAGGAGAAGTCGTGGGGAGAGCTGAAAGCCCTCGCTCAAAATAGGGAACGCTAGAGAAGCTTCGTAGAGGCCCTATGCTCCGGGAAAGAGCGACAGGATACTAAATAAGTAAGAAAGAAGAACTGAAAAGCAGGTTGGATTCTATTTACTCGGCTGAAAGTTCCAATATATATTATTATTTGATATTTTATACTAATATTTTCTTCGTTAGTAGGTAAAGAATGAGAAAGCTCATAGTGGTCATCGTAACGGTCAAGGCATTTAGTCATAACATCTAACAATTGGATCAGATTCAAGATCATTTCATAATATATGCAAGTATGAGTATGTCTATTGGTAACTTTATAACAAAAATTTTTGGACCAATGATATTATTGATTAATAATCATTAATTTTATTATAGTCAGTCTTCTCGATTATAACCCATCATGCTTTGTTTATAGGTTCTGCTCATCATCATTCTCAAAACCGGAAATCGCAATTTTTCCAACAGAAACGACTGAACGTTTGTCAATAATCTGGACAAAGAACTTTTTGGTGAAGCTGTAACGGGTGGGTAAGTCACAAGAAATCCATTAAGTAAAACTTCTTTCAGGGACTGAGTCAATTTGACTCATTTAATGCCTAAGTTTTGTATTCATAAATACATTCCACCTAAATATTCATAAATAATTAATTTGGCCCAATTTCAAAGAACTGAGTTTAAGTTAAATGCACACTTTTAAGTGGAATTCGTTTCATAATTATTGCACACTCCTATAAAGAATTCATTATACTTCCGCGTGAAGTGAATAAACTTATGTAAATGTTTTATTATATATAATAATATATTTAAATGAATACTCAACGATTTTTGATTGATTGAGGAGAAATGAGGGGGATTTTGTTTTTGAGTCAATCTGGCTCATTTCAACAAAAACAGAAGACAACGTTTGGTTTTAACATTTTGTTATAAATTTAGCTATATAAAGGCAGAGATTTCGTTGGTTTCAGAAGGGTATTGAAATATGAGGGTGATTTCATAAGTAATGCACACTCAAACTTGTGTTTTAACGTAAACATTCGATCATGTAATAACTAAAATTTGAATAATTTCAACACTCCCGATTTTAATTGGCTCGATTCCATATAAGAGAGCATGAAATCGAAATTGGGCAGAAAACTAATGAAAAAGACCGAATTTGGTTAAAATATTTTGGAAGCCTCGGAGGGACAGCCGTAAACGAATTGGTGAAATCCCCTCTCCTCTCTCCGTGCTCTCCTCCGTTCCGAAAGTTTCGTTCAATAACATGTGGTACCATCCAGAAAACATTTTTACTTTCTCCCTTTCTCTCAGCGAGCGCAAATATATAATCTCGAAACAGAGAACATATTTCACGGAATGACAACAGGGTCTAATCCAAAGAAAACGTTAACCGATGAAAGTTTGTGTCCCGGACAACAAATCTCATATTTTTTATTCTAAATCATTATAAAGCATTTCTGAGGAAATTACAAACGTCTACGTTAGGCTTTAAATTCAGCTTCTCCTTCTCTTTTCCCTCATCCATCTCATTTCTCCCGTTTCCTTCCCGTTCCTCCTCTTTTCTTCTCTCGTTTTTCCTCTAAGGATTTTCAAATAAGCTTACAAACAGAATAAAATATATTTGTAGGAAGGAAAACAGGGTTTGAATGTGGTATGCAGACGCCTAATCTCTTTATCTACTTTGACAGTAAACTGTGGACTAAAATTTATATTTAATAATACAACTTTAAGATCGGAATATCGGTAAAAACGGCCATTTCTCATTCGAGTTCCATACGTAGCGGGTTCTTTTAAGGGGGAATTACCCCGCGAACCCGATGTAAATATGTAGGCCTAATGTGATAACAAAACAAATGAAATCCCCAGTATTTAATTTTGTTGAAGGTTACACATTCCCACGGAAATAAGTATGGCGGTGAAAAGCCTTAAGTGAAACACTGTCACATGTTGCCCCGCCTTCCCCTGTACCCGTTTTACGAAAGTGAGGGATTTAACTAATAAATCCGAACCGAAAACACATCAACACGAATTAAGCCGTTGGATTAATTAAGCTGCCATTGCTTACAAAGAGACACACACGTACAAACACTTCTTTGTGGAGGTACCAGAGAAGTGAGCAGTTAGCTATTTTAAGTTTCTCGAAGGTGATGTTAACACCATTTGCTAAGAATTTTCATTCGGTTTTCAAATATCCTTGTAAGTGCTTGTAGTGAGATTGGTTTTGTTCTGGGATGTAAGCTGATTTTGTGGATGTTTTTGAATCAGTTTTGAGTTCCTCTTTACTGTGATACAGTACCACCTGTTTTCAGCTTTTATAAGTTTTTCTCCGTTTCTTCACTTTTATGTTCTCCTTCAGTTTGCTGTTCAGAAAGTTTGTTGTTCTTATTCTTTTCTGTTGTTACTGAAGTTCCGGTTTTTAAAGACAGTCAGCCTGGATTCATTGCAGCTAGGTGTTTATAGACGTTAACTCTTATTTCCCAGATTACTTGTGGATTCATTTGCCATTAAGAAGTACTATAGACCCTTATAGCAATTACGGGTAGGGGTCAAGGTTAATCTTTTAAAAGTTCTTAACAATCTAAATTGTGGGAGGTCTGTGTAGTGGCTACAGCGCCCGACTATAGAAGGTAATCCTCTCCCACATCCTGATGAAGGGACAAAAACGGGACTAAAACTAAAACTAAGACTAAAACTATACTAAATTACATTCTTAAAACATACTCAGTGCTCAAAATGAATTTGCTATAGCCATCTGTCTATCAACACGCCACTGATCCACTTTCACACCTTTCACTTTGAGATTGACTTAAGATGAGGTATGAACTGAATAGGACGTTTTCTAAGATGTTTTCAGAGTATTCGAAAGTCCAGATCCCATTCTTGAAGGTTCTAGAAATTTCCGTTAAAGCCCAGCTCATTACTTTTATAAGATACAGAATGCACACACGTATCCAGCCTTGTTCCAAAAAGCTTAGTCTCAACAAATACAAGAAGGCACCAATTCCAAAACTATTCTCGATCTCAGTCATCTCAAACCCAAACCCATATTCTTGGTTTAAGCAAGAAAAGCAGTTCACCAAGACCCCAACACCACATTCTGACCTACAACTTTAACCAACAGAAAAAAAACCACAACAGGTAAGGAAAAGCTTCAAGGAGATCGTAAACCTAAATCAAGAAGAGCGTGAACACGTTTAAAATTTATAAGGGAAGCATCCCTTCAGCTCAGGGTCTGCATAATGATTGCTTAAACTCCTTCAGGTTTAAAAATCTAATTTCATGCTGATGAATGAGAAATTAAAAGACTTGACGCAATCAAGGATTTATTCTTCCTTCGTTAATTTCTTTTTAGTAAAAATAAAATAAAAATAAAAATTCAGCTTTAACCAGAAGGGAGGAAGAAAAGGAAACAGACGCTAAAGAGGAAACACTAAACAAATATGTTTCTTATAGAAAAAGATATTCGAGAGAGAGAGAGAGAGCAAACAATTTTTTAAACTTTTCCGTGGCGAATTAAAAACTTTTCCCATCCACATTAAAAAATAATTTTTGGAGGGGTGAAAGCGAGAAATTTCGGGGCCGAAAATGTGGAGGAAAAAATTTTTTTTGAAACGATGAAATGAAGACGAGTCCGAAGGGAAATTTTCCGACGGTTTCCGATGCCTTTTATGTTTTCCTTTCTTTCGAGAGCTCAATTCTACCCAAATCTGTTAATGTTTCCTGTAAAAGCGAATCCTCCTCTCCCCCTCCCCGCTTTCCCCCTCTGTATATTTACATAGTATAACAAACTCTTTTTCTTTTCCCGGAGAGAAATTTCTTACAGGTTTGGAAAAACTGAGTTTTCCCTTCCGCTCCAAAAGTTTACTGGTTTAACGCCTCCCGGCTTAAAAAAACCGTTTCACGGAGGGAAGTTTACTTCAACACTCTTTCTAGCCGAAAGCAGGCTTTTGGTTTGTTTGCCTTTGAAATTTGATCTTAAAAACAGTTTTGGATCATCATTTTATAATATAAATAAAAGATTGGGGGAGTCAGCAGTTTTCTTGTAACTTTTTAACGTGGCCTCGTGTATGTGAATTTATATTTTGGGTCTAATTTATGCGTGGCGCATGAACCTCAAAACTGCCACTGTCAACTGCCACCTGTCTCTAAACGAGACGTTAAGTAGTTGGTCTGGCTTTAAAGGTGCTTTGAATCTAGGAAACAGACCGGAGTCTTAGCCCCAGAAATCGGATCACGGATTTGACTGGAGGTACAGTCTGTAGGACAGAAGAAGACAGAATGTTGTTTTGAGTCGTTTCCACAAGAGTAGTGCAAATTTGTATTCAATTTTTAACTTCTGTGCAATATTTATGAAACGAATTATACAAAAATATGGTGCAGAGTGTATGAAATGAGTTGCTACTATGATGTAGTATAATTGTGTATCCCTTTTAGGTGCTAAAATATCTTCTTTTATACATATTTTTTCTATAATAACTACTTATACTATAACTAGGTACGTAAAATATAACTCGGTCGATAAATGAGTACATATAACAAACAACAGCACATCGACTTAAATTAATGAATATGACACAACACCGCAGCCTTTTTATTAACCTTCGAAGGCATCTAGGAAGGTATAATTTTTAACTAAACACTACCTCTTTAGAGGGTTGGGATGGACAATAGATAGAAAAATACAGAGCTAGTGAAAAACAATAGTTTGGCTGGCGTCAATTTACAAAGCTTTGAATAAGCAGATTCCAGTGCTAGAATATATCTAACGATAAACCGCAAGAGGACAGACGAAAGTTCGCGGGAAAGGCAATGAAGGTAGTGCACTATTAATTTAATGCATAAATAAAATATGAACTAGTAATATATATATTAATACCCCAGTATATAAATAAGAAATTATAAAAAAATTACGGCAAAAACGAATTCACCAATTAATAAATAACCGTACAAGTACATGAATAACCGATAAATAAATAGAAATCAAGATATATCTCTACGTTTATAAGAATACAGAATAAATAAATAACCAATCAAATACTGTATAATATTAATATATAATTAACCTAACTCCCATCTTCTAGGAGGCTTGACATTGAGGAGACTCTGTAGTCTTTGTGCTGTTTGTACTCTCACTTTGGAGTGGTTACTAAATTTTTGTACTAATGATAAAAAGAAAGTTCGGAGTATGTAAGAAACATATGTGTGCATTATTTATGAAATGACCACTAGCTAAAATCACGAAATGTTTGTTCGGCAAAGTGTTCATTATTTATAAGACGATATTTGGTGAAGAGTGTGTAATATTTATGAAATTTATTCCTCATGAAAGTGTGCAGTATTAACGAAACGAATCACTATCAGATGTGTGCATTATTTATGAAATATATAGAATCCATTCGCAACATTGTTTCATCATCTGTGTTTACAGTGTTGCTTTTGGGTTGGAGTGCGGTGTTACATTTCTTCAATAGTGACACTGGATAGTGGGAGTTGCTGTTGTTTACTTGACCACGACGCCAATCACGAGTTATCTCGTAGCTTCTTTCTTATCATATTTGTACGAATAGGAAGAAAGTCTGTTCCAATATCCTCAGTGTTTTGGGGACTGAAACGGACGGTCCAGATCTCCATGATTTCTTCTAGAAAAACAGGCCCGGAGTCTGAGTTCTCTGTTGGCTGCGACTAAGTTTCGGAAATGGATTGTGGTCGTAAAACAAGGTTTGACTACATCAAACTTTCAGATTTTATAAAGTGATAATAATTTTTAAGTCTTCACTGAATTTTTTAGCAGAATCAATAAGAAGAGGATCCAAAAGCGTGGGGAGAAGGAGAGGAAAAGCATAAAAATTGAAAATTTATAAATTCCTCCAACGACTTCCAGAGAGAGAGAGAGAGACGGAGGAAAAATATTTACGTGCCACAAATTCGGATTTCTTTCGGGATTCAAATGTGGTTGGCGAACACAGTTCGTGAATTTTAGAAAAGGCGAAAAGATTGAGCAAAAGCAGAATTAGCATTTCATACTTTTTTTTTATACTTTCTCGTTAAACGTGTCTCTACAACGTTTGATGTTTTTATTCGAAACCAAAAATGAAATTGAATTTGTACACATCGTGAATACATCATCATGCACATCCCCAAGAATACTGATATATGGAAACATATACTATGGATATGATAGATTTTTGTTAGGGCTAGCTATAAACAATATTTCAGTTTGAAATAGGAAATAGTTATTAATAGAAGTCACTCAAGACTCAGACAGACAGACGGATAGTGTTTCTCCTGTAATTTTGAAATAAGATTTTAGATTCAACTCGTTTTTGAGTTATACTGACAAATATCCTTGAGTCCCGTTTTTCACAATTTTTTGGGTATAACTGGATGCGGGATGAGGATTCGAACTTATAACCTGCGTCCAAGTCAGGAACTTTAACCACTACACTACTCCTCCACGTTATACAGACAAATAGATGTTAAAGTAGGTGGCAGTTGGTATTATATAATATTTATGTATAAATAATATCTGTTTATAAAAATTCTGGAGGTTCCAGAAAAAGGGAATAGCGTTGAGCGAAATGGCGTTGGTAAAGTTGTTCACAGTTTCCAGGATAAAAGTCGGTCGTGTAATATTTCTTCAATCAAAACCTTTTCTCTGGAGGAATAACTGGAGAAAGATTGCGTTGAGATTTATCCGTAATCCGCTAATAAGAAAAGAACAATTCTCTATTTCAGATAAAAAAGAAAAGCCCATCGTTTTTGTTCTCCCCGTTCAATTTCGAATTCTAAATTAAAACTAAGGTTTATCAAAATCATTTATTTAGAAAATTCCCTTTTTTCGCTTACGAGTATAAAGATTTTTGACTTTACCTTTTCTTTATCTACCCCCCGCCTCCAACCCCCAGTCCTCACCTCCCTTAATTTCCTTCCTTTCCTCCTTCATTCTTTAAAAGCTTTCCTTTCTCCAAAGCTCGGAAACGGATAAAATGTTTATTGTAGAGGAACTGAGAACCGTTGTAAAATATTGTTTCCAGACTCGCCACCGAAAGCAATCAGTTAAGTAAGATAAAGCATCTCCAATTTAAAAATAAGAAAGAAAGGTGATGACGAAAAGTGACATTTGTGAGTGAGCTAACAGAATGATTTGTTAGAAAAGAGAAGAAGAAGAAGAAAAAAGAAAAGAAAGAATCATAAAATAAAAAGAAAGCTGTCTTATGAAGACTTATAACGAAGAAATTGGCTGGTAAGGGATGTGAGAAGAAGAACAAACATTTCGTGAGAGAGAGAAAGTGAGAGTTCTGCAGCATGAATTTGTTAAAAATAATTATTAGGCGAATGTGAAAAATTTTCCAGCCGGAAATAATTTCGAATCATGTTTGATTCGTGGAAGCCTTAGGTGTATTATATACATAACCTACAAAACATATATTAAGGGTGTTGTAAGTTCTATGTACCCAAATTAGATGAATTCGTGTTTGGACGTTTGGAGTAGCAACCTTCCACATGAAAGCTGTTTAACAAAATATTGCGAAACGCTTCCATTGATTCTGCCTACTAGCCTCTTACCCAAGATTGATGATTGTTTAGTAGTTCTGATTTGGAGTCGCTATTCTCACATGAAAGCTGTTTAACAAAATATTGAAAAACGCTTCCACTGATTCTACCTACTAGACTCTTATTCAAGAGGAATGATCAGACTGTTGTATTATATTTTAATATTGTCAACTGTATTGCTAATCAGCCTGTTTTAGTACTGTTACTGTACAGTACTGTTTAGTAGTTCCGATTTGGAGTAACTTTTCCCACATGAAAGCTGCCCAACAAAATATTGCAAAACGCTTCCAGTGATTCTTTCCACAAGACGCTGTTGCCTAAGAGTGCTGACTGGACTGTTTTAATATATTTTATTATTGTCAACTGTATTGTTAAGCGAACAGCTTTAATATGGTCCTGTACAGGCTTATGTAGTAGTTCTGATTTGAAGTAACTATTCCCACATGAAAGCTGTACCACAAAATATTACGAAACGCTTTATTGAATATTTCCACCAGTCTTTCCGACCCAAAAAAGAATGGCACGGCTGTTTAATTACTGTTTATATTATTATAATATTATCATTTCTCTAATTTTTAATATCATACAGCTTCTCTAACAAGCAAGTTACTGATTGGAACCTCCAAAAATGTTAATTTAATTTTCGGTTAAAAATTGACTCAACACATAAAAGAAGAAAAATTTAATGCGTTTGATTTTATATAATATATATTATTATAAAAATTCTATAATTAGTTATTAATTAAATTAAAAGCCGCAGTGAAAAAATTATTTTTTTAACGTTTATCAAAGGATGGTGGATATTACTGAGCAACGTTAATTAGTAATGGTAAATTACAATCAGACAGGATTTCGTAAATTTGATTTGTTCTTTTGTTTCTTCCAACCCCCGTCCCACCCCTCAGCCTCATTTCATCCCTGTGTGAAATAAGCTCTCGGTTGTAACAAAGGGATTTACTCTTATTTCAACATGTTTTATTATTTATTATAATAATTCACAAAAGCATCGATTAAACACCTTCCACGAGTTAGAGACTAGACTTAATGATTTCAAATTTCAAATAGATGACGTCGAGTTGTGTTAGGCCGCAGATTTACCGATTATAAATATCGCCAACAGCAACAGAATGATTTTTGGGCTGGGGAATTAAATTAAAAATGTCTGACGGAGTAGCTGGTAGCTCCGCCGGCAGGTCCTCCGTGGTGAATCACGCTCCTCTGCCTTGATTCTTCCTCGCCGTCGTAGTAGGCCTCGCTCTCACCCTCACCATCGTAGTAACCTTCGCTGTCACCGTCGCCTTCTTCGTAGCTCTCGGAAAAGTAACCGCCGTCTCCTCCTTCGTCTTCGTAATGGCCTTCATCTCCTTCGATGTGTTCCGAATCACCTTCTCCCTCAGCTTCCAAGTTGGAGTAGAAGAAATCTCCGTCGGTGGCAGCCGCTTTGTGGTCCTTAGCACCTTTTTTGTTTTTCACTTTGCTATCCTTCAATTCGCTACCTGTAATAGATCATCGAAGATGTGAAGGAGATAAATTAACTAGAATCCATCTTTTATTATCTAACCATGTGGGAAACTCAACTTCCGGCAGATTTCATTTCGATTATTTGGAATCAAATCAAATCGGAAGTGACGTCATCTGTTATATGACGCCACTGATTTCAATTTTTTTGAACTCTCCCATCTTATAAAGGAGATACTAAAAGGAAACCTTTATATCCGACTAGATAATTTGGAGACTTTAGTGGGAACCGTGTGGTGTAGTAGTTAAAATGCTTGACTGTGGTAGTTGTAATCACGAGTTTGAATTCTCCTCCCGTATCATGTTATACTCAGGGGAAAAACGGGATTAATACTCAAAATTATTTATTTATAACTTAGAGACTTTAAACCAAAGCTCAGAGTATAAGTATGAACTCTATCGATAGGCTTTAGGGGTCAGTGATTTGACATTTACACTAGATAATCAACCCCTTCGCTAGATCATTTCTCAAACTCTCCCTAAAGTCAAGCAAGAGAGGGTCTATCAAAATACATAAAATATATTATAAACTGAGGTATAACATTATACCTGGTTAGATAAATTCTCAAAAGAAATAAATAAAATCTCAAAAGAAAAAATTATGCGATTATCTAAGCTTTTAAACTTTTTTTGTATAGAAACAGCTCACAGTTGCACGATAACACCAAAAAGTAGATCGATTTGGAGCTTTGAGGTCAACAAACCACACAAAAAATTTTCTGTTTTAAAGTAAACTTTCAAATTTATCAAAAAAACAAAAAAAATTCAAGGTCACCAAAAACAATCTTAATAATATGTATCGAACACAAACGTGGAATTATCCAGTAGCCATAACTTTACACTGATTTTACCGGTGACCCGATATTAAAAATAGTTTGAACGTATTAACATATTATTAAAATAAAAGGATATATTGTAATTTTAATGGAAAGTTAAGTTATAATGAGAGGAGGCGGTTTCGGTGCGAAAGAAAATTAGATGCTGAGGAAAATCAGGGTTAAGTAATTCGTTAGAGCGGGAATTTTTCCTCACCATTTTGGTTTTTTAACCGAATTTGGGGAAGCGTTTTATTTTATAAACGGTTTAACACTTCTTACTTTTCTTTTTTTTAAATAAAAAAGATAAAAATTAGAGGAAAAAACTGAAAAATTAAAATTAAAAAGATTCCTCCAGGAATTGTTGGTTAATTACGGCCTCGACTATGGTTTTGTCTTTTTCTCCGAGTTATTAAAAATTTTTCCTTTTTTTTCACTGAAAATTTCAGCAATTTTGGGGGTGATAAAATGCTCGAATGATTACTTTTGGGTTTTATTTATTTATTTACCAAATATTTTGGTTATTTATTTATTAATATTGTGGCGTTCGCCACATTCCTAATTCCGGAATGGGTACAGTGAAATGAAGCAGCCGACAACCGAAGCAAAATTCATTCAGTCCCGGAGCTCCGCACTATCAGGATCCTTCCATTTTAATTCTAAATTATAGTTATAATAATATTTTATATATCAATATACATATACGTTCGGAATTAGTGTTGTCCATCATTCGTTCATCTACAACGACACAACCTGGTTCTGACATATTAATTTATAACTTACGTCACGTCGTATTTGACTGGATTTAATTATTTGTGATTTGTATAACTACCAACTGATCATGATTGACGACAATAAGTAATTTTATGGCTATTAGTGGTTTCTGTCTAGGGTACAGACTAACATCTTAACTTTAGGACTTGACAAATGATAGTGTTAGAGCCAAAAATGGGCTCAAATAGGCGCGCAAAGTTGTGGAGAGCGTCAATGACTGACACCACAGAAAAATTGAAAGTGGACTGTGGCTACTGATGTAATGGCGGAGAGTCGTGGCTGTTAGATTTGGAAAATATGTCTTTTTAATTCGAGTAATCCAGTGCTGTTTGTTTGTACCTTCCTAACAATAGTAACCAAATCGCTTAAATTAGGATTGGACCCGCAAGCGAGACCCCAGACTACAAAATGAACCCTAAATTGCTGACCCACTACTATAAGTTGTTAAGAAATTTTGGGCAGGCCTGTTGTATAGTGGTTAAAATGCCCGGCTATATAGGTTATAGTTGTGAGTTCAAATCCTCCCTGTATCCTGTTATACCCAAGGACAGGGTTGGGCAATCTTTTTAATCAATGGGCCAATTTAAATTTTAAAATTTTTTGACGGGTCGCACTTAACTTAGGAACTAAAGTAGGAAGGCTCCACAAGTTTGCAACACATGAACAACACGGCTAGTTTATCTTCTTCTGTAGACTATACATCTATTATTCTACTAACTATAATCCATTTTAAACTTCTCGACCGTCAAAACGTAACTATAACGGGCCATGTATTAATTAATCATGTCGATAAACCCTCAGCGGGCCGGTTTCAATACTTTTCCGGGCTGGAGTTAGCCCGCGGGTCGTACTTTGCCCATCACTGCCCAAGGATGAAAAACAGAATTAAAACTCAAATTTCATCGGATCAGTGAAATTTCGGTGACATTGCTTCTTAAATTTCAAATAATCGAAAGTAATATCTGTAAATATTTTAATTCGAACTAAGCAGGACCTTCAGCGAAAACTATAAAATAAGCGAGGCTTCTTACAATCTTCCACCAAAAATTGATGAAGTGAAAGATAAATATTCTCATGTTTTGTTACCATAGTCATGGTGAAGAATTGTAAATAATTATTGTAACTATTAAATTTTAGAGCAGTGTTTGAAGTAAGTTTGTAACTATAAAAATTTTTAAACCACTCCAATATTATACTAAAATGGACTGCTTATAGAGTGAGGAGTGACCTTTGACACTAGAAAGACCCAAAAGTGTATACCTATAATAAGCATACCCATATAACAACAAAAAGACTTCTTCGGGCGATGTTGTGTTCATAGCGAACGAATCAGACTATGTACTGAATAATATCACAGCATTCCGTTAACCCCTGCCAAAGAGATCTTAATATAACAGACAAAATAGAATTTTGATGGCGGGGGAAGAGAGAGAGAGAGAGAGCTCCGGTTTTCTCGAAGTTCATTTACAAAAAGCTCTTCTCTCGCAAAATTTATCGGAGAATTCCTCTCAACCTTTGAAATAAGTCTTATTTAGCAAAGGAAGTAAAAACCAAAGGGATTGGTTGTTAATCTGTCAGATATTCTGACGCGCCATCATTTTTAAATCAAACCCTTTCTCCCGACTTCATCTTACGCCAATTTTTTGATTAGGGTCGGATTGGTACCGGATAAAAAATTTTTTTATGATGTTAAAAAAAAGTCAATGGAATTAGAATTAGAGTTAGACGTCTTGCAAGACGCGAATGTATCTGCTTTTGCATGTTCAAAAAAAAATTCGAAAGGTTTTTGAGTATAAAACGAGAAAGGCTTTAAAACCACTAACCTTCTCCACTGTATGATTCGGTCTGAGAACCTTTTTTATCACCGTCAGCTTCGTGGTAGGACGAACTCGTGTGATGACTCTTTCCTTCTTGCCTCCTGTTCCCTTTCCGTAGGTGGTGTGCTTCTCGAAACCATACTTATCTCCTCCTTTCTTGTGGTAACTGTCAAAGTGTTTATAGCCATTGTCTCCTTTGGACGATTTCGAAGTGTAGTATCCGTCATCCTCATCATCTGTCTGAGCGACGTGACCCCTGTTCTGGTGTTTCTTCTCACCCGTTCCGGCTACTTGTAAGTCATCGATAGGCGCAGGCGCATACACTTTGTTTATATTGGAGCCGACTAACTGGGAATCGTTCGAATCTAATATATCGCTCAATGGCTTCGAGAGTGTTATTGAGAGAACAAAACAAAGAGATAATAAAATTCCTGAGCAAATATTCATTTTGGTTATCTAAACGATCGACGCGATTAGTGTACAGTGCAAGTTCTCCACGTGCGAACACTCTTTTTATTATAAAACCAGATGAACAGTTGACCGAAAACCTCAGAGGTGTTATGAAAACGGAGCGCCGCGCAACTTTATACACCGTATTAAGAATTGAAAAACTGAATCAAAATAAATTAGTTAGTCGAAACGTTGATGAAATTCGGAATTTAGCCAAGCATTAATTTTCCATTTTGTAATTTTTGTTGTAAGTCGCCCCGGTTGACGCCATTATTGCAAACGACTCGTTTCCAATTTCCCACCCGGCAAACGATTTTTATTTACTTTTAATCTGTATAATGAATTCGATCAAAATTATTAAATTGTCAAGAGTGTCATAATTTTTGTTACTGTTTTGAACACAGTTACTCTCTCACACGCCCGCTGTTGGTCGAAATTTGAATATCGGAATTATAAATAAATCGGGAATAAGAAATTTTTCTGCGGTAGACTAACTCTCGACGTCAGTGTCAAGAAATGACTTTTTGACATAATTCCCTGGAAAAAGTCGGATTCGTAACTCCTGGAAGAGATTCTCTTGTGCGAGTGAGGAGGAAAAGTTGAAGAATCCTTCGTTGGAGCTTTTCATCCTTAGAGAATAGAAAGCTAAATTTGGCTTGGGAACCTGTAGAACCAGCCGAGCGAATTTAAAACTTTCCCTAAATAATAAGAACAAAAGAATTTTAAAATAAACTTTTGAAAGTAAGGAAAGCTTGGCATTAAAAATATTTTTACTTTGAAAATATGGTCGAAGGAAATTACAAAAGCGAGCATCGTTTCGGGCTGCTGATTTTTACTTGAAACTTGGATTAAGATCAAGAAAGGAAATTACCATTTAAAATAATAGTTTTCTTTTATTTTTCTGGAGCAGTACAAATTGCGATGGCGCCAACAGTTTCAAGCTTTGCCACGTGATCAAAAGCTCCTTTGATTTATAACCGATTACGAGATTGATTTCCTTCCTTCCTTTGGGAAGCTTTGCCTTATGATGAAATTTTTTTTATATGAACTAATTCCCTGTTGTCACCTATCTATTGGTATGTTATGTCCGTTTTTCAGTTTTGGGATGGAAAGAGGCTCAAACTCTCAATTCGCTGGTTAGGGTATCTTTCAAACCATCTTCCCTTTGTATCTTGAATCTGGACCTTCAGTAAACATTTCATCTCTTCTTCATACCATCCTCGTTGGAAGTCGTACTGTTAGCGCCCGTTTGTTAGTTGATAGAGTGCTAATATGGAGTTAGGAGTAGTAACGTTCTCTTAACACAGTATTTTATGTTAGTAGATAAGTCAGTATAACATTTTCTTATACACTGAATCCAACGAAGTCTGGTTGTCTTACAAATCAATAGCCTAACTATACTTCATCAGTCGCCGTTGGTGGACACAACACTCTCACTTAATATTATAATAATATATTTGGACTCCTATTAGAGGTAATGAGGGGTATTAAGGACTTGAGTCTCACTTTATACCAGGGTCGTCAACCTTTTTTGGCCTCGGGTCAAAATCAACCAAAATGCGAGTATTATAGAGACGTTTGGGTCCGAGATATTTTCATATAAAACAGCGACAGGACAATGTCGCTGCATTATCGGCCGATTCCATATCCAGTCAAGCGTGGTGGGGCTTTAACTGATATTTTATATGTTATACTGAATTCAAATTTGGCACACTTGAGACCAAAATTTTTTGGGAAAAAATGTCTGTATATCTTATACTTTATTTTCGAAACTAAAGTGGGTCACTTGAAATTACCAAATGGGTCACTCGGTGACCCACCGGTTATAGGTTGCCGATCCCTGCTTTATACTATTGAAACATGGATCACTTCTGTTGGAGTTCAGGTTAGTATGTACAGTAGAAAATGTTGTAGCTTCTCTGTAACACCTTCAAAATATTAGTTGCCGTTATACTATAATAATTTTTCTAATAAATAATCCTTAATAAAATAATAAATATCTTCTGTAATAAATAGAAAGCGAGCCAAACTGACTCAGATAGCAAATTTCAGTGTTTTTGAAATCAATTCAAAATCGCTGAGGATCAATTTACACGAAAGATTTATTTTGGACAAAAGAGAATAATTATATATAGATAAGTCTATCACTTCACACAGTACTATAATTAAAGGTAAACAATTTTTATGAGTGTGCAACAATTATGAAATGGGTTCAATATAAAAGTGTGCACCACTTATAAAATCCGTCCTTTAAAATTTTATTAAATCGATTGTGAATATTTAGGCGAAATGTTTTTATTTATATATTGAGTATAAAACGAGTCAAATTGGAACACATCTTTCATCTGTTTTCTGTTTAAGTGAGTCAAATCGACTCAAATGACAAACTTTAACATCCTTCTCAATCAATCAAAAATCGTTGAGAATCAGTTTAAATGGAAGATTTATTATAGATGACAAACTGACATTCACGGAACTGTTGTGAATTTTGTATGAGGGTGTGCAATAATTATGAAACGGGTCCTATTTGAAGGTGTGCATTATCCTTATAATCACTTCTTTGATATAGTGCTAAATTAGCTGTGAATATGCAGGTGGAATGTATTTATTTACGTATGAATTATGTGTTAAATGAGTCAAATTGACTCAGGTCATGGAACTAGTGTTAGTTAATAGAAATGCTCGGTGTCTCATTCGCTCGTTGTACGTTTGTTTAAGCGCATTCAAAAAGTTTTTTGTCATCGGAGTAAAAGTTTGGTCGTTATAGTTGAAAAGTTCGCGTTTTCCGATTCTTGAATCCTTAGAATGTAGACAATAGAACCTAGGAATCAAAAGATGATGTACCAAGGAAGAGAATTAACGAACCTAAACTAACTCCACCACCATCATCCTCGGGTTAATTTTCACATCGAAAGGAGGAGTAAATAGATTTTGGTGAAAGAACAAATTCGAATTGCGTTCAACGAGGGATGAGGGAGGTGAGGACGTCTCTCTTCTCTCTCTCTCTGTCTCTCTTTCTCGTTCCAATTTTCCCATCAAAACTATTTTCCCGGCTAAAAGATAAAAGTTAAATTTTATTGCCTTCAGTAAACTATTACTTTGAAGCATTCAAATTGGATTATTAATTCGAAAACGACAAAGAGAAGCCGAAATAACTGGATTTCTTAGATGCTATTAAATAATTTCTAGTTAAGAGAGAAACACGACGAATTATAAAATGAAACGGAATTAGCTGATGAGACACAAGGAGGAAGCGAAGTCGAGGATTTTTCTCGAACCATTTCTCTCAATTTAAATAAAATGTTTCGTCTTGGAAATGTCAATGAGGAATGATGGGGGTGGGGAGGGTGAAGATGGTGCTGTTGGGGAAGGTGAAAGATAATTTTGAAACCAACGATTTTGATTTTTAAGCTTTTCCCTTTTTTCAGCAGTTTCTCTTCATTTTATAATTCGTTTAACTCTGAGAGAGAGACAGGTAGAAACTGAATAAAGGTAGACAGAAGAGTGATTACAGACAAATCATCAAATCATGCTGTATATAATATACGTGAAGTGAATTTCTGTGTACATTTTGATTTTAGTTATATGAGATAGGCGTAGGGATGTGGCGACCCCATCGCCCAGTGGAAACTACTGCAATCAGCCACCCGAGTACTGGCGGGAAAACCATACCTTTGGGATGGGAGGAAATGCCCACCCTCAGCCCTGAACAACATGGGAAGAAATGAGCATGAACCACCAATGAAGCAAGAAACCACCGCACGCTGTTGCTGGGCTAATCACCCGCACAGTGTATTCACTGATTCAAAGAATAGAAGATTGCCTCGGAAATGGACGAAGATGGATCCGAGGTTATCCCCAACGCCACCATAGTGGCACATTGGGGAAGAAGAAGAAGTATATGAGAGTTTTTGAGTCGATAAAGAATTGGTGGAGCCAGTTTGACTCCTTAAAAAATTTCTCGTGCGTCGTTTATGAACCAAATATTTCATGGAACTGTGCTATATTTACGAAAGAAACTCAGAGTTATGCGTTATTCAAATTTCTTCATACGGGTGTTTATAAATAGTAGATTTGTGCATTATTTTTGAAATAATCTCTATGTAACATCGTATAGTATTCAGGAAATGAATTCACAAAAATGTGTCTGTATCTGGAAACATCATTTCATCTATGTTTGTGATAATAAATCTATGAAATTGAATTTCGTTGCAGTGAGTCAAACTGACTCAACTTCAGTGAAGATCTTATCAACACCCATCAATCTAAGGTAAACAGAATTTTCCTTTTCCAAGAAAAGCGGTTCTTCGGTTTCTCGGTGCTTTTAATTTAGCACTCAGCTCTTTTCTCTCCTCTTCTCATCTCTCTTCACTTGCTTTTGGTCTCGTTTTGCGCGGTTTTGATTTGAGCGTTATAACACGATGAACATACTTATTATAACGAATATTTTTGTGTAGGGTCCGTTTCATAAATAACGCACACTATCAAGAAGGAACCACTTTATGCGTGATTCGCAAAAAATAAATATTCCATTTGAAACGTAATATAATATAATAATATAATTGCCCCTATTTTGCCCGTAGGTATTAGAGGGAATTTGAAACCTATTTAAATACTGTTAATATTGTTATTAAACAACTCAAGTTGATTTTTAGTTGCGCGGTGGAAAGAAAATTAATTTATAGAATATTATGATAAATTATTTTATAGTGTTGCACATAACACAAAATATAATTTAATAACCCATTGACTTGTGCTAATATAATATTATGGGACATAATATGTTTGTAAGTGAACCTTTAACGGTCTTTTATATTTATTGGAGTATTAATTTATAAATAATTATTTAATGAACATAATTAATAATAATTTTATGAGTCAAATTGAATATATACTATGTTTGAATATGGGTTCTTAGTGTTAGAAAGAGTTTTTAGAAGGCTTAATTAACAGGAAATGAGGATTATCGATGAAAATTATTGATTTATTAGTTTATTTATAAAAGTATAAAAGGGAGGAGTAGTGTAGTGGTTAAAGTTCCTGACTTGGACGAGTTCGAATCCTCATCCCGCATCCTGTTATACCCAAAAAAGAGTGAAAAAGGAATCAAAACCACCACAGATATCCTGAGATGAGCGGTGTGTCAGTTTCTGATAGTCGTATATCCACGCCCTGGGAGAGAAATTTTTATTTAGATCTCAAAGCCGAGTGACCGAATTTGAAATAATTAATTGGACACTTCTTGATTAGTTTTTGGATACACTTGCCTCAGATAAATTTTGAAATCGGTTACAAATCAGTTTTTTCTTCAATCCAGACTCTTCATATTTGCCAAAAAAAAATTGTTGGAGAGGGCCACGAAAGGAATACTAAATTTCATGCCCCGTTTAACCTGAAGGGAAGTAATGAAACCGTGAAGACTATTCAACCGTGTGCCGGACCAGTGTGCAATTAATATTCTCCAAAGAGTGCTGATCAACTTTAAAAATAATTTTCGATGTGGCTCATCGTATAAGTTCAAGGTGTGAACATCCGAGAGAGAAGGTAAAAAGGACTACACAACAGCAAACAACAACAACCTACCGAATATCTCATTTTAGAGATTCAAATCATTCACTGGAGTTGTAAAAGTTAAAAGAAATAATTAGAACACCAAAATATCTAATGAAAATTGAGCAAATTATCACTTTCATTAGGCTGTGGGAAAACCTCTTTCAAGAACATTAACAAACGTTTACAGGAATCTGGCGAAAGACCCTTGAGAAGCAAAAGAGATAACTGGGAGGAATCGGTTGATAATAACTTTTGATCGCTGATATCTTGGAACTAGACCCTTGGGAAAACTTTCGTCGGGAGGAACAACCCCTTGAAGGGGTGTTCTTTAGGAGTTATTACAACCATTCGAAAGGTTTACACTCGGGAATTATTTGTCCACTTCACGAGTTACTGTTTAAAATTATAAAAGCCATTTAACATGTCAACTCCCGTCAGAAAGGAAACTGATCTCTTCGACTTGGCTTCATCATAATAACTCCATTTTTTAGACTTTTTAGAAGTTGTATTTAAGTTTAAAAGGAAAAAGATGAGATTCTGGGAAAAGTTTTAAAACTAAAAGTCGATTCCGAAGAAGGAAAAGAAAAAAAAATGTTTACCGATATTCTCGAATTCCTTCTAGAATTTCACGGGAAAGTTTTAAAAAGGTTATATTGCGTTTTTCACTGCGTAGAAATTAGAATGCCGCGGAAAAGTGCTTTGAAGAAGAGATATAAAGTAAGAAAATTAAAAAACAAATCATGGCTCAAACTTGTTTTGTAAGCTTTTTTGAGAGGAGAGAAAAGAGGAGATGAAAAAAAATTTCATAAACATCGTAAATACTTTCCTACATCGACAAAAAAAAATTTTCCTTTAAGGAAAATTCCTCGAAGAAAAAAAATCTTCTGGAACAACGTTCGCAAAGTCAAAAAAAATTTTTTTTTTAATTACGGTTCTTCCCAAGACGAGAAAAATTTATATTAAAAACGGTGTTCCGTGGAGCAATGTCTCAAAGAAGATTAACAATAATTAGTTAACTACAAGTTTGATTTATTTTAAAGCTTTGCTCAGTTTTGTCCAGCTGCAGAACCAGATGGAATTCCGGAACAGAAAGGATTTTCCTCTTAGCGAGCTATGAATTACAATAGGTCGGGATTAACCGGAATTAGAGTGAGATTACTTACACGACACATGGCCTGTTACGAGATAATCCAATCTCATGTCGTTAGAATTACCTTCGAAAAGTTTTCTATATCTTGAGAGTGAAATCATCTTCTCTCTAGGGACAGCCAAACTTGCCATACGCCTTTTCTTTTCCCCTGAATTATTTACAGAAAAGGTACAGTTCTTTGGGTTTGCTAAATCGCTGGTATTAAACCGCTTAATGTTGTACAGAATGTTTATGGAATATCACTGTAAAGATACTGAAACATATCAGTGGCTATGGTAGAACCGAACGGAGTTGTAAAACTGCAAAATGGCTTGGATAGTTGCAGAGTTCGGGGTCAGCTTACAGGTTAAGGGGTAGTGTTACAACCTATTGAAAGGCCCTGGTGTGTTTCAATGGAACAAGTTATAGCTTGCTAGGTATTTTATGTAGCTGTCGGATGGTGTTAAAAACACTCAGTTTCTGATAATCTTTGTTTGATCATTGTCAAACTGTGGATCGATTAGATTAGGGACAAGAGTCCGAGAAAGCTGTAACTCCAGATGAGCTCAGCTTAAGGACAAATTGTGCAGATTGGTAAGCAGTTAAGTAAATAATGAGAAAAAAGGTTTTAAAGTAGAACCAACGCTAAACACGATGGTACTACACACGCTATTTCATCCCAAACTTTTTTTACGCGGTTTGCAACTCATCCAAAAAGTCATAACAGTCTTAAAAATTTTTTAATCCGAACCAGGGATCTACTGTCTTGACCTCAGTAGAAGGAAAACGGATGTGACTAGAGGTACAATCTATAAGATGGGATAAGGCATAGAAGAAAGAATAACAGCCTTAATGATAATAATAATATGGAATAGAGTGAAATATAAAAAAGGGGTAGAAGAGGAAGGTAGTAATAATAATAAGTAGACAGTGATAGTAATAAGATGAGAAGAAAGAGGTAGTAGGCACCCAACATCTCTTTGATATTCATATTTTGGTTGATTTTGAGCCGTGGCCAAAAAAAGGTTGCTGACCCCTGTTCTAGACTTTTTTATTTTCTTCACGAATTCAGCAAACAAAACTTTAAAAAATTCATTTTTGGGAAATTCTGTGGAAAACAAAAGGCGTCGTTTTATTTTTAGGGACATTTCAATGTTGAATGGTCGCCATCTATGAGCAACACGAGGAACCGACCGGTTTTAGATAAACACGATAGATGGGCCCTACCAGTCGTTTATCATGCTTTCTTCATGTCGTCGCATATTCTGTTACGTCTTCGACTTTTCTCGTTTCAAATTCTCGAATTTTACTTCAAATTTATGCACTGTATCATAATTAGGGCCATACTTATGGTCGTTCATTTATAAATTTGGAGGTTTTCATGACTCATTAACAAATTCAATAAATTTTTAAAAACTCTTTTAAAGCCCTTTTTTTATTTTAAATAAATAACCTTCACACTAAATTTCTTTCTTGTCTCCTTGTGTTCTTTGAATTGATTTCTTTTTTTCTTTCATTAACTAACCATTGAGCTCGTATAAGACTAAATGACTGGTCAGCATATAATTCAGAACGGGGATAATTGTCTTTAACAAGCACGGGTCAGCACTCAACTCCTGACTTAGCGTTCAACTAATAAGATGATCAGATGATTTAGCTTTGACGTGTAAGACGACCGAACAATAAACATTTCAAATAATAATAAAACGGCTTTCCCCTCTGTCTTTCTTATGTCACCCCGGGTCAGTGATCTTTAATCAACCACGAATTTAAATAAGACCATGTGTTGTCTTCGTCAGCTCAGCTGATCATTCCACAGGTTTCTCTTCCGCGCTTAGAACTATTTCATTAGATCCGAAACAGTTGTAAAAAGGGATGTTGAGAAATGTTCATCAGGTTCTAAGTGAAGCAATTGCTTATGTATATAAATAAATTGGCTTAGATAAAGGTCTCGAAAATTTTTTTAGGTTGAGGGCCATGTTGAATTCTTCACTAAGTTCCCGGAGGTAAGGCCCAAGGGATTAAAATTTTTTTTGGGACTCATAATAAGAGTTGTGGATTCCAAGACGTTTGAACTGAAAACTATAACTACAGACTGTTGTACATAAGGGTCTTGACTTGGAAACACAGACACTAGCTTGGAGCTCTAAGGTATATATGTTGTGGAGATTATTGTGAATAGCATTTGTAACGGTTTTTCAATTGTATAAGTATATTTATATAGTTATAGTTGAGTTTCAGTCCTGTTTTTCACCCTTTTTTGGGTATAACAGAATACGGGAAGAGGATTTGAACTCGCGACTATAAATTCTTAGTCTGGGACTTAATCACTACACTACAGAGCTCCCGTTTATCTAAGTATATTTGTGTAACTGTTTGTCTATTTTTAAAAGTCTTATTAGTCATAATTATATTGTAATTATTAATTTTATACTAATTTAAGATGTAGTGGACGCGCTGCTTGATCCCACTTCTGACATATATATGTGATGAATAGCTGATTGGGTGGATTGCTGGACTGCTTATGACTGATCGGTACAGGCCAATGACGTAGACCTTTCTTTCGTCTTTTTAAACGTTTATTCAAACCTAAAACAGTTCTGTAGATGTCCTCAACCTTACTACAATTCCTGCCCTTGCTTATCTTCAGCTGGCTTTCAAGCCACTACCAAGAGGTAAGCACTCAAGGCTCGTGGAATCGATTCTAATTTTAGTATAAATTCACTAACATGTTTTCTCTGTGCTTCCTCGTACCTTCTTTCAATTTAAACATCATCATGCTCAGAAATTCAGAAACCTGAAACCCTGAAGTTCTCTACAAGACTCACAATTGTAGTGTATTGGTTTAGGTTACCAGGCTGACTCGATTCCGATTCACCGTCGTGTACTTCGACCTTCGGAACCTGCTATGACACGTTTAAAAAGGTGTTGTGGTCTATATATGACTCAAACCAAAGAAAAATTAAATTTAGTTTAAAATGGTCTATGTACATAGGTCACTTCTTGTTAGTTTGTAGGTTTGTAGATGAGTTATTGAAAGTTTAAATTGATTGATTATTAATTTGTTTAATTAATTAAATCATAGATCGATAATTTAATGTTAATTTATTGTGAGACGGTGTAGACGGACCTGATTGGTGGTGCCTGGAATTTAAAGTCCAGCTTTTTACATAATCCCGTGGCCGAAGAAATGTTTGGTAGTCGCAAAACAAGTTCTGTTACAAAAAAAAAGATAAAATCAGCGAAAAGATATTCAAAACAATGTCAGCAATCTTGAGAGTAATACAAAAGTTCTTTGTCGGTATCCTATGGCTCAGCCAAAAATTTTTTTTTTTAATCAGCCTCACCATCCAACACATCCAAATCCAATCATTCATGGCCACAATTAACCGAACTGAGAAAAAGATAAAGAAAAGCGCGGAATTTTCCGGTTTAAGCAAAACGAGAATGTGCATCCGTCTGTGAAACACTCGAAAGGAAGTTTTCATTGGGAGACTGAAACGCTTAAAACATAAACATTTATGTTTACCGGTCACAGTTTTAATGTTCACATTTTTAATTTTAGCCTTCAAATTGCGTTTCATCATTCTAACCGATAGACAGTGTATGCGGTGCGTGGTTTTTTAGGGAAAAATTTTTTTTTTATTCACCTCCGACAAAGAAAATGTGCCCATCATCATCGACTATATAAAAATTTATCTTTTAATTTATTTATTAATTTATTAATTTTTTTGATGAGTGAGTTCGCGGTGTCACAATATTGATTAGTAGTTTCGTCTTGTCGAGATGGTTACGGATGACTTGTAGTCGATTATTTCAAAGGTAATGTGTTTTAGTAGTTGGTTTTGATTTATTAATAAATTTGACGTTTGTGTAATACTTTGTAGTGAATCTCCGAAGTTTCTGAGTCTGTTTTATGTTCCTTAACTACCGAACCAGTTAATTATTTATTCATTCAATAGACCTTGATTTTGGACTGTATAGTGGTATTGTAATGCATTAAGCTCGTTTGAAATTCAATAAAGAGTGTATCTGTGAGTGTAGAGAGTGTTAACACTTGATTTACGAACTGGGAGCCAGTTTTATGTACGTTGAATTTTATGTTGTTGTCTCTTTTGTTTATGTTGTTATGTTTATTTTGTTTCCTCCATCCCTTAAAAAAGGGTTTAGATACACAAAAACGTTTTTCGGTATTCAGTCTTTCATTTCAAATTGATTTTGGGGTGTTTTGGTTTTTAATTAAATTCTATTGATTTTGTGTGAGTCAAATCGGCTCAATTTCTTTAGAATAGGTCCGCAATTAACGTCAGCAAAGATGCGGAATAAAAGTTTTTATGTCATGGGTTTGGGAGTTAGCAAAGGAACCTCACTTCATTTTTCATAATTAATGCACTCTCTGAACAGTGTTTTAATGAATCCATTTCATAAATAATGCACAGGTGTAAGGTTTACGGTTTATTCCTTACAACTCTACAAATTAATTTATTTATAACCAGATTCGTTTTCCGGGTGATGGGTAATTTTCGCTTTAAGTTTCGGATTATTTTTGCTGTATGAGTCAAACTGGCTCACCTTATAAACAGCAGGCAAGCAATCAAGATCCGAAAAGACGCGAAACAGGAAACAAGTTTTTATTTTATGGGTTTGAAATTTAGCGAAGGAATCTCACAAACCCATTTCATTCCATAATTAATGTACTCTCTGAACAGTACTAAACCAATACAGTAAAATGAACAGTGTTTGAATGAATTCATTTCATAAATAATGCACAGACGTAAGGGTTTACGGGATTCCTAAAATGTTACTATTTACAATATTTAATAACAATCAGATTCGTTTTAGGCTTGCTGTATAGTTTGGGTTTAATTTTTGAATTATTTTTGCTGTATGAGTCAAAGTGGCTCACAATAAGGGTGCAATTAACATCCGCAAATTTAGAGACGTGAAGAAAGTTTTATTTTATGCGTTTGAAGATTAACATTAATCCCAGCAATCCATTTTTTCATAAACTCTTTGCTATGGACAATTTCGCAATGAATTCATTTCATAAATAATGCACACGAGTAAATTTTACGGAGTATTCCTTACTACTTTACAATTAATTTAATAACAACCGGATTTGCTTTACGCGTCATGTTTAATTTCGTTTTAATTTTTTGAATTAAATTTTGTAGTTTGAGTCAAAGTGGCTCAGCTTTTGTTTAGAGACGAAATCTACATTTAATGTTTACTTAGGTTGTGAAGTTAATTTATTGAAGGGAGTGAAATGATTCAAAGATGGTCAAGAGACGCAAGCGTACTTTCAAAAATAATGCACACTGATTTTTGTTTACGACGGTGTTTAGTGAGTCGGTGTGACTCACTAGTCGTTTTTTAGTCACAATTTTTGTCGTGATTTATTTTAAAACATTTGCGTAATAGCTAGTAACACTGAAGAATGTCAAACGTGTGAAGAGCGCCATTTTGCAAAAGTTTCTTTTTTTAAAAATAAATTTGAACACCTCTTGCAGAATCTCAATTTGAAGAAAAATTTAAGCAGTTTTTGATTAAACCCGAGACGAGCTAACACACGACATTCCGATGTAATAAAATCCTTAAAAATATTTTTCCCGATTAAGAAAAAAAGATCTTAAGTAAATAATAAAGATAAAAATCTGATTAGGACGCCATTTTCGTCTGAGATCCACTGTTGTCACGCTCTCTCGAACGGTACAAGAAGTCATGACATGAGAATTCGTGCAGATTTGTGCATCGTATGTGATACAGACGGTGTTAAATGAATGGAAAATGGCTGACGATACAAAAAATGACGGTGACAAGTTGAAGGATATGGGCCTGGATGTTTGTTTGAACAGTCTTAATAAATAAATATATAAATTGACTTTCAAATTGCTTTTAGAAGTAGGGAATTTCGTTAGAACAAAAGTTTTCTTGTGGATTTGTAGACGTTCGTTAAAACCGCATTTTGTTGGCTTCTAATTGGAATCAAAATCCGGTTTGTGAAATGACAGCGAGTAATGCCCATCTTGGGTGACACTCCGACAAATCATTTTTAATAGGTGACAAACGTGAAAACAGGTTACAACACTTTTGATTTTTGGGGTTTTAAAAACCGCGTAAAAAAAGGCTGAAACGTTTATTGGGCTGTAACTGAAACAATTAAGTACTGTTCATAGTAAATACACCGAAACAAAGCCTACAAATTATAATTGTAAATAATTTTTGTATAATAATATAAGGCCACAGAGAAATGGGTTACCTTCAGGTATGTATGGTGGGTTAGAGACAACAGAACAAACACGACAACAGAAATATTTCAAATCGTAAAAATAAAAGTTGATGATCGATATCGTTTAGGGAGCATATAGTGCCTTAGTACTCAAACTGCGACCCACCAAGCTCTACTGAGTGGCCCAGTGAAAACCGATTGAGTCAAAATTTGTGAAAGGTCGATTGCTCATTGTTAAGTCTGAACTATAGTGCCTGACTAGTACGAAAATGTTCCGACCTATGCCCAGAGACTGCGAAAATTGTTTGCCTCAACATATTTTTACAGAAAATACATACAGAAACAGAGAAACAGACTGACAGATATACAGGCAAATGATACCCTGAGGGTGGACAGGGTGGACTGCACTCGTCGAAAGCCGGACTTTAAAAGATTTTTTGTGGTAAGCCGGATGGCCCAGTCGGAATGGAAATTTGGCCCGGAAAGGAAAAACTTGAGTACCAAGAACATAGTGTGTTCCAAAATTAAAGCGAAATTTGAATTTGACACTATTTTTACATGGAATGTTGGTAACCCTGAAAAAAGAAGTTTGACTACTGAGAGTTTAGGTTAGTAAAAATGAACGCAGGGTTTGTATTAAATAGAAAAAAAAGTTTTTAGTATTTAGGTTAAGTTATTTTTACAGTGAATCGTAATGTAACTGTTACATAGGTTAGAGTTACGTAAGTCACTCTTTTGTCGGAATTTTCCGCCCCCAAACTTGGAAAATTGTTGAACAGTGAAAGCACGTTTTTGTGTCATACAACGCTCCATTATTGCCATGTAACTCTAACCCATCTATCCTTATACAAATTGTTCTTTTATCAGGGTAACCAACATTTAACTTTAAAAATAGCGGCAAATTCAAATCTTGCAATAATTTTGGAACACCTTATACAACAATCTTATAAACACGTATAAACGTCAAATAATTTTAACAGAAAGGCGAGGTCGAATTTTCAGCATTGCGGGAGGCAGTCTTGCAGTTGGCGTCTTCAGCGGTAAAACAGAATAGACCCCAAAACTTTAAATGTTTTCGTATAATACGTAACAGTCCCAAAAGTTACAATAGGAGGTGTGTCGAATTTTGTAAATTTCTTCCCATCTCAGAGGAAACACTTTTGCTTTGCTTCATTGACTCAGGCTCAATTTTTTATTCGTAAATTGCTTGACCTTCGGAGTGGCAAGTGAGACTGTTAAGACTCATCAATTTAATGAGATCCAAAAAAACCAAATACGCCATCACGCACCTGGAAATACCTGTCCAGTAATTATTGGCGTTTTTTGCATAATGGAATTTTTGAACTTTTTTTACTTAATCTGTTGATCTAATGATAGTCTTTGTACTAATCTGTAATCTTTATACTGTAACAGAAACACATCCTCTCTCTGCTCTGATCCCTAAATACGAGTCCTAAATACGGTTGTCTTGTACTTTAAGGCAGATGCTGTTAACTGGGAAAAAAAATTTAGTAACCTGGTCAAATTGACTCCATTTAAAATTATACTGCTGTGTTTATATTTGTGTGGATTGACCTGTGATATCAGGTTAAGTTATTTATTTATATTGGCTCTGGATCGCTGATTAAGGTTTTTTGACGGTATTGTTAGAAAAAAGTGGCGAAACACTGACACCCCCGACTCACTTTTCAATTAGTCAAAATTCGAGAAATCAGAGGTCAGAAAGCTTCACTGGCAAGAGTTTCCGAGCCGTCGTGGCAGTTAGTCAAATATACTGATTATTATATACAATATATTGTATTTTCGATTCGATATATAATATTTGTGTGCTTACAAATGACCTCAGTATTCTCGCTTTGTGTGTTAAGCTCTACGGGTCTACAAACAATATAAATAAAAAATAAATTTTCCATTTAAATTTGCCCTCAGCTCCCTTTATCCCCCTATGAGTCAAACTGGCTCATTTAATAACATTACATATCATTTGAATTTGTAAACCTAATATTGTGTCAACTTGGGTTATGAAATTTATTTATCGGGCAACAGTGATGTTAAGGCTTCAAAAATAGAAAAACTTGAAGATCATTTCATAAATAATAATATAATATAATATACTGAGTTTGATATGTTCTTTTTGAGTCAGTCAAACAAGATATATACAAAAAAGAGGTTACAGACAACAAAAGAGCAAAAGACAGAGATCTGTAGCGAATCACTCTACTTCCAACCCCGCTGCTCCCTTGCATACTTCAAAAGGCCCCTCAACCTAGGTGACTCTGACTGTATGATGGATATTGAACTCGCTCAGGATCACTGCTTTCTCCTTTCCTCCAAGGCCCGCAGTGCAGCAGAATGTTCTCCACTCCATCTCTCTCCCTTCAGAGTGGGCACCTCCTTTTCCAGCCATAGTCAGCCTCCCAACCAGGTTACACTCCTCTACTCTTCCTCCCCAATCCCAATCATTTCATAAATGATGCACAGTAACCTCTGGTCGTGTGTTATAAATATTTTTCACTAAGGTTCTTACTAAAAGATCTCATTAAAAATTGAACCTAACATTTTTTATATTTGCAAAAGACTTAGTTTTTGTTTAATGAGTCAAACTGACTCACTACAGCAAAAAATACGTAACAAGTAAAATTTCGTAAATTTGGTTTCAACACCGGTCACATGATGTTTTCAAGATTTGTTTGTCCGATAAATCGCGATTATGTTCTCAGAGTTCCAGTGGTTGTCTTGTGACCATTGTTCAGTTTTATGTTCATCGTGAATGGACGTGTTTAAGTTTATGAAGGAGGTCTTACTAACAGTGTGCATTACTTATGAATTGACATTTTAATCAGTCGAGTCTTGAAATTATAAATTCGATCGCAAATAATTTCTTTTGTGAGAGTCACTTCTGACGAATTAGTTACGTGACCGAAAATGGGTGAATACATTGTAAGTTTAATGTATAACTAACTAGTGTATAAGTGTTCATTACAGTGGAACGAGTACCTCTTATGGCGAGAAATTCGCATAACGAGCAACAAAAAAAATGTCTCTCAGTCGCAAAACTAGCAATTTTTGGCATAATGAGCGACATGCATATGGGGAATCCCCCGATTGGTAGAGAAAAAGACTTACGAACTCCAAATCGGGGCAGATACATAGTTAAATCTTTCTCTGCCTGTCTTATTTTCTTTACTACCACCCCAAATTGATGTTAGAAATGAGAGAAATGCTGAAAGCAAAGTGGAACTGTTCGTATATTGAGGAGCATCACCCTAAATAAGACAGTAGCCATGAAATACTTCAGTGATAATGCGGTCTCACATTTTAATCAAATTTCGAAGCGTCGGTAAAGACAAAACACTCTAGGCTGCTGTGCAGTAAAAAGAAATTAGGTACATACCTGAGAAAATATGATTAATCTCATATTTGACAACAATTGTTGGAAAAGTTGTTTCGCATAACGAACAAAACTCCGGAACGAATTAAAACTCGTTATGAGAGGTTCCACTGTAGTTTGCTCAAAACCAAAATATAGTTTGGAAGTTAAATAACCGCGGAAAAAAATTTAGAATCTTTGAAGCTGATAGTGTTCTTCTGTGGAACTGCTTAATTCTCTTTAAGAGTCAAATTGGCTCCTCTCAGTAAAAATAAATATTTAATCAAACATCCATCAAGTTTTTTAACATCAAATATTGACTCCGAATGAAGCTAACTTCCGAGCTTTCGATCAAAGGGCCCATCTGAGTGTAAATTATAACAAAGGAAGCATTTACCGAGGCGAAAGCTCAGAAAGAACGGCCATTAGACCTTCCAAGAATTTCCATAATTAGCACCAATTTTATTGTTATTGACAGAGCCCTGGAAAATTTTCCATTTAACCTCTGGAAACCCATTTCGAAAAACTCGAAACTTTTTCGTAGGACTCTCAAAAGTTATTGATGAATATGCGACCTTGCTTTCAATAGCCAGTCATTCATGTTTACTGAGTGTATGGTGCGTGAGTGTTAAACCTTTTTTTCTCCAAGATTTACAGCGTTTTGTTGTTTTGTGTGTCAATTTGATGATATATGTCCGATGGAGGATGAGTTTTTGTTGAATTTCAAATTCCTTTTGCTTTCTGGTCGATTGGTTTGATGAGGACTTCTGCTAATCCGTTGGTTGATTGCTTTTCTCTGTCTTTTAAAATTCTTCGGGAAGATTGCTTGGACAGTCACTCGAACGGCCATTTTAGATAAAATGATCCTATAAGTTTAAATACGTCTCATTTATTTTTTGTATTCCAACGGCTATTCATTTCATAAATAATGCACACTTATTAGAGTCAACAGCATGCTCATTGTTGACCCTATAGTCTATTGATCTCAACGTGCCTATTTTGGACTGTTGTTTTCCTATCACATCCTACTACTTCCGACTACGGTCACAGTTATCAAACTACTGTTGGGGGTTGGTCAAGTAAACAACAACAGAGCACTTCTCGCCATAATCAGCACCACCATTCGGCTACTGACCTCACAGTACTCACCACAACTTCTGCGTTAACACTACTAATCAACAATATAGCAACTTATCTAAGACAGATACGACTCATACAGTATAGCAGAAATCGTATCACCAAAATAAACGTGTAAACTAAGAGTGTCAGCTATCAGACTGATTAGTTTGTCAAATTAGAGCTTACCACAAACGGAAGAACTTTAACGAATGGTGGTCCTCTTCTGTCTTAGACACTGCATCTCCTTTTTTGCTGTTCTTACGTAAAACACAATACTACGCATGTACTGCAACGTGTTTCTTATCCGATTTGTAAGCAGTCAGCAGCTCTTTGTTCAATCGCTTGTCGTTTTCCTTTTTATATGGGGAGGCACTAAAATGAAATTTGAACAGTTTTTAGGGGAGGACTACCTATAGTATGGCTTATCGGTTTGGTGTTTGTGTTGGTATTAACTTTATAACTGTTCGTTTGATTATCAGAGCTTAAAACTTTTGAAGCGAAATCGTGTTTCCTCGTCTAAAAAAAACGTTCGACAAGTTCTAATCTCGTTTTTATCAATAACGTTAATTTCGCATAAGTGAGTGCACTTTGTCTCTCGCATTGGGTCTATCAAGTCACGGTCAGCACTTGATAGGACCTCTTCAAATTTATCTTCAAATCCACATTTTTCCTGATTAAACAGCGTAAACAGTCGATCGAGTTATTTTATTTATTCATATAACAAGTGGAAACTATAACACTAACACTGAAATCCTTTTTTTCCAGGCAGGAATTATTATGTCGAGCGGCAAATGGAGTTCCGACAGCAAATCACCCGAAGGAGAGATAAATTTGGCACTCAAAGAAAGCGTCGAAAGAGAGAAAATGAAAAAATCAGTGTCGATAGATAATTCTAGATTGTGTAACACGGGAGATGAGTTAGATAAAAGTGTAATCAGTCAAGATGAAATAAAAGCGGCTGATAATGTTGACCATGTTTCTTACGGGTCGCTAAGCGATAACGAACTGTTGCAAAATTCCTTGAAACATGATTCAGAAAGTAAAGAACAAAATGGAGGTAATAACTTAAGTAAATTGTCGTCTTCTCCCGAGAGGAGTCATCGACGGGTTAAATCGCTCTGTCGTTTCGAGGTAAATGTCTTTTATGAGTTAATAGGAAATTAGACATTTCACTTCCGGTTTCTTTGATTAAGGTGTTCTTTATAAACACAGACCTTTAAAAAAATTCTTAACGAGAGTCTAAAGGACTGGGTCTAAGAGTTGGTGGTCAATACCTTTTGGAGGGGGTAGTTTGTGGCTTCTACCTGCCTGTAACCTGCTGTAGGTTTTGGCAAAACCTCCTCAAAAGGTTCATCCGACCCATCTGTCACCTTTTGAGGTTCTGAGGGAGAAACCATTCCACTGCCCAAAGTTTTAGAAATGGTGCGTGGGAAAGAAGTCTTCATATCTGACTTAAGTCGCAGTTTCTCCAGATTTAAATCACAGATCTAGGTCATCTAGGTCTTCTAGATCTTTGACTCCCCTAGACTCTCCTGTTGCCTAAGAGCACCTTTCTGTGTCATTGACTAGAACCAACTATCAGGTGGACCGGAAGATAATTTCTGTTTTGTGTGTTGCACTTAATGTATTGAAAAATATGTTATGGTAAAAGTGATAAATCGAGCGAATATATATATAATTTCCGGCGATTATTCATATTCACCAATTATACTTGGTAAATGTGAGAAATTACTGAGTATTTATCAAATTCACCGGATAATTTAGGAAATATTCAAATTATAATCAAGAATTTGTTCAAAATTCTCTCAGATTCTTGGCTTCTGTCACTTTTCATGTTCTCTCCGCTTCTTGTTGGGAGATTCGTTCAGTGTTACTGGCAAACACAACAGCTTGGATTGCTCGTCTTCCATCAGAAAAGTGACAGAAGCCAAGCATGTGCGCAAAATTTAATTAAATTATCTATTACGAGCTGGATATTTTATAAACTGGGCGGTAAATTTGATAAATACTCAATTATTTGTCACATTTACCAAGCTTAGTCGGTGATTATGAATAATCTCCAGCCCGTAATGGGATAATTAACAAAAGCTTGATCAGGTATTTCGCTTCTACCTTTTATTCTGACAGAAGATAAGCAATCCAAGCAGCTGTGTTGCTGAAGGTGACCCAAGTGAAGGACCCTCCGAACAAGAAGCGGACAATACATGAGAAGCGACATTATAGATTCGCCTAATTTATCACTTTTACCGTAACAATACGATATTAATATTACTTTCCGGTCCAATCAGTAATGTTTATAGTCTTTAATCAGACTTCATAACTTACAGTTAAACGAATACACCATCAAAGACATACGAAAGTTACACGAACGGCTGGCTTCGCGTCATCCGAAACCGTTCAGGGCGAAAAGTTCATTTTTAAAAGACTTCAGGAAAGGGCAGAGATTAGTTCTTAGCTGCTTATGTTTAGTCGAGTTCACGAGTTTTTGCTCAATGTCCATCATGGCTCCGTTCTTCCCGAAGGAGGTACGTAACCTCGAACCTGAAATTTTTCACAAGTAACACGACTAATCTTAGTCTTTGCTTACAGGCTGTTCTGAAGGGAATGTCTGGAACCGTGTCCGGTTTCGTTTTTAGTTTTTACGCTCTCATCATCTTCATCTCGTCTCCGTTTATCGGTAAAATTGTAAGTGAGCTGATAGAAAGTTGTTAAAAACGTGAGAGATACGTCTGTTCTGTCAATAACGTTTATTTCAGATTCCTTACGTCGGTGCGAAATTTCTTTTCATATCCGGACTCTTCTTAACCGGAAGTTGCAACTTTTTATTTGGGTAAGTGTGCCAACTAACCTTGTGTACCTTGGCAACAGTAAGAAACTAAACTGAGTATACCCCAAAACTGAGGTTGGTTTTGCACCTCTTTCCGTATATCTTCTTCATTAGCCTTATCGCTTCTTTGATATCATATATTATTATAATTCTGACTGTTAAAATATTTGTTTTGAGTTTATTAGGACTTATAAAACAAGACTGGGTTTTCACCATGTACTGCTTCATGGTCCAAGGCTTGAAAGCTCTCGGTGCTAGCGCATACTGTACAGCATCTTATGTCTTCGTAGCCGAGGTGTTTCCTTCGAATATCGGTGCTGTTCTAGGCCTTATGGAGACATTTGTCGGTCTTGGAATGAGTGTTGGACCTGCAATCGGAGGATTTTTTTATCATGTAGATATCCATCTTACTTAACTGAGTTTTGATTAGTACTATGGTCAGGTTTTGTTTTTGTGCGATAGGGAACTACAAAGATACTGAAATGAAAGTTAACAAAACAATAATATTCGTAGTAGAACTAGTTTTGTAGTAGTGTAGTAGCCATACAAGTAGATGCAATGATGTGAGCTTTGAATGTTTCAAGGACTTCAACTTACGCGAACTTTCTAAAAGGGTTTTATCATATTTGTATAGATTTATATGTTGTGCGATTCATTTAATTCCCTCAAAATTAACAAAATATAAATATTAAGTGGACCAGAAAGTGATGTCGGTTGTTTGCATTAATATATATATCTTACGGTAAAGTAATAAATCGAGCAAATAATATCCGGCGATTATTCATAATCACTAACTAAGCTTGGTTCAGATGACAAATAACTCAATATAGTTATAGTTATAGTCAAGTTTTAATCCCGCATTTCACTCTTTTTGGGTATAACAGGATCCGGGAGGAGGATTTGAACTCGCGACTATAATTCTTAGTCTGGGACTTAACCACTACACACATAACTCGATATTATTCACATTCACCGGCTAGTTTGTAAAATATCCAGGTGGTAATCTTAGCAAACTCTTATTAAATTATATATTTGGAGATTTTATAAAGTAGACGGTAAATGTGATAAATACTCAGTAATTTGTCACGCTTAGTTGGTGATTATGAATAATCATCGGGAATTATATATATTCGGTCGATTAATCACTTTTGCCGTAAAATATTCACGACATTAATCTCCGGTTCATAGAATGATTTTTGCGGACTTGGAGATATGCGAGGTTCTTAATAAAATTTTCAGAAGATAACACATCTTGATACACTTCCTAGTTTCAAAATTATCTGGAAGTTTTATCTAAAAATAAAATGACGGCACGTCAAGTCTTCTTACGTTTATAAAAGGAGCTCATTGTAAGGTGATATAATTTGATTAGTTATCGCAATTTAATGGCGTAGTTTTCTTAAATCTCACTAAAAGAATTTGTTGGGAGAAATGGGAAAGCTTAAAGGCAAAAACAACACCTGACAATAATTCCTCTTAATTACTATGTTAATAACTACTTTTAATAGATTTCCAGAAACTTCTAATAACAATTACGAAACTTGTAAACTGGTATATTCAGCTACTTACAGTGGATTGTAGTGGTAGATGAGACTTTTATTACATTTCAGGTTGGAGGATTCGGACTTCCATTTTATATGTTAGGATCTATCCTGTTGCTGACGGTTCCCATATCATTCGCATTGCTTCCATCCATCCAAGGTGAGATCTCATAACGACGATGTCATAGGCTACACGACGGTTTAGTAACTGATTTGTATAAATCGGTTCTCGTATAGTTTCAGGTAGCAGTTTGAGAAGGAGATCAGGATCGTTTATGTATATCGTGCGGCAGCCTTGCGTGATCATAATAAGTTTAGTTGTAGTGACAACATCGAACGTCTGGGCATTTCTCGACCCAACGTTAGAGCCTCACTTAAGACAGGTGAGTAATTCAAAATTATACGATAAACGATATTAATATTGAGTATTATAATAATATGATTTATTGATTTACAGTTTGATTTGACACCTGAAAAAGTTGGGTTTATATTTTTACTACTCTCAGCACTCTATGGTCTCTCTAGCCCCCTGTGGGGGTATGTCTCGGACAAAACCAATAATCACTGGTTTATGATGACTGCTGGCTTGTTGTTTTCAACTTTAGGCCTGTTACTACTTGGTCCGTCCCCAATTTTACCATTTTTGAAGAGGTAAGTAAGCAATGATTGGATTTAAGCAGAACTCTCCATCATCAAGTAATTTTATGCTGTAGCTGAAGTGTGGTAGCTTATCAGTTACTTCATCTGTTTTTGGTTTTTAGTGAGCTTTGGTTAGATTTATTGGCTTTGGCGATTCTTGGCGTCTCAATAGCACTTTCACTCCTGCCTACGTTTCAAGGTCTACTCTCTTCTGTGGTGTAAGTGATTTTTAAGCTTGAATCCAGTGAGGTTTGAAATTTTCACGACTGCCACAATTTTTTTTATTTAATCAAAACTTACGGGACATATTAAATTAAGAGCTTGATAAAAGCCGGAAGTTGATAACGCCTAGATATATATTAAATAAACAAATTTGTTTTGTAGTTTAATCTTATTTTTATTTTTAGAGACGGCGGCTACAGTCAGAACGAAATCGCCACATACAGCATTGTAGCAGGCGCCTGGTCCAGCCTTTACGCCCTCGGGTACGCACACTAGATACTGTCAAAAAGTCCAACTAAAAACCTTCACTATCACTAACCAAAAGTAATGAATTCGTTACAGAGAAGTAATCGGACCACTTCTCGGAGGTCTAATAACAGAAAAGTACGGGTTTTCCACCTGTTGCACGGTTATGGCTGCAGCGACGTTCACACTAGCCTTAGGAAGTTTTATATATTTCACAATTAAGGGCTGCTTAAGAAATCAAGAAAGGAATCAAAGGTACGACTATGAAGATAGTGGTTGCTGCGATAGTGGATTCACGAATAGTTCGGAGAACCTTATTACTCAACCCCTCATCCAACCTGGTTACCATAACCAATTTTATAGCGAAGGAAATCCTGGGAAAGAGGTTTTATAATACCAATCGCTTACAACTTCTTCAACCTGTCGAATGGCTTATATGTGAAATTGGAGGTCTTTGCCTTGTCTTCATGCCTCCTTTACTTGTTTTTCAATGTCTGGCTCTTGCGAATGTAAGTAAGGAATGATTTTTAGTGACGAATGTTTGGCTGAGGCGTTCTGCTGTTTCTAACATAACTAGTCTAACCAAACATGAATGTATCGATTTGCATGAAGTATTTGGGAATAAAGTTTTGTTTTTTATTACAAGTTTCCTTTCACTTATTTCTCTTCTATAACTCCAGCTATTCGTCCAATTAACCGCCTAGAAAGAATGCTGCTCCCGTCTTATACCACTCGTCTTTGGTGCCGTTGCAAGGTACAGGTAGAACCATAAGTAACGATTCCCTCTTTGACGAGAGGTAGACCGGAAATATCACTTTTTCTTTATTACGCTGCAGTTCGAGTGAAGTCTACAATAATAAAATTCATGTTACAACAGAGTTAACAAGCAGACAGATACATAACCATGAATAGCATCAAACCTTCTCGACAAATCCAATTGCGACGTGGGGGGCTGTTATCACTATAGGAGACTCGATTGTGGTGTAGACAAACATGTGACCGTCAAAACCGGCGCCTTCCAGTTGAAGGTTTTTGATCCGGACATAAGTTCCCGAAATTTTTGCATTAGTACCCCATTTGCAAATGAGTTCCATCTCGTCAAGGGCGATTTTGGATTTCCTAAAAACGAAGACAGATTAATCTCAGAAGACAGCAATTCCTCTCTGATAACTGTATTAACCAGAATCCCTACTTGGCTGACAGCTGTTTGAATGCTTTAATGAATCTATCCGGCTGAAAGAAGGTAGACAAATCTAAATCCTCATGAAGAATGGCATCGCTTGAAGGTTTCTCTTTGAGCTTTTGCAACACTAAAGCTTTACTAACAACCGTTTTCAAGTATTTCAAAGGATTTTCCGATCCTTCCCACACGTTCTGCCATTTTAGAGGTGTTTGATGACTCACAAGTGATTTAACAACTGATTCCATGTCTGCATCTGCATAACCAACAAAAATGAAAACCTTAAACCTTCCAAAGCTCTAAAAATTGTTGTCGTGTTATTAATATTCTGTACCTGGGACAGCAAGACCTCTGATTGATTTGTTTATTCCCGCTAAAATCTGATGAATGTACTGTACCACTCTTACGCCATATTCATATTCCTTGGAGATGAATTCCATGACAGGATCGTCGGAAAGGACTTCCGATTTCTTTTCTGAGAATTTGAATTCTATAAGGCCGGCACTCTGATTCAGTTTCTTCCATAAAGTTAGTACGGGTGATAGATGCTGTTGCCAGGATTTGATATCCAGGCTCACGGTTTTTGCTGATTGCTCTATTACTGTATAAGAAAGGTTAAAGTTACTAATTGGGTAAGTAAGTGTGGTTCGTTAATCAATCAAATTTGATGTGAAAAGTGACCCACTGGATTTTCGAGTTATCTCTTCGTCTGCTCAGGCGGAAATAGAATTAGAAAGCCTTATGGGTCCGTTTATGGGTGGTAGTACACTACCTTTTCACCTTTCCCTTCCCAAAAGGTTGCATATGTTCTCAAAAACCTGAGGTTGTGATACATTCTCAAAAGACCCTCCGATTACAGTCCACATTATTAAGGAATAAGCGAAGTCTGCTTCAAACCACAGCTTCGTTTCTTAACACCTTAGAGAAGGTTTGAACTAGGGCACCAGATCGTTGTATAACATATACAGGAAAAATATATATACCTTTCAATTTACGAATTATGTGCGAGCTTTTAATTTTCTGCCAAGACTTCTCAATATTCTCTGGTAAGCCAAAAACAGATGGCTTGTCGTAATCGCTGAGTTGATGGATAAGCTGCAAATACTCCGAATAACTCTCACTTGATGGCAGAGTTAAGTTGGGCCCAAAATTTTGACCCTTGTTTAGGATGGGTTCATTAAAAAATTCCCGAAGATATGCTCCTAGTATTTCAATGTCAAATTGATTATCCATGCGACCCCCGTAGATAGAGTTGAGTAGGAGCCCTTGGATGAAAGTCCAGTTAATGGAGTATGAACCTGCGACAGAGTAAGCAAAGTAATTTTATAATAATATACTGAGTTTTATATATTGATGGGGAAAGGTTTGGATAGGTGAAAGACTACCTTCAGCAAAAATTCGAGTGATTAGGTCCACAGTAGCACGTAAATCAGAATCGGAAAGTTCGTAAAATTTAGACCACCCTTGAGGGTTATAGATTCTCCTTTCTTGAACGACAGCATGAAACCAGGCAGCAGCAAACATCGTGCGCCCGAATAAAACTCCTTTCCTTCTGTACATTTCCGACGACCACGATCCGAAAGTTCTTTGTAAATTCTTTTTTATCCCCGGTGGAGCCTATTAAATTAATTAATTAATTAATAATCCAAAATTTATTTATATTTCTAAATCTCATCTGATTCATCTTACGAACCTCATAAGTCAATTTCAAGCAAGAATCTGCCAAAACAGTGCTGAAGTTCTCGTGGGGTTCAGTCGTTAGCCACAATCGAAAGCTCGGCTTCGGATTCAAGGACCTGAATTCTTTTTCTAGGTCGCCGAGCCAGGATGTCATTAAGTGCAAATTCTTCAAGCAAAGCCAATGTCCCGTCTCAGCACACGATTTCAGTAATTCCAAAGCGGCAGCAGTTTGCCCTTCGCCCATGGCTATCTACATATGAAACAAGGAACTTAGATGTTCTGTATGGTTTGAACTCAACTTCGCGGCTGTTATTTACCGAACTGGAAGTCTGATTCTTGGTTTCCTGAGCTGTTTTGTGAACCAGCCAGCAGACTGTGAATGTGATTTCTCATTCCAAAATTGTAACAGCTCAGGGATTCGGTATAAGACTTCCATTTTAGATGATAGATTTTATAAATAAACTTTTTTTATGAACCTAATTGGTTTAATAAATACCTCGTGCAACTGAATTGATGGCAACGTTTTTGACAAAGTTCTAAGCTCCTCTGAAGGATCAGCACCGGGACTAACAATCACTAAAACCGGCTCACAATTTACAGATTCTTCTAATATTTCCGATAAACGAATTGAGCTTGGAGACAGTGTTTTGATACCTGGAAATAATAATTAATCCCTGAATACCTAGATGGGTCAAATAATAAGGTGATGGCGCATTTGACCAAAAAGAAATAGTCGAAGTCGAAGTCAAAATTTAAATTTAATTTACAAATTACCCAGAGCTCGGAGAACAAACTGAGTCATTGCTGAGAGAAGTCTATCCGGTCGGAATGCCTGTATGAAAAGCAAAATTTCAAATTTGCTCAATTTGGCGACCACACTTTTCGGAATATCCGTCTCGCATTCTTGAGATTTCGAAAAGTCGAGCCAGTCATTTATTTCCGACATGCTAAGCTTCGAAAACAAATTTGGTAAAGCTGTCTTTAAGACGTTTATGTCGTACAGTCTGTTATCCTCTACCCAAGAAGGTAAAGAGTCTTTTAGTGTGGAGTCGACCTGGGAGTCAGCAATGCTTTCTTCCTTAAACACTTCCCATTCCTGTAAATCACGCCATTGTCTTAATATTGTCGTTTTCACTCGAACACATCTTTCAGCAGTGGGTATAACCTACCTTAGAGACAACACTTTCGGGATAAGCTTTCGAGAAGAGATGAAGGCCAAAAGCGAGACGGTCGGAATTAAACAAAGACCTGCTTACATACTGATAAGAGATTCTAACCAAATTCTTCTTCTGTTGATCGATGTAGTTTTCCGATTCAACGATATCAGCCTTTAGACTCTTCTGAAATAATTTCTTGAAAGACTGTACAGAGAACTGATACAGAGGATTCATCTCCGACAGGGATTTTATCGTGAAGAATAAATGAGATCCGAAATCAGCTATGGCTTTATAGCTTTCGCACTCTTTGTCGAGCTCTAACTGTAGTTTCTTGGACTCGTCAAGAGCTTTTGAAATCTCCTCGCTGTTGCTTTTTGTTTCGTTCAACGAATGGAGCAAATCCTTATTCTCTAAAATGTCACCTTGAGCTGACGCCAATTGCTGAAGAAGATTTTCTTGAAGGTTAAACAGTTTCAACTTCATAACTTCCTGCCTTTTAAGAAGATCGCTTCTTCTCCCTTCCATTTCAGGTCGTTCTTGTTGCACAGCCAACGCTAGAAGCTGTTATTAAAATTATTCCAGATCAGTCAGCAATAGTGACAGTGACAATCGAATACCGAACATCCGAATTACCTGTCCTGCTAATCCGTGCTGAGTTACAGTAAAACTTAAAGGCGTAACATCTGGTGGAATAGATGAAGTAACACTCCTTGTCGTCAAAAATAATTTGAAGTCTTTGTTGTAATCAATAGATTTGTCACCAACATAGATTATCTGTCTTGGACCTTGGCAGATAATGTCTTTCCGCAATATCGGAACCAAGAACGGATGGATACTGTTAACATCTTCGATGATTAAAGTCTTTCCAAACCTAAACGAACAAAATGTCGAGTGAAACACAAAACTTACAAAAGGATCGGAAGGATTAAGAGGTACCAACCTCAAAGCGAACTCCACATTCGTCTGAATCTTGGGACTGTGTTGAGGTATGACCTCGACATTCGCATTAGCAAAATGGTTTTTGAGCCAGTTAGAGGCTATGCCGTTGGGATCGATGACCAGAGGATGTAGCCAAGACTCGAGCATAATAGCACCGTTTTCAATAGATAACTCGTCAGAAGACAAACCCTCTGAAATCCATTTTAGTTTCTCTTGTTCCGTCGCGAGAAAATCCACCAAAGAAAAATTTGTGATGTTGAGCTTCTTCTTCCATTCGTTTAACATATTTCTGTTGGAAAGGAAAATTTTTAAATTTAATTTGGGAAATAAATTTTTGATTTTTAATTTTAGTTAGTAAATAAGGCTTACCGTCTGTTGTCTTCTGATGAAGCTGCAAAGTAAGTGATGAGAGCCGCTCCTAAAAGGGCGTTCTTTGAAAGAAGCTTTAGACCCTCGTTTAGTTCATTTAACTATAAAATAAATAAATAAATAAGAGAAGCACTATTGGATATTGTTTGGATGCTGAAAATTTACCAAACAACGGGATGTTGGATTCTGAAGGTTGAAAAAAGACGAGAGAACCGAAAATCACGTATCAACATCTATAAAAGCGGAAGTAGACTAAGAATGAAAATGAAAAGCTGGGGTTTTGTAGAAAAATCAAAACAGAAACAAGTGAAAGTGGGAAGAGAGAAAGTAGAAACAGAAGAAACGATTTTGGCAGAGAAGAAGGAAACCCAACAGAGAGAAGGAAGTTCAGTCAACCATACCTGCAATTTCCAACGGTTATACTCATCTTCGAGTTTCATGACAAGTTCCTGAGCCGAAGCCATAGTCTCCTGAGCTTTACTTAAATGTATTTCAATTATAGCTGCTTCCTTGGTATAGGTATTCAACTGAGTTTTCAATTCGTTCACTCTTTCATCGACTTCGCCCAATCCAGTGCTGAGGCTTCCAACTTGGTCTTCCATATTTTTCAGATTTCTGGAAGAAACAAAATCATTTAGCCATACAGCGACTCAACATTTTTTAGAATCTTAGGCTAATCAAACTGACACAGTTTAGTATTTGTACTAAAAGGCTTTCTCGATTCAGAGGAAATACTCACAACTGAAGAGCTTTCTGCTCTTTCTCCAAAGGACGAATCTTTTCTAAAACCGTTGCGTATTTGATATTGGCTTTCACCCAAGCTGCAAGAGGAGCTGCTGCAACAGAAGCTCTTTTGGCAACTTTCGAATCGAACGAATCGCTTCTTTCTGACAATAGCATATCAACAGCTTCTTTACTGTCAGCTGTTATTTGATGAGCATCAAATGTTCTAAAGTAATAAAAAGTATTTATACTATTAATAAGAGCATTAATTTACAATTTGATTCAAACAATAATATTATAGATCATATTATAAAAAAAATTAAATTAGAATTAATATTTATATTTATATTTTGTAGAGATTGCAAATGAAACAAAAGCCGACAAAACTTTTCCTTTCATCAAACCTCTTCAATGAGAGATTATATAAAGTCTCTTTCATATTATATTTTTCTCTCAGCGCTGTTTATCTTGTACAAATATCCGAAATTGTTGTTTTGAGTAAAGTTACAGTCCTTTCTGTAGTTAAGTATTCGAAATTGTCATGGCGCGACAGCATTTGGATTCTGTCAGTTATACGGCCTTTTTCTCTTTTTAAAATTATTAAATAGTCACAGAGATGAGAGAAGTAGTCGCTATAGATACCTTATCTCTTCTTTTACTCCTCTCTTAGCAAGAAACGTTTTCATGCTATTCCACGAAGTGTCTTGAATTCCCATAAGTCGAAGAACTCCCTCCAGTATATCCCTTATAACGTCAGGCGGTGCTCTAAGAGATCTAATTTCCGACAGAGATTCGTTCTTGATGTTACCAACTGCTTGTCTCGCTTCCTCTATTAATGGATTTACTTCCGATAATTCTTGGTCGATCGCTTTTTTCCTAAAACAAGTCAGTTTGCATAAATTAGAAAACAAACTTAGGAACGTGGGTGTTTGTAAAAGTTTTGGTTACCTCTCTGTTAGCTGTTTACTCTCCAACAAAGCTTGCTGTCTTAGTTTTTCCATTTTCTCTTTGTGTGTCGTCGCGTTGGTCATCGTGTCGCTGATTAAGTCTAAAGCTAACGAAGCTTTTGATTTCTTCTCCGCTAATTTCTCTTCTTGATCTGCTGCTTCTTTTTTTAAGTTGTCCACGATTGTTTTGGTTTGATTTAGTTTAGAGATTCCAGCCTGTAAGTGAGTTTTGGTTCTTTAGTATTGATAGACAGTAATGGCCGCATGGAGGATTTTGCTAGAGGAGTACAAAGTCACAGTTGTAATTTCAAAAATAATGCACACTCACTTCCATTTTTGGGGGGGTTTGTGTTAAAGTGGTTTCATATATTTTTGTGCGTGAGTCCAATTGGCTCATTTCACTAAAAACAGAAATTTAATCAGTTTTGCTGACGTTTACCGAAATGAGTCAATTTTGACTCACTTAAAGTAGAACAGAAGTGAAGTTCCCCGCACAAAAAATGTAAATGAAACCATTTTTAACACAACAACCGTAAAAAATGGAAGTGAGTGTGCATTATTTTTGAAATAACATCTGTAACTTGCTACTCTTCTCGAGTCAGCGAATCTCTGTTGTTGAATTAATAAACTCCATTACAGGCTAACACCAGATTTAAGAATGCTGTAAACCTATTTTGACTCTAAACAGAGTCAAAATGACTCACAAGAATGTTTGAAACTCACTTTTAAACCCTCCGCTCTTTGAATGAACCAACTTTGCTTGGACAGATAAATGCGGATGTAGGTTTGGACAAATCCTAGAAACCTCCTTGGAGTCGCACATTTGTCTTCTATTCCTCTGTGGATTTCAAACATAAACCTTCCAATGTCTTCAAAGGAATCGCTTCTGTGTAACTTTTCTTCGACTAGTGTCCTATAAAATGAAAGCCTCGAATCAAAGTCTGACTGATCAAAAGACAATTCAAAGCATTTCCGGTTTGAAGTAAAGGAGACAAATACTTGGAAAACAGCATTCTTGGTACAGTTTCCATCGTCGGAGCTGACCATCCCTCCAACCAAATCAATTCGCATTTGGTGAATAGCCTCGGATTGTTTTCATTAAGGTTTTGAACTTAGGTTCTTCAAAGTCCAAAGTCAGTATGACGTGCAAGTTTTTTAACACTCCTGCAAGAACATTTTGCTCACCTTTGAGTATTGCTCATTTTGGAAAACTTTTTAAAATGATTTTTGGTAGTGATACTTACGTGACGCAAAATAAGACAATACCGAGCCGGAAAACCCGTCCGCAGCGGATAAATCTCGAAGGCTTCCGATTACTGATTCCAGTTCATCCGGATTATAAAGACCTGGAATTTCTCCAGAACTAAGCAAACTGTTTACCATGTCTAAGAGAGCGGCGTCTATAATCTGATGATCTTCAATTAGTAAATAAACTGATTCTCCATCAACTCCGGATAATTGAAGAGCCTGGAACAAAGAAATCAATACAGAACTCATTTCAAAGCTAAAGCACAATTTTTTTTTCATAAATAATGCACAAAAAACTAGTTTATGTTAATCTCTCACATTTTTCAGATCCATTTTGAAATTTTTTATACTATAATTGTGGGGTATGTTAAGTGTCATAAGTCTGGAAGAATGGAGAGCAGATACAACTTTTAAAGCGGTCTTCCTCCCTGAACCTGGTCTTCCAGCTAGAATTAAAGACGCGTTAGGAGCCGTCAGATGCATGTCCAGAGTAGAAGTGAGCCTTAATAATTCATCAATTATAAGTATTTCGTTGTCTTGTCCTGAAAGAAGCAATTAATTAATTAATTAATTAAAAGCCGACACAAAATAAAGGAACCGAATGACAATCACTCGTACCTAAACATATGGAAACTCCTTTGCTCACTCTATCAGCCCAGTCTTTCCTGTCGATTTTGGACAAACAGTTCCCACTCTCATCTGATACAAAATAAACATCTTCAATAGTCTTTATCAAACCTCCCTGGCTCCAGTTACTTTCCAGTTCGGCTTCCATTATGTTTTTCAACAGAATTCTGTCTTCGTCATTGGCAAGTCTGTCGTGAAAAATTCTAAATCCCGAGTAGGAGACCACCTGAAAATTTTAATTTGGTATTAGGCTTATACAGTTCGTTATTTTCGGTGTACATTATGACCTATATCAAATTATACAAAAACTGAAAAGGTTTTATATATTAAAAAAAAGTTTCGGTCACTTCATCATCATCCAGCATCACAGCCCTTTGTAGGCTTTGGCCTTCCCAACCACAGATCTTTCGGTCAGTTCAAGATAACATAAAACTCCACCTAATTACCAAATAAACTTCAACTATCTTCTCTACTACCAATAATTACCTCCAAAAAAGATTTTATGGGATCTCCTGAGTCGATCTTATATCTTTGGAATTCGGAACACCAACGTGTCAAATCTCGAGGAGAAAACAAATAATGTTTTTGCATCAGAGGTGTGAAATTCATTCGAACCTAAATAAAATTAAAAGAAACATAATACAAAACACTGTATAAATATATACTATATACTATATACATGCTTCTTAAAAGTCTTGTGCTTTAGACCAGGCGCCAAAATGTATTTAGAAGAAGCTTTGAGTCACTACTACTTTTATTATCTTAAGACTTTTCCAGTGAAAAGTTTTAATAAGTTTGTAGCACAAAGATAACCAAAATTTATGGATGTTTTACTGGAAATATTATTCTCCATAAAAACTATAAACGCAAATATTCAAAATTTTAAGCTCCCAAATTACAAAAACGAACAATTAAATTGAGTCAGACGTTTCTTTCACTATCAATGATAAGCTGTGAATTATTTTTGACATAAATTTTTGATGAAAGTGTGCAATACTTATGAAAGATGTAGGAGTTTGTTTATATTTTTAAAAGTTGTCATTGATATCATCACTCTCTCTACCTTCTACTATAGTAATTTATTCAAACTATTCTCACAGTTACAGTTAAGTCCGTAATAGACAGTCATTGAATTCAAATGTTAGTGTTAACACTACTACTCTACTACTTGAATTGGCTAAGAATGACTCGGTTACTTGTAGGCTGTTCTGACTCAAACCGGCTCAACTGACACCTGGCTCAAACCGACATATCCAAATATTATCAGAGAAAGAAATAAAAATATTTGAAGTCTTACTTTTTCATAAATAGAAATCAAAGTATCGACCAAAGCTGAAATCCGACTTTCAATAGTCCAAACCTTGTGCTTTTGGAAACTGTGTGTTATGATTGATTTTATATACACTGAATAAATAATTTTAAGGTCTCCTGTCTCTGGCGGGCTAAAATTGAAGAATATAAAACATAAACACATCTTTCAGTATCAACTGTACGGTTTTATGGAACTTTGATGAACAAGCCTTACCTCAAGGAATATATTCTCGTGATGGAAGTCAAACGAAGTGCCAGACCGTGGGCGTTATCAGTTATCGTTCCAATTATCTGAATCCTTTCAAGACTAGTCCATTCAAGATCATTGTCGTAAAATCCTTGATACGTTACCACCTGGAAGATATTTATATTTTTATATGAAAATTTAACTTAACTCCTCCCGGAAGGAAATTTATAATAATCACCTGCTGTAGCCATGTTATAAGTATATTCGTTCCCCACATATCCGGAGTAGCTAGCTCAAGGTTTTTCAGGAAAATAATCAATTTTTTCGAATTCTTCGGTTTGAAAGCTCTTCCCGCTGATGTTGTAGTGATCATACAAACTTGTCTTAGTTTTTCAATAACATGCTTTGGTGAAATCATTTCACTGCAGTAAATGGTAGCCACCTCCAAAGCAGGGAGATTAGACAAGCAATGATTCACCAAAAGCCTGGAAATGAGACCAAGAATATTGGCTGTACTGGTTTTAATCCCGTTTTTCACCTTTTTTGGTTATAACAGGATGCGGGAGGAGGATTCAAATTCGTGGCCATTTGCGTCCAAGTTTAACCAATATACTATTCCTCCCTTTGAGACCAAGAATAAAAATAAACTCATTTATATATTTATTTAACTAAAAAATTTTAATATACTGTATCATTCTCACGTTTTTCCAGAACCTTCAGGACCGCAAATTAATATTGGCTGATAGGAATCCAACCACGGTTGTAGGGTAAAAATGCTGGTTCTCGCTGTTGCGGTCATCACCAAGGAAAAGTTCTGCTTCATTTCGCCTTCATCGACTGCTGACGGTAGTAAGTCTATCCTTTGTCTATCTTCATTATAGAAACAGTGCAAAATTCTTGTTGGATCCGGAACGTATTCTCCAACCAAATCAAACACCTGAATGAATTTTTATTAATTAAAAGCTTACCGGAAGTTGTTAATTGATTAATAAATTATTAAGTTAGAACTTACACTTTTGGCAAAAGATTCTCTTGATTCAGCAGTCAAATTTGCTCCCAAACCGTAGATGAGGGCAATTACAAACTGAGATTTATTTTTAACTCCGTGTAAGTGGCTCAAACCACTATTAACAAGGCCTATCACTGAATAAGGTATAACTGAGCATCCTTTTCGTCGGATCCATTCGACGCTCTTATAAAAATAATCGGAAATATATGGTTCGATAAACTGTCTGCATTCCGTCGACTGGGAGTCCAACCAAGAGTTTACAATAATCGAAATGTTGATTAACTGATCACTAAAATCATCAGATAAATTTTAGTTTTCATCGTATGAAGTCATACTAAGTTATATAAAAATTGAGATCCGAAAAGAACCTGAGAAAAATAATTCCCATCCGCGATACAGTGGCTGGTGATGCGTGATTCAAGTCTGATGTCTCAAACAGGAAATTGACTGTCGGTCCGAATTGAATTCTCCAGCCCGAAGAAAGGGTTAAAAGGCGATTGTCATCTAAAACTGAATTGAGAGCTTCCACCCAGTCAGGGTCAATATCTCCGTCGCAGATAAGCCAAGATAGAACCTCTGGAACAATAGTATTTTATTTTATTTATTTATTTTTGTTAACTACCACCTGTCTCCAAGTAGTTTTGAGGGGTTATGTCTAGAGAGAAGACCAGAGTCTTAGCTGAAGGTAATAGAGAAGCGACAGGAATTAGAAAGAGAGAAACAGGATAATTAAATCTGGGGTTGATATTATGAGTCACTTAAGGTGCTTTTACCTGAGCTTTCAGAATGCATTTTAAGAGCACTTAAAGTCAGTACACCTTCACTCCACTGCCTTGTATCAACGTCTACATGACCAAAGAGTTGTTCCCTTGGCATCGACTTGGGATTTATTATGTACTGGCGAACGGTTTTCCCAACTTTTTGAAGAGCGGATTTCAGTAATTTGAGAATAGTAGTCTTTCCTGTACCCGATGGTCCCACCAACGCTACACCCATTCTCTGTTGCATTTGCTCGTAAACCTCGATACATTTTTTTATCTAGAAGAACAGAACGACTGCTTAATATTTTTAATCAACATTTTGACTTTTATAAAACGCCAATCGTCCTCCAAATACCTGATTTTCATTATAATGAAGACCTAACTCTTCGCAACTGGATTTTAAAGCAATTTTCAAGTCTTCAAACTCAGACGTGATGAACTCGACTCCCACAAAAACATCTTTCACGATTTTATCAAACAACAGAGAATCTTTAAATGTTAACTTTGACAGAGTATTGAAACGGACAGCTTCCACGGCCAATTCGAATTCAGAAGATTTGTTTTGTTCTTTCTTCTTCCGGTTGTCTTTGAACAAAGTCCCGCAGCTTCCTAAAATCGTCTTTAAAGCCCTTAAACCCCAATCATAGTGCTGCTGTTTCGAAAGTAGATTCCTTTAAGAAAATACAAATAATCTCAGTTTTGGCTGTTGTATTTCGGGGAGGGAAAGGAATCAAAGCTGGTTAGGCTTACTTTGATAAGTCGAATATTTCCACCAGTTTGGATCCGATGACTTTGGCTTGTTTGAATCCCTCACATAAGAGGCTGACCTGAGCAATTAACTTTTCATCCGGAGCAGACATGACCACTGGCCGAAATAATTGTTTTAGATTATCTGGGAGTTTCTTTCGACCTCCGTATTTTTATCGGCTGGATTTAAAGTTACAAAGAGTCCGCAATTTGAGTCCACGGGAACCTAAGAGTTAAATGTTAGTGTCTCATGAAAATGAGATTACTTAAAACATTTTGTAAAAGATTTACTCAGTTTAAGGTGGTAATTGTCACCTCTTCGTCAATTATCTTAACAGTTTTCTGTTCTCTTGCAATGCAACTTGAATCGGTTGAATTAGCATTGAAACAGCTGATAGCGTTGCTTCTTCTAATCTGTTAAATTCGTCGAAACAGCCCCAAGCTCCGCATTTTACCAAACCTACGAATATCCTCCCGATTGATTTAACATCAATTCCCTGGAAAGAGTAAAATTTTCAGTTGATAAAATGGCAAAATATCGGATTTAAAACACAAACGGATTCAATTTATTACCTTGTCGCAATTAAACACCAAAACTTGTCGTCCAAGCAATCCACCCAAAGCTTTTACCGACTCCGTTTTTCCAGTTCCAGCCGGTCCGAACGGATTACCCCCCAAACCCATTCGAATTGCTTGAGTCAGCGTCAGAAAACATTTTTCTGTTAAAGGCGTCCATATTAATTTGGGTGTGTTGCCTTGATATTCAAAAGTGTAGTCTAGCTCTGCGTCTACCATTTTGACAACAACATTCTTTTGTTGGTCAATATAGTACCTAAAATGAACACTCATTTCTAGGAAATGGTAATCAGATCTTATCTTTAGAAACTGTTCTTCTTGTTATACTCAAAGAATAAGTATCAGCCCCCATTTGAATCTTAACTGAGATAAATTACAAATATGTTACTTGCCTCAACTGCTTCTGCCAATACCAGTCATTGATATTAGTTACGTGATGCTCCATGAGTGATTCTACTATATCAATATGATGGACCGTGTCCGAAAGAAGAGCTTTCAGTTTTAGTTGTAGCAAATGATCTCCTTCTTGCCAATCTGCTGAATTCCCTGAATAAAAATCTAGCTTTGCCTAAATCAGAAACACAAACAAGTTTATTAAATATTCTGATACAGTATTTGTGGTTATATAAATTAGTTAAACAGATACAACCTTTATTGTATTGTAAAACTCTGAGAGCTTTCCTTTTGATATATGTTCCTCACAATTTGCAGTGAACCACAATGCTTCTCCCAAACATAGGATTTGTGAAGGATATTTTAGGGGATCCACCTCCTTGGATTCGTTTTCTGCCTTGAACTGCATCAAAAGTGACTTGAGGGTTTTCTTAACCTCCAAACTTAATGCAGTTAGCCATTCCTAACAAATTGAGGAAACGTCTGTATTACATAATACAGAAACTGAAGATTTAAAAATTTCTGGTAGAAAGAGAATTGGTCCCACTAATTTCCTTAAAGAAGTTTCAACTGAAGGGACCTATTGCATACTGTATATTAGATATGATAAAGGACGAAAGAGAGGAGTTTTGGGCCCTACTAGAGAGGATACGGAGGGGGAGAAGTTTTTTTCTAAACAACCTACCTCTATACAGTTAGTAACTTTAACCGGAGAGGCTAATTTAACAGTTTCACCGTGAAGGGACTTAATGGCCTTCACAAAACCTTCATTCAAAACCACTGAATTGATGCCAACGAACAACTTCTTCAAATGAGCTTGGATTACTTTCTCTTTGGACGCCTGTCCAAGAAGTTCGAGTAAGTCTTCGTCTCCCAGAAAATAAAAGCGAGGAAAATTGAATCTTTTTTCCTGTAACCAAATTATACTGTAAGATAATATTAACAAAGACAAACTTCATTTATAGATTTAATTAAGATGCATCCGATAAAGGGCTTTTTGTATAAAGATTCATATTATAAAAATATAAAGAATTGTTAGGAAAATTACTTGAAGATATTGATTTAAACTATTCTGACATCTCGTTAGCTGATCTATAAGTACGTTCAAAGTCTGCTGAAGATTAATTATCCTGAACAAAGCTACAACTCGATTATCTTTTGACACCTCAGACATTATATACCGAAAATCTTGATCGATACGTTCAAAACGCTTCTGCTCCATCGCGAAGGATCCGTTCTTGAAAATGGGTTCCAAGTACACCCACCTGGAAAAAAGTTGTAAGTCCCACTATACTACTTCCTTTCTTTTATAGAGTCAGCAATGTCTTGTGAAAATTATGCAAAACGTGGTCAAAAATATTTTTCTTACTTTCGCTGAACTATGTTCAAATTGCCGACCAATTCGTCAAGGTTGGTGAGTTTGGTTTCCCAAATTGAGGTTCGATCTAAAAAGCTTTTCGAATTCGGGGAGTTGATAACCGATTGAAGCAAACAACGATTGTCTCCAATTTTATTAAGAACGTCTGAGAAATCTTTGATTAACATAACGGAATTCATTTCTGAATCGGCTCGAGGGGTTAACGTGAATCTTGCTTGGATTTCCCAAGCGTCCAACTCTCCCAAAGCCTGACGTATGGTGATTTCACTGGCTGCTTCATTATTTAACGTCTGAAAATTTATTAGAATGTGAAACAGAGGCGGAAGAACAGCAGAACTATAAAAGACATCTTAGAGGTTTGGTATCCACCTGTAGGTTCTGATTGTTTATTATAATTTGTTCCTTGACGGCCAAAAAATCGCCTAATGTTAAGGTTTCCGGTGATTTTTTGTTAACGCCCAACATCACAAATAGCTCCAGCCAATGTTTGTCGCTGAACATCTCACCCCTAAGGTACTTGAGTAAAGGAACTACGGCCTGGAAGAAAACATTTTGAAGGCCATTGATTATAACTGAAGACATCCCAAAAATTATCTTTTGATGGCTAGTGCTGAATGTACTTTGTAACTGTTGATTTCTTGAATCATCCGCACTATAAGAGACGTCGTGACTTTTTCTTCTAACTTTTTATCCCAATTCGAAAGGAACTCTTCCAAGAGGTATGTCTTCCCTCTGAACAAAATCCATTCTTCGCCTTCTAGTTTCTTCAGTTCCGAATAAAATTCATCATAGTAAGACCAAACGGATTCGCAGTTTCGAAGATCTTCGTCTGTTTTCTCAAAATCGGCGATTTCTGGTTCCGTCATTTCGAGTTTTTGGTACTCGAGCCTGAAACCGGAAAAATTGAATTGGCCGTGGGGTTCAAAGACTTGGATTCGGATTTTTCGTTTATACAAAGAACATGATTTCAGTTTCTTGTCCTCACATTAAGGTTTCCTTCTTCGATTTCAAATCGTTCCACTCTAAAAGCTTTTCTTTGATGAGGTCTACATATCTGTGTAAAGATTTCAGATTAGCATCTTGAACGTCTGTATCTTTCGGCTTCTGAAGCTCCCAACGAAGACTAAATTTTTCTATTTCTGATGATAAGTTTTCTGTTTCACCCTTTAGGGCTACTTTCATTCCCTCAACCTAAAACAATGTCACATTTTTAAAGTTTTTAGTAGTAATCTGAAGATATACAAAGAAAAACGAGTCATAATGGGTTTTGATATGTTTTACTATCACAAGCTCCTGAGGAAAGTAAAACTGAGTTTTCCCATTGACTGTAGCTCACTGTATGTCCTATTCATCCAAACAAACTGTATTGATTATGTTATACGAACCTGTAAGGCTATAAGGGATTTGTGATTTTGTAAACTGCTTTGAAAATTGTCCCAAGCAAATACAAGTTGATTAACCTGTTCTATCTTCTCTTTCGTCCAACTGGCTAAAACTTTATTTTTCTTCACGGTTGATTCAAATGCCTTTTGCATCTGTAAATTTTTTGGTACAGTCAATAAACCTTCCTTTCAGTAAACAACAAATAAACCAAAAATTTTGTTTTCACCTCAACTGATGACTCCAACAAGTTAGTGTGCTTTATGTTTGCTTCGCTAACTTCGGACATAGTTTTAGGTTGAGCGTTCAAAATCTGAACTGAATCAGCAATAAATTTATTTAAATTATTTATGTCCCTCAAAATGGAGGTTTGTAGTGACATCGCTAACGCGTCCCAATATCGCCTGTTTTGTGATTCCATTTCAGCACGAATGGACAAAACGCTGACCGTGATGCAACCTATTTTCTCGTCATTGCTGAAATTTGAAAATTCTGTTTAAAAGATATTTATAATATAATACAGTCTAGGCTTAGTTCTGTTTCTTTTGTACATACTAAGGTAGTTTGGCAATTTCTTGTCCAATATTTTTAAAAGCTCTGAAATTTAAATCCCAATCTTCAGCAAATCGGAGATTTTCTTCTGCTAATTCTTCGAGATTGATTCCACCCAAAGCCATCCAATGATTCCATTTCTTTTCGACTTTTTCCAAATTTTTAAACAAATTTTCGGCCTCGGTAAAGACTTCTTCAAATCTTGAAGCGTTTCTGTTTTAGAAATTTAGAAAAATAAATTTTTGCAATGTATAACTAAAGTTAAAGTAACGATTACCGATCACTCATAAGTTTAGATAAGAAAAGCTTTTTGTATCAATGTAGCAACACGGATTGCTATAATCTAAGGTGGCCATATTTTTTAATTTCAAATCCGGGACGGGCAAATATCGTTCTAGAAAAATCCGGGACGCAAAATCCGAGACTGTGCCGGCCAATCCGGGACGTATGGTTACCTTACTATAATCAACACTCACAAGAACGCACTCTATACAGCTTTACCTTAAAATTATAGATGAGAAAAGACGATTAGTATTTTCAGAAACCCCTGAAAATGAATTCGGCATGGACAGAAACCTCTTCACTTGACCGTAGTACTTCATTCGAATTTCTTCAATCGGTGGATGAAACTGGAGTTTTTGCTGTCTGGAAGTAACAAATCAAACAACAACTTTGTCATATTACGCGTCTACCTCATCAAAATTCTTACAGCTAAGTTACAACAACAGTTAAAACAATAAATTTAAGTTAAATTCACCTGTAAATTAATTCAGCTTTAATCTCCGGGAAATGTAAATGCATATTACACAAGCTCAACTGATACTGTCGCTCTAATGCCTTATACAGTTGATAATCCCAATGCGTTTTCCACGATTTCATGTTTGGAAATTTCATGGATTCGACTTGAATTATAATTTCTTTGATGTCTTTTAACCCCTGCTTCCAGAAATTCTGCTGTCGGATTATATCAGCATTTAACAAACCCATCACCTATTAATAGAATTATGATGACTTAGAAAGACATGTTGTTGCCTTTGAGATACTGTCAAGAACAGTAACTCTACCACAATATGTTCTTAGTTAAGCTTTAGCAGAACTACTCAAAAGAGATTTTTGTTTCTATAATTTTGGTAATGTTTACCTTATCGACTATTTTATTATGATAAAACGCAAGCTTATTGTTCTCTCTCGATAGTCTTTCGACAACTTTTTGTAAGTTTTTTATATACTTTTCAACAGCCACAGTATCGCTCCAAGTAACCGTTTGCTGTGAATTTATGAGTGAATCAAGTTCTTGAGCCGCTAATAGTAACATAGGCTTTTGCGATGGTATTATTCGGTCACCGATTATGTTATGAAAGTGGGCAATCTGTAAAATACATAAATAATTTGGTTAGGACCTTTTGCTTATTAAAACTAACAACTTTAAAAATAAAGGATAAATGATCACCTGCTCTAAAGCTTTCGCTTGGTTCATGAACTTCGCAGCTCGATCTGACACTTCCATGATACTCCTTGGAATACTCAAACCGATAATAGACAATTGCTGTACCTCACGAACTAGTCTAACAAGTCGAGAGTTATAATTTACTTCGACCATTTGTCCTTCTTTGAGGCGTAGCACTTTGCTTGTTTCCGACAGCCTGAAAAAAAATGTGTCGCACTTTAGCAGGAAACTTTCTTTTTAACTGTAATTGTAACTTATTCGTTTAAAAAACGACTACTTACGTCAGTTCTTTGCTTCTTATCTCGTCCTTAACTTTCGATATCCACTCCTCGAATTGTTTCTTCTCGAATTCAGTTAGTTGCTTGAGGAGTGATTTGCAGCTATTAGCTAAAGCTTCACTTCCCTCCAAATCTGAAAGAATTTTGCTGTTTGTTTCGCTTACATCTCGTATCTAAAAGAAAGGATAGTTGCTAAATCAGTTCAAATTAATTAAAATCAACACAAATTTAATTTAATTATTAATAAAAGTAAACACGGTTCCATGAATTACTTACTTTTGATTCGAGTTGTCGGGCCCAATATATTTTATTCACTACAAGAGGTAAGTCTGCCAGTGGAGACTCTTCAACACTATCTATTGAGATGCTGTCGATGTACTCGTGTAGTGAAACTAATAAATTTTCTCTTTCGGCAATGAGATGAGTTGCTATGTTTGGTCGCCTTATTAACTCTTGATATCTGTTTAATTCTTGAAGCAACTGAAAAATTACAGTAACACATTTGATTTGTTCACCTGTATGGTTTTAAATCATTAAAATGGGATGATGGCTGTGATTTTACAGTCTATCACTCAATTTGGAGAGAGGCTGCATTGCCTTATGAACACTAGTCATCAAGTCGAGTCATATATAACTCCCGACGAAGCTTTTTACATAATGCACGCTGACAATCAGAGGGTCAGTCAAAAGCAGGTATTTGGGAAGAACTCATTCCGAAGATGATGCCAACTTAATAATTACAGAGTTTAAGATGATATAAACGAAATGAGTCATATAAAAGTGTGCATTATTTATGAAAATAATTTGTTATCAGAGTTTCGGAAGAATTCTACGTAAAATTGTGCGTCATTTAGGAAAGAGGTCTTCAATTAAGTGTTTCAGTCGAAATAAATGTCCGATTAAAGAACGGAAGTTATTTATATTATATAATAATATAATAGTGGTTTTAATCTCGTTTTTCACCCTTTTTTGGGTATAACAGGATGAAGGAGGATTCAAACTCACGATCGTAACGTCCAAGTCAGGAACTTTAACCACTACACTAGGCCTCCAGCGGAAGTTATTTATGACTCAACATGATTTTATTTAAACTCTTAAATAACTTGAGGACGTGACCATACTTGTAATGTATTCACGTTGAGATGATTTAACTGTAATTTTAATTTGGATGCAACCCTCTGTTCGACAGCCACTAAAGACTTCTCAAACTGAATCAGGGCTGCTTTCCAAGGTCCCTCCGTGTATGGGTTACACGCCGTAGGTTTCAAACCTGATGAAAATAAGATTTTAATTTATTTCCTTAGGCCGTAAAAAAATTAAATATTATCAGATTAATTAATTAGTTATAAATTAACCTTTGAAAAAGGCGAAAGAGGTGTTTGTTTTTAATTCCTTCTGCTCGCTCGACGACAGTAATCGGGTCAACTGACGGTACGTCGAACGAATATTTTTGATTTCGTTTAGTCGCGTTTGCAATTTGGAACAAAGCTCGTGAGAATATGGATCACCCACCCACTTCCTCTCACCAGAACTTGACCAGAAAACGGTGCAGAGAGTCCAGAGAGATTCGTTCCATTTACTACAAGCTGATATTCCCTGAAATTATGATTTTCTAGTAAATATTTTAGTATTATCGAGGAGGTGATTTAGTAATTATACTTACAGAATTCAAAACCTCTTTAACTCGATCGAAATTCTCATTCCAGACATCCAGCGAGTCGACTTTTCTTTGAATATACATAGCAATACTGTTGCCCACCATTTCTATTAATCTTTCCATTCTCTCCTGAGGATAAACGTTTGGTTCTAGTCGCCACAAATCGTCAAACATTGAAGAACATGATTCGATGATCTCTTCTAAGTCGACGTGTAACATTCCTTTTAAGCTACTAAAAATATTCAAAAACGAACTTAATTGCTAATTAATTGTTTATTAAGATAATTATGCATTTTAGAGAAATTTATGTTCAATTCACCTAAAATCGTTTTCGACTGTACGTAAAACATCCCAAATTGCTTTCGCCTTTTCTTTTTCTTCTCTACTCTTTGCTGATTTGACCACGGATTCCCAAAACCTAATTTCTTCATTAACACTAGTCACTACTACAAGAAAATATAAATTTAGAGATTAGTAAAAGGCGTTAACCAAAGGAAACCACCCCTCCCGACCAACAGGAGTAATAGTAAAAGTGTTACTCTAACTCTGAAACTCGGTGTTCATGAGTATTTACTCACCGAAAGATTCGGCGCTTTCAGACCCATTCAGTGCATGTTTTAGTCTATTATCAAGAGTCGTAAGAATACTGTGAATATGTGGATCTTGACCTATGTCATGGTTTAATAATGCAGGCACATAAAAACTGTTGAGAGTATGAAAGAAAGTCGAAATCGGCGAACCGCATAATGTCATGATGAGGACAGAAGTTTTGAGATTTTCTCTGGTGAGAAATTCAGGTTTCACCTTGACAAATATCAACTGATTGCGGACTTTGTAGTTTTCAGAAGATGGTATCTAAAAGTGTAAATAATTATTTTAAAAAAATAATTTTAGATCCTAACCGAAAATATTAGAACACTTTCATTTTGGAAATTCGCAGGAGGAAGCTTGTAAGATTCAAATCAAAGACTTGTTTAAATGATTGATTATTGAGTAGATTGATTTATACAAAACATCAAAACTGCTTTGTTTTGGATTTCAGCCGGTCAGTCAAGTTATTAATCAAAATGTCTCGTCTACTTTACCTCGTTACTGAAATCACAAAAATCACTGGAAGGAGACACGCATAAAAAATTGCAAGAAATATCATTTAGAAAGTTATTCAAACTGTCTTCACTTATTATTTTCTTACTGAAACTATCTTTATCCGATATTTCGAAAAACGTACACAATAAATTCACAAAATATAATTTCCTGTCGTCTACAAAATCCATTTTGAAAGTCTTGTCCAAACCGTCGCCATAGCAACGAAATTCGTTACATTACGTCATCGTTCAAATTGGCGGTTTAAATTTGAATGTGTTCTCCAAGTTCTCCAGAGCAGAATTATTAAGTTAATTTGGAAGATTTAACAAAATCTATGGTTTTAAACCTTTACAGCGAATTAATCCCTCTTTTTTTCGGGCCAGTTTTTGCCAATCACATGCTATTATTCCTTTTTTTTAAATTTGTTTCTATATTATCCTCTCTATTCATACCCAAACTGATCTTTTTGTTATCCGCTCTTCCTCTTGCTTTATAAAAAAAAAGGGATTTAAAATTTGATTTTGCGTCGGCATAACCTCAAACGTCAGTTTTACTGTAAATATTAATTTTATCATCGGTTTTAGAAATTTCTCAAGGTTTTACATTTTTAGCTCCCACCTCGAAAGAAATTCAAAATGGCGGTTTACTACTAGGTGACGTCACCCATCTATTCTGATACTAGTAAACAGAATGTTACAAGTTTTGTCAGATTTTCCTTTTCTAGCTTTCTGAATTTTATTTAAACTTGATATTAATTGATAAGCACGTTCAAAATGAGCAATTATCAAAATCTTGTAAGTAATATTATAGGGTAAGAGTGGCTTTTAATTACAAATTGGTGGAATTACGTTCATGTTAATAGCTACCTTGTACATGTCAACAAATCAATTTCATAATTTTTGGCAAGATTACAAAGTGATTTTTATTCTTTCCAGAGTGTTCCCTTCAACATACCTATTCCAGGGGGTATGCACTCTGGGAAAATGGTAACAGTTCAAGGCACAATCCCTCCAACGTCACAAAGGTAGGTTAGGCTCTTCACCTAAGTGCGCAAACAAAATTCTACTCAACAAGTTGCTATTTAATGACTCAAATGTAAATACATCAATTTTCCTGAACAATGGTGTTCATATATAAAATCAGATATAAATAAACCAATTGTCAATTGAAGTCATTGGATAACATTTATTAAAAATGGTTTCGAGTAAAAAAAGTATTTGCATTTTTAAGAAAAACAATAAATTTGTTGGTTTAATATTTTAATTTGCATACTTTGTAGTTTTAATATCAAAGGGCATCCTTTCAGAGTTATAGCTTTTACAACCTACAAGTTAAGAGAATATGTCAACTGGAACTATCTTTTGACCTTTTGTCTAAACGTCAAGTTATTATTTCGTCTAAACTTTTAAACTTCGCTTGCTCCTTTTGCAGATTTGCTGTTAATTTACTATGTCGTTCAGGAGACATTGCTCTCCATGTCTGTCCGAAATTCAAAGAAAATTGTATTGTCAGAAACAATGTTCTCAACATGAATTGGGGACCAGAAGAAAGGCATGGAACAATGCCCATTCAACCTGGACAACAGTTTGAAATGTTAATTTTGTGTGAAGTGTATGACTTCAAGGTACCCTTAAAATGGTTTCTTTTACATTTTCATTATGATTTTATTCTCGTACAAATTAGCTATTACATAAAAAAATTTTGTTGATTTCAGATAGCATTCAATGGTTATCATTTTACCCAATTCAGTCACAGAGTACCATTCAGTTCAATAACCAACTTAGCTGTTGATGGAGAAGTGTTGGTGTTCAATGTCAATTTTAAAGAACAGAATAAACCAGGAAGCGACTTGTCAAATAATACAGGCTATGGATTTCAGCCAGGTAAGTCCATTGATAAGATAACAGAGTTCAAAATAAAAGTCAAAAAAATTGCTCTTCTTTAGGTAAAATGAAAAAGTTTAAATTTTATGCTTTATGTTTTCCAGTCTCTCCAGCTCCCAATTACCAGCCTGGTGGTTTATATCCGACAATTAATCCACCTTCTCCAAATAAGAATACAGGATCTTATCCCACTTCAGGATCACTTTATCCCACCCAGCCAGGTTATGGAAATGTGAGTAAAACCTGTTGTTAGAGCCATAATTACTATGTTTGGACTTTGGATAAAAAAAATATTTTACATAATGACTTAATGACAGTCATTTCACGATTATATCATCAACAACATTTATTTCTAATCAACTAATATTACTTTTCAGTAAATTTAGTTATTTTATGTCGTAGATTCCACATAATGGATCTTATCCTCAAACACCAAGCTCAAACTATGGAGGTCACTCGCCAAACTCAAATTATAGAGGTCATTCACCCACACCCCACACAAAACCAGGAATTTTGGAACAAGCTGGTATGGCTGTAGCTGGAATTCTAGGACCAGGGCTTTTGGCTGGAGGGGTGAGTATATAAATAGTTTACCAAAAATTTTTAGATTTGTTTTCAGAGAATGTAGCCTGTTAGGAATCTGGTGTATTAGTTTGAAGATGTTAAAAGCCCTGTAGATTAATTCTGAACTTGATTTAGATCTTACTTTTGTATAATTTTGTCTTCGCCCAATAGTTCTAGAAAATGTCTTTAAATTTTTGTAAAAATAGGTTTAGGAATTATTTGAGTTAAAGTACAAACAGGATGACTAAAAGAGATGAGCTCAAAGTTCAAGAGCTACAAATTAGGAGTGGGAAGCACTTAACATTAGTAACTAATAATGATTTATTGACAGATGAATAGGAAATGTAATACTCAGTCCCCGTCATGTGGGAAAACAAATTTATTGGATGACGCCGGAAGGGCCTTAGCAGGAGTTTTTGGAGGTGGTTCTGGGGTAGCAGGTTCTGGCGTATGTAGTTTTTTGATATTGACTTCCTAGAAGAAGTTAATTAAGATCTATTAGTGTTCAAACTGTGTAACTTTTCTAGACTACACAAAGAGGGATTCAGCCTTATGGCCCGGGATCCGGATTTTTGGGTCAAGCCGGATCCGCTTTGGCGGGAGTTCTCGGAGGTGCTGGGTTAGCAGGTTCCAGTGTATGTAGTTTTTTAGTATTGACTTCCTTCATGAAGTTGATTACGAGGTATTAGTTTTCAATACTGTATAACTGTTTTAGACGACACAAAGAGGGGCTCAGCCTCATGCCCCGGCGTCCGGATTTTTGGGTAGCGCCGGATCCGCTCTGGCGGATGTTCTTGGAGGTCGTGGGTTAGCAGGTTCTGGTGTATGTAGTTCTTGATACTGACTTCCTTCATGAAGTTGATCAAAAGGTATTAGTTCTCAAACTGTATAACTGTTCTAGACACAAAGAGGGATTCTCTCCCCGACACCGCGCACGAATCCCGGATTTTTGGGTAGCGCCGGATCCGCTTTGGCGGATGTACTTGGAGGTCGAGGGTTAGCAGGTTCTGGTGTATGTAGTTTTTGATATTGACTTCCTTCGTGAAGTTGATCAAAAGGTATTAGTTCTCAATACTGTATAACTGTTCTAGACAACACAAAGAGGGGTTCAACCTCATTCTCCGGCATCCGGATTTTTGGGTCAAGCCGGATCCGCTTTGGCGGAAGTTCTTGGAGGTCGTGGGTTAGGAGGTTCAGGTGTATGTAGTTTTTTGATATTGACTTCCCAGGTGAAGTTGATTACGAGGTTTTCAAACTGTGTAACTTTTCTAGACAACACAAAGAGGGATTCATACCTCGTCACCCCGTAGGAATACCGGATTTTTGGATGAAGCCGAATCCGCTTTGGCGGGAGCCTTCGGAGGTCGTGGGGTAACGGGCAGCGGTGTATGTAAAGTTTTCGAGTTGCATTGAATGAATTTATTTAACGACCGCCTGTTTTCTTTTTTGTTCCCAATAAATTCCTAAAACTATTTTTATTAATTAGCATGGGCTTGAAAAGTAAAGTTTTTGGAGGTAACTCAACTTGCAATCAACTGGCACTTTGCTTAATAACTTATAAGTTTTATCAGAGATGATGACATTATTTTACAGCATCATAATCGAAACAAATTAGGAGGTCTCGGAGGAGTCCTAGGAACTGCCGCTGCTGGCGCTGCGTTAACTGGTCATTTGAATCCGGTAATAATTCGAAAAAATACAGAGGCTGTATTCTCTAACCCAGAGCCTTGAGCATGTTTAACTCTTAATTAATTTAGCAGTGCACGAGGAGACATCTTGTTATTTAACTATTTATCATTACTAATGTCATGAGTATGTATATATACTCGATTTATTTTTTAAGATAACACTCATATTAAATTTGGGAATATTTAGGAAACTGACGACACCGAGCCATTAATCAATTAATAACTAATATACATTTTAACTTTATGATTTTATCAATTTTTTCATCCAAAAAGGCAAAAGACGAAGTGATTGGATTTGTTTCAGAGGCGGAAGGATGATTTGTTCTAAACTAAGCCGTCAACTAGCTAAAATCAATTTGCTGTCCATTCATTACAACTGCTTATATACGAAAATGTTTTTTCAAGTTTTTTTACCTTAGGCTTCATGCAGTCATGTGTTGATGGGAAATCTGTGACTCCAATTCAAAGCACTTACGGATCCATGTTAGTAAATCAGCATGTAGGATTTGTTCTTAATAGATGTGTTTTGTTTTCATGACTTGCTGTCTGCAAAAAAAATTAAGTCGTTACTAATGTGTTAACACAAATTACAGCCCCTTGGCGATGCTTTACAGAAATTTATTTTAGTGAGCATTTGTGTGTGTTTATTTCAAAAGCTTGCTACTTAAATTTTCATTGAGTAACAGTGTCTTATAAGCAAAATCACTACATAATCACATAGTGATGTGATAATTTTTGTCATTTTGGATTATAGCTCTTTTGGTGAACAAGCATAATTATAACAGCCACTCACTACCGGGTTGATTGTGGTTACTAATAGTAATACATGAGTTCATGGATATATTTTAAATCATATAAATATTAATATCAAACTTACATATAGGTGTATGGAATATTAATCAAAGAAACAGGCATGAGATTGATATTTTTCATAAATAAAAAACCATCAGATGCACTTCCGGAATGGTTATTCATTAAATTCTCACAGCTTAAATCTTGCATGTATCATTTCAGAATAAATTTGATGGGCATCACATGTTGAACTGCTGAAACACATCATTAATATTTAAAAAAAAATTTCACATAATGATTCTAAACTGTAACGAAACTACTTTCTTGCAGATTAAAGCTGCAAAGAAACAACGGAAAGCTCAAAAGAAAGCTTTGAAGTATGGATTACCAATTGCAGGAGCAGGTCTCGGTGCATACGCCTTGCACAAAGGTCTCAAAGGATTTCGCCGAAGCTCTAGCAGTAGTAGCTGCTCCAGTAGCGACTGAAGTTTTGAAGTAACTAAAATTTTGCTTTCTGAAGATTTCTAGTCCGGATTTTCAAACCAAAAACATTTGACTCGCGAAATTTTTTTTTTCTTCATTATTTAATCCTTACAAAGTACTGATGCTAAAGTTTTGTCAATTTCTAACCATATTCATTTTGTTTATCTAATTTAATTGTTAAAGCTTTTTATTAATATTTAATTATGATAACTTCAAAAAGAATGCAAATGAGTTAAATATATTATTATTCTTGTTCCCATTTATCAAAAATCTCCATTTTGTAAATATAACAGGGTTCTGTCTTGCACAATTTAAGAATAATTTTTATTTTATGAAAAAAATTTAAAAGTTATTAATCACTGTGTCACAAAAGTAGTAGAGAAATAGAAAAGGATTTATGTACAAAGTATAATCAAAACAGTTAAAGTTATGGGTCCTTATCAGTTATTAAACAAGTGGGAGGCAAGCCGGTCTAATGTCAGGCTTAAAATTTTTATGTTTAAATATAACTAAAAACTATTAAAGAATTGCAATTAAAAAATTGAAAGATTTATACAATGTTACTGGGTTTAATTTAGGTATACAAATTGTTATGATCTGTTTGTTGTTGTAAAGATAAAAATATTTAACACTGTTATTGGTTAATTAATAAAAATGTTTTTTGAAAGGTTTTGATTGTTTGTTATGTTTATACAAAAATATTTAACACTAAAATTGAAAAATTATTTAATTATATTAAAAACTATTCGAAATATATTTAATATATTTTTCTATTGAGCTTAAGTCCATTCATTTTGAATAATCCTGATTTTCTGAAAATACAGATGTCAGTAGAAATGAGAGAATGTTTTCAAAATAGAATTATTCTGAAAGGTATTCATCTTCATTTGAATTGTCTGAGTTGTTAGTTGCACTTTCAGATTCACTGTCATCCTCACAATGTTTTAAATTTGGTTGATCAACTGGTGGCCTCCAAGGTCTATAGATGCAAAATATCTGATAAAATGGCTCAGCTGTTGAAGTTAAATATTTTGTAAATCTTAAAGTCTTCTTATCCCGAAATATGAGAGCCAAGGAATTCATTTTGTACCCTAAATGAAGTAGCTATATAGAAAAAGAAGGTGTTAGTCATATAAAAAAATCTTTTCTGTGAAATGACAACCATAAAATTATTGAAAACATTTTGGGTTAACTATTATGAAGGAGTTTAGAAAGAAATTTATGAGTACGAGAAAACAGTCCAAATTTAAGAATCATACTTAGAAATGAACTTACACATTCTTCTTCTTTTGAATCAGCATCAATATAAATAATGTGCCCTGCTTCAGGGGTATCTTCATTTTCATCATAATTAACATTTTTATCTTTTGAAAAGGTATCCTCAGAATTACATCCAAGCCTTTTATGAAATTGAGAATCATTATCATGTATTAAGGTATAGCATGAATGTGTCCATCTTTGCACTTCACAGATGCAATCGGTTGGATTCCACTTTCCCAAATCTGTAAGTCTGAATTATCAGATGGCACAAAATCTAACCCTGTCAAAACTTTAAGATACCTGAACCAACATTTAGATTCAAAAATTTCCTTTATTGCCTTGATGGAATCAGGTAGACTAGATGATTCTGCAACTTCATATTTTCTGAAAATAAATAAAGTTTAGAAAGAAGAAGTTTATCATGTTATCTCATCTACATTATAGTTTTGTGATCAAATATGCCATACCTTATGTTGGCAGGTCCTTTAAAAGACCAGTTTATGTCACTGCTTTTGAAATCATTTACAACTGTCTCCCAAATTTTTTGATTAAAGAATTTTTCTAACTGAATCTCTGAGTCTTCTAGAAACCTATCTTTAACATCCATTTTATTGACATCATCAAAGTAAATGGGTGAAAAATAGTCTTCTAATTTAAAATCCTTATCATTCCCAAAATTTTTTTTGTCATTTAAAATTGGACATTCATTCCGATAAGGCTTTTTATTTGAAGAATGGAACCAACCATTTATAGAAAGTCTGTTTTTGGTTTTCGATGTGACTTCAGACACCTAAATAAGAAATTTTTTAAAGTTATAATTTGGAGAACACATTTTGTAAAACAAAATTTGTAAAATTTGTTTCCATGTTTAAATTTAAGCTGAATTCTAATAAGGTATTTTAGTTAACAGCAACTTATTCGAAATTCACTTACTTGATGAAATGATTCATGAGTTACTTCAAATAGTACCATCGTATTGAACTCTGGATATATGCTTCTAACTACCTCTTGAGGATAGCCACTACTATCCCTATTAAATAACTGAAGAGCACCCCCATCTTCTTCTTTCCAGTCTTCAACTAGATACAAAATAAATGCAATATGTCTATCCTCACATTTGTCATCGTGGCACAGTAACCTGTCTGAAACAATTGACACATCCAACTAAAACTATTGATTAGAGGTTATGAATGACATGCCAAATAATGCAATGAGCTGTTGTTTTCAAATGATAGGTGTAATTGTTCAATACCAACCCTGATATGAATATGAAGAAAATGTGGCTGACATGTTTTGCTTTAATCGATTGTTTCCTACAGTTTTATTGACCCAATTCAATGCTTCATTTTTCATTAAATCATAAAGTTGGGGTATAAAAGAGTAATTTTTTAAGTTTTGTACATCTTGCGACTGTTTGAAATGATACAAATCGTTGCTCTTCTCATTGAACGTGACGTTGTTAACTTCTTCCACCACTGACTTCAAAAGCTCTAAACTTGAAATAAAGTTTTTAACTATACACACTGGAAAAGGGTTTCTCACAATTTCGACACCAAGGCCCTCCAATTTTGAAGATCCCTCATACGAGGAATCCGTCCAGCAAGATTTAACACGATTAATAACGTCATCTTTAACCAGATCAGGCCTTAAGCTGGTTTCAAACAACCGACATTTCTTAGCTGTCGGCGAAGACATTCTAAGATAAAAAATAAAACCATCAATCGTGTTTTCAAATCCCGTTTAACACGAGGTTTTCGAAATCAGGTTAGCCAGCTTCTGCGCACTAACGTCTCCGGTTTTTAATTTGAATTAAATTTCGGCAGATATTAAAAGCAGTAGTTCCATTTAATTTTTAATAGAAAAAGAACTTCAGTATCTTAGACATTAAAAATAGTGAATAGTAAAAGTCGTCAAATACTTCCTGCTCTTTTTTTACTCAAAACCTCTATCATCCATTTTAAACTCCCGCCTTTTAAAGAGTTGAACAACATGGTGGAATGATCAACCAATGAAACTGTCCCGTGCTTTGCTGGTAGAAACGTGCGAACTACTGTGTATTGTATAACCTCAAAAGTGTTTTATACGGTTAATTTAATTTTCGGTGAAAAAGATGAAGTCCATGTTGAAAAAAATAGGAACTCACGACGGTATATTTCACTGTGATGAAGTTTTGGCTTGTTTCATGTTGAAAAGACTTCCAGAATTCACCAACGCAGAAATAATCCGCACGAGGGACAATAGCATTTTGGATACATGTGATGTTGTGGTTGATGTCGGTGGGGTATACGACCCCCAAAACCACAGGTACGATCATCATCAACGCGGTTTTGAACACACTATGAAGACATTAGTACCGAGCAGACCTTGGAACGTAAAACTAAGCAGTGCAGGTCTTATATATCATCATTTTGGTGAAAAAATTTTAGAATGTATTCTGGGACCACCACAAGATCCGGAGGTGATTAAGAACTTATTTGCTTATGTCTACGAAAATTTTGTACAAGAAATAGACGGTATCGACAATGGTGTGCCAATGTTTGATGGAGAACCTAAATACAGAATCCATACAAGTATTAGCAGTCGAGTGGGTAATCTCAATCCAGCTTGGAATAGGGATGAACCCTTCGACAGCCAAAAAACATTTCATATTGCAATGGACCTGGTCGGAAGAGAATTTATTGATCGAATTCACTATTTCACAAAATCCTGGTGGCCTGCTAGAAGCATAGTAAAAGAAGCTGTTGCTAATCGAATCAACACTCATATATCTGGAGAAATTATTGAATTAAGTGAAATTTGCCCTTGGATTGAACATTTATATCATATCGAACAAGAATTGAACATAGCTGGCTCGATAAAATTTGCTATTTTTAAAGATAAAGATAAAAATAATTGGAGGGTTAGAGCAGTACCTGTTGAGTCAGGGAGCTTTGTACTTAGACAATCTTTAAAGGAGGAGTGGTGTGGATTAAGAAATGACGAATTAGACAAAGTGAGTGGGATCAAGAACTGCATTTTTGTACATAGTACAGGATTTATTGGTGGCAATGAAACAAGAGAAGGTGCCTTAGAAATGGCCTTAAAATCTTCAAAATCACATGGAGAGATGTGAGAATGAAGGGCAAATATTTTTCAGTTATTATATTTTAAGATTTTTAACTGTTTATCAAGCTCACTGTTGTCACGAGTTTGCCTTGATGCAGGTTCCTTCCATTTTGAGAGTTGCAATATGTGTGATGTGATCACGACAACTACAGAAAGTGAAGTCATATAAACTATATATTTATATATAATTACAAATGAGAAAGAATTATATATATTTAATTATCTTGAATGAAGATTTATGATTGTAAGAATTAAGTATTGTTAATTTCTTTTTATGATTATAACCAACTTTTAAACATAAACATAATTTTTGTTTCTGACAACATCAAGACTTTGTTTAAGGAGTACATAAACTGTGGAGAAATTCCAGAGGATATAATTGTAAATCCCTTCAACAATTAAATATCAAAGATATATTATAAAATATAAAATCGTTGGAATGGAAGGTCGAAAGCAAACAGGTCAAAGCGATTTCTTTTTATCAACCGAATAACTGGAGGGCATGGGAAAAGCAGGGGGTTCATTAGCATTAAATTTTGAGATTTATTATATCTCTTACCCTTTTCGTTTCCGTGTTTATTTAATTACGAAACAGCTGGAAGCCAAATAAAACTTTTTAAAAAACCAAAAATCAAAAAAGCCCAAAGAAAACAGCCTTTATTGCCTTTCCAATTTAAAAGCTTCAGGTGTTTTTACATAATTATGATTTCAGAAATTATGTTTTGAATTTATTAGATATAAAGAAAATGGAAAATTAAAGAAAAATCCGTAAAGCAGATGAGAATTTTCTCAAGCCCCGGTTCCAGAGTCTTATCTGTATAATTAATGCAAAAGAAAAATTGGCAACCAAGAGAATGAAAGTGGGAGGAAAAGGTGAAAACTTTCAAATAGAAATGTTTGGAAAGGAATTTTATGTCTCGCGTAATCGTAAACGGGAAAACAAAAAGAACATTTCACGGTTCATTGAAACGGAGGAAAAGGCAATGAAAGTAGCCAAGGATTCTTCAACAACCATTTTTTGTTTTTATTCTTTTGCGGTTTCCACCGGTTGCCATGTTTTTACTGTTCGTTTGGGTTTCGTCTTTACGGTAAAACAAAACCTCTCAAACCCAACCGAACTGATATTTGGGTTCGCGAATGGAAATTTGTTTCTGGATCCTGTTCGTGAACCGAATTAGTTTTCCCGGTAACGGTAATTACAGAAGAAAACCAGAATTGAGGGAACTAAAGATTTAAAGGAGGATCTTGATTCTAATAAAGTTATAGATTCAGGATATTATAAGGATTATGCCGGAATTAGGTGTATTGATGAGGTAAAGCTCATGAATTAGGAATGGAAGTGAATGTATTGAGATAAAAATGTTTACAAAAATGGCGCGGTCTTCTGATAGCCGTTGGAGTTACTTCGCCGATTAGTTGTACTGCTCTGACTTATAGTTGGTCGTGTGTTCTATTTATATACTTCGCGTAGACTCTTTCCATCAAGTTTCTGTATGTTTGTGTGACTTGTTTGTTATAAGTCTGAGTATGTTTCCTTGATCACCATAGTTAACATTGATATTTACCCCAAATGTTCTAAGGTGGGTTATTGAACCGGATACTCAAATGCTTTCTGACCAAGAAAACCATAAAATCTACAAGAAACTGATTCATTGAACCAGGGGCTTTAAAAGGATGACAGTGCCAAATTAGGCAAGAACAGAAATAGAAGTAAAAAAAATTTACAATAATAATAATAACAGTTACTATTTTACCTACAATTATAGGTCAGTATGAGCTCCAAATTACACTATCTGGGTCATACCATAAGACTAATGAATCACTCGAACCTAGCCCTATTCACTTTGATGCGCTCCCTCTGTTAGTTTTATCTTTAGTTCGTTGGAAGGATAATTAACCAAGGTAACACTACCAGACTTGGGTATCAAAACAAATCACAAAGACGCGCTCAGACCTGTAGGAAAGAGTCTGCAGTATTTAAATAGAAAAGGGCAGTACCACGAAACCGCGAAGTAACTCGAACGGCTATCGGAACAATTTTTATAGATATCATTTCAATAAATTTATTTTCGTTCGGTATTCGTGTCATCTGTCACATCAATACACCTAATTCCGACAATAATAATCACTCTGTTACACTTACGATCACCACACGCAGCAAAACACTAGGAAGTATGTTTGGAAAGGATTTGTCATCAGTACCGAAGCCTCTAAAAACGATAAGAAACAGTTTTGTTTTTCTAAAGATGAACTACTGTTTGAGAGGGGAAGATGAATGTGTCATAAGCAACGTTTAAATATTTATTCGGCTCCTTTTTCAACAAAGGAACAGGCGAAGATGTTGAAAGCAATTATACGGGTTAAGAAGCCATAAAAATTACTTTATTACGCATCTTGAATGTACCTTTTAAAAACAAATGCTGCTGTGGCTTGTCTCAAGGCGAAATAATAACCAAAGGAAAACAAGTGAAAAATATATAAAACTATAAAAGCGAGTTTTTGACTCTATCTCCATAAAACCCTAATCTTTCTTTTTCGCGTAACTATGTTCGATAAAACCCAGCTACTCCATCTCCGTTCCGTCCTCTAGAATATGTCGTTGCTGAAAATGTTCAGTTATTATTTTTATCTCTTTTGAGAAGGGGGTAGGTGGGGAGCGAGGGGTTGTAAATATTAATAAAAGCAAAACTTTTACCTACCCACCTATCCAAGCTCAGTTTTATACGAAACAGCAACTCTTACTTTCTTCTAACAGTTTTAATTATATTTTTCTTGAGGAAAACTTTTTTTTCCTACTTCGCGGTTTTGATTTTCCGCTCTCACTGATAAAACGGACTCATTTTCATACACTTTCCTTTCTTTTTTTGACGTTTTCCCTACTTTTAAAAATTAAACTAAACTTTTCCCATCCTCATCTCATCCCTCTCTCTCTTCCTTTTATTCTCTAAACTCATCTAAGTTTTGGTTTTTGCCTGTTGACTTTTTCATTTAAGATTGAATTAATGTTTTGTTCTTTTTTTAATTGTACAGAAAAAATTAATAATTAAAATTTTTGTGAAAAGTGATTTAATAATGGAAATTAATTTCCTTTTCGAAAGGTTCTCTGACAGGCAGGAAAAGAAAACAGAGATAATGGCAGAGATTTAAATCTTAGAGTAAAATAGTTTCAAATACTTTCCAACAGCACGAAGTGGTTCGGGTCATGAGGTTGAATGGAATACCCACCTACCACCCTTTGGCTCGATTGTTATCTTTCTCAAGTCTTCGAACAAAAGTGAAAAGCCGGGACTGTGATATTCGAATAAGAATAACACAGTTTGGTGAATCAAAATGAGATTTTATCAGAGACCATGAGAAACGTTGGGTGATGGGTTAGAGTAAGACAGAGGAAGCTGGTGTTAGTTTAGGACAGTGGGCGGTAAACCCGTCATCCAAAAGAACCAAATATAAACTATAAAAACATTGAAATGTATTCAGAGTCATTTTATATCAGCGAATCCCAAAGTGGTCTATATCAACCTCCAGGGGTCTATGACAACCTGCAAGGGGTCTACGTCAGCGAAAAAAATTTAGAGGTCCATGAAATGAAATTGGAGATCCACGATAGTGGATCTCAACATACACTGATGATACCTACTTACTTACATTATACTATCTTATAATATAAAGACATATACGTTATTTATAGGAGTGTCTATGAAGCAAAGAATTTCTTTCACTACAGTGAGAAATTTACAAAAATCAATATCAGGGGTCTGTGGGAGGAGTAGTGTAGTGGTTAAGTTCCTGACTTGGACGCAAATGGTCGTGGGTTCGAATCCTCCTCTCGCATCCTGTTATACCCAAAATTTAAGGGTGAAAAACGGGATTAAAACCACCACCAACCACAACCATATCAGGGGTCTACCTAAAACCGAAAAACATGGCAAGGGGTCTACGACACAAAAAAGGTTCCGGAACCTCTGTTTTATACTTATATATACTTTCATAACTTACTTAAAAGCCATTTCTATAAGCTTTTCTGTACTATAAACATTTTTAACGACTTAAAGTCATAAGTACACTCTCAACCAGCGTTTGCTAAATACAATACATCTTAGCTTAACTAACGATACGTTAAATAAAGTTTGATATCATACTTATATAAAGATAATATCTAGTAAATAATACTCCGGGCCTGGACTAAAGGCTTCGACGCCGCATTTTGTCGACCTCTGGTTTAGAGAATCAGATGTAAGAGAAGGGCGTCGACGAAAACGTGAACTATAACTTCTTTTGTTAAGTGTACTCTAAGTCGATTCAATTCATCAATAGTAAACTTTAAAAGGCGTCTTAATTCTTTAATCTTTTACATTGATAGAGCATAAAAGTTTTAAATGAAGCGGGTGACGCGATGGGACTTAAGTTGTGGGATTAATTGATCGAATGATTTTTCACTTTCAGATTTGTAACACTGTCTGTTAGTCTAAAATCGATTCGAAATTTCAATTAATTATTGAAATCAAAGTTGAAAGTGTGTTTATATTGAGTATATCCTGTGTGTATTAGCATAACTCCAGAGATTACATGAAATTACTTCTATAAGTCAATTCTACCGTTGATGAGAACACTCCCGAACACTTTTTAGTGTCTTTAGTCTTGGTGTTTGGCATTAAATTTTGGAAAACTCTTTCCCACTGGGCAAATCAAATAAAGGTAACATTAACCTTTTCAATTCATATCATCTGTCATGTTATCAAACTCAAAATTCATGAAAGTAGGTATTAATCGAGTTATCTCATTTATTAAAAGCGAAATGGGTGTTTTGAAATATGTGCATTACTTTTGAAATGAAACTCTCTAGACATGTGCATTTTTTATGAAACAGAAGGAAACAGACTAGAGATGTCAGAAGTGAGCTTTTCGAGGTTATATCTTGACTGTCGGTGAAAAAGAAAGTTACAGTAACTAAAACTAACACTAAAGATACGATTTTAAGTTTCTTGGCATTTTGCGACGACTAATGCTGTTAGTTTTAGTGAAATTAGATGTTTGGCATAAAGATGAGAACCACCTATAGTATGCTCAGCTATAGGCATCTTTAAGGTGTCCATAGCTGTGAAGATGAGCGAAACACCTGGGCGAGGTTACAGAACCTAAACCAGAACCAAAAACTGACGCGGCGTAACAGCCAGACATCTAATTTGACTAAAACTAACACTAATGCTAAATTCACTTACAAAACAAGGGAATATCGGGTAGGAAAACCTAGCAAACAAAACTTGCCAGCCAGCTCAAGTTAATAGAAAAGAAAAAATTTCTCTTTTTAAGGGAAAGAGTTTTCGCAACGTGAAAATACAATCCACTTCCGGTTTTCAAGGTCTGCGGATTCATTTGTTGGCTTCTTATCCGAATTCCCATTGTGATGCTAAATAGTCTTTCTGCGGGGTCGTGACGGCAACTTCCTTCCAAGAAATTTTAGAAGTGTTTTATGTTTTTTATATATGTACCGTAACTGTGTTTATATTTCTCACCAAAATAAATAAATAAATAAATGGAGCTAACGTAAAGCAATAAATTAAGAGATAAAATGAATTTTTTTTTAAATCGTGGCATTAAATTTAAGCGTCAAACTTCATTTAAATAATTCAGTGCGATGTCCAATGAAGGAAAACGTCAGATTTGAAAGAGTTTGATGTGTTTTTATGTTTTTTATTCTTTCATTCTTGTGTGCCATCTGTCATTCACTCAAAATATGTCCTTCTTGATTCATTTAATATAAGATATCAGGGGATTTTTGAATACTGTATAAATTCCCTTTTCAAAATTATTTCCGTTAGCTGGGCATAAGTTTAAACGTTCGACTCAGATGGAAGGAATATAGTTATAGTTATAGTTCAGTTTAACCCCGTTTTTCACCCTTTTTGGGGGTATAACAGAACACGGGAGGAGGATTTGAACTTGCGACTATAAATTCTTAGTCTGGCACTTAACCACAACACTACAAACCAGATGGAAGGGATGTAACAAAAGCTCAACTCTAGATACAGGAGTTTGTACTGGCTGTTAGGAAGATCAGGTTTGTTACTCTACAACCTATCTCTATTTGAACCTACGGAGCGCAAGAGAAATAGTCAATGCTGAGAAACTCTGTTAATGCTTCTATAACGACAACCTACACCGGGATTTGAGATTGAACAACCTCACCAAAACGGTGAGCTACAATACTTAGTTCGATGTCCAGAAGGAAGGACACTTTGATGAAAATTCACTGATCTGCTGTTGGTTTGAGGATTAGAACAGCAGAACAGTTTTGTGCCTATATACTAAAATTATAGCTCCCTATTGTGAAATGTATAAGCTTGATGAGTAAGTTGTTCAGTTGATTTAGTAAAAATAATTTTCAAGTCGTCGATGCTTTGTTGTCTAGAAAAATTCAAATTATTATTATTATCATTTTAATTTTGTACTTATTCGGACTGAATAAAAATAAATTCTCTTCCAAAACTTTTTATTTTTATTTTTTTTCCAAGTTTATAATGTTTGACCTCATTTTAAAGCAGCTTACATAACGATATCCCCACTTAAAAATTTCAAAAAAAGCGACAACAAAGCAAAAAAGCAAGGTTTTCGTCAAGTGGAATGCAATAAAAATTCAAAAAATTTAGACGCGTTCTCTTTGCCCCGCTCTCCCCTACCCACCAGCTACCCCCGTCCGCCTGTTGAAATGTTAGCCCTTAATTATTTAATAAATAAACGGAGGAAAATGTACGAGAGTAATTTTCACCCAACTTGAACACATAACTGTTTCAAAATGAGTCGAGGACACTTGAGTGAAAACATTTTTTACGATTCTTTTTTGGGGAGGCCGTGGGTAGAGGAAGGAAGGAAGGACGGAAGGGAGAACAAAGTTAACATTTTTTGAAAAAAATTTTTTTTAGTATGGAATTTTTAAAAGCGTTGAAGAAGTGAATTAAACTATTTTTATTTTAGTTGGAACTAAAAGGTTTTACTTGGTAGATTGCAGTGGCGTGCGGTGACAGTTGCTGACAGGGATGCTGTTGTGTGGGAATTCCGCGAATATTATGCTGTGATTGTGGAAGATTTTTACATCAAATAACTACATCGAAAATTATTTTTAAAAACAGAACACAGAACTGCCTTTGTATAACTCGAAAACCATCAGAATGTGTATTGTGACTCTTCTTTCAAAATGGTGGAGATATTTTAAAATATCGGATTTCTCGGAAAGAAAATTTTTTAAACAAATAAAACTTTACAACAAAACTTATGAAATAATTCCTTGTTCGGCGTGCATTATTTATGAAAGAAACAGTCCTTTTGAGGTCGAATTGCTTAAACAGAAATTTTTCAAAAACCACAAATTATGATCACTAATAATAAATAATTAAAAAATAATTTTAGAATTCTAAAATAATTTCTTCAAACCTAAAACAAACACCAAAATTGACTAATACTAATGTCTAGTGGATAGAACTAAAGTGAACTGGATGATTAAATAATTGTCAAATGACTTACCGAGCTCGTCAATCACTCACGAAGTTTCAACAACTACTGATGACGCGAGTACTCATTCTACCTAAGCACCCGCAATATTTTAAATTCACAACATTTGAACTCTAGTGATAATCGTCTAGAAACATTAAACTATATCAGAGTTTCCGAAACTTTTTTGTGTCGTAGAGCCCTTGCCATGTTTTTTGGTTTTGGGTAGACCCCCTACTAACCTGATTTTTGTAAATTTCTCACTGTAGTGAAAGAAATTTTTTACTTCATAGTTACTTTTATAAATAATGTATATGTCTTCATATTATAAGATAGTATAATGTAAGTGTGCCATCAGTGTGTGATTAGATCCACTATTCTGGACCCCTAAATTTTTTTTGCTGACATTGACCCCTGGGGGTCGATATAGACCACTTTGGGAATCATTGAACTATATTATGGTATAAAACTGTTTTATGGGAGTATTCCGATAATATTACCCATTACCTCACGAGCAATCATATACCACTAACTTCCCCTATCTAACGACCTATCTCAAGCGAAAACTCTAGTAACACAAAAGGCTAATTATCTGACATGAACCTACATTTTCTAGACAAAATCAGCGCCGCGTGCACTCCTGTTGGTTTCATCTTTAACTCGTTTTGGCTTTAAGAAAGGCAACACAGTTCCTACTCTAAATTATCTGTGATTTGCTCCCAATACGCGACGAATGCCACCTACCAGTTTTCCATTTCATTATCTATGACGTGGGTGCGTATTTGTCCCGCCTGTTATCAGCTTGACAGTATATCTCAGGTGACCACACGAATGAAAATTCATCCCAATGTATACTTTGTATGTTATATTAAATTTATTTTGTATATTCTAACACACCATTTACAAAATTGGAAAGAAACATCGCTTCCACGTGTTTTACGAACTACACGCCACTGAAAACTCGATCATGGATGAAAGCGATATACAGAACCAAACAGAATCCTTCATTTCTTCTCTAAAATTCACGAGCGCACTTTCAAAATAAATTCAATTATAAAATATTTTAAAAATGTATGCGCTTTTAAGGATGCGTTTAAGATATTATAGACCTTTAGCGAGTGGTTAACCTTTTTGCTGACGGAGGGCTTTTGTCTAAACTTGCCCGTAATAGATGCTGACTAATCAGTGTTGGGGTTTTGAGAGAATTTTAGATCTCGGGATTTCTCTCGGATGGGGAAGATGGAAAACGCGGGTCGAGTTATTCATTCATTGATTTGTACTTTTCATTAATATGCTTCCCTGCCAGATGGTTCTTCGTCGTCTATTTATGGCTTTTGTCCTGAAGCATTTAATGTGAGGAAAAAAATGCAGAGTAGAGAGGAAATGGTAAGCCAATAAGATTAAAAAGAAAGAAATTGATTTATGTCAGATAAAGTAAGAAAAGATTGTGAATCAAGTGAACCGCATAAAATTTAATCTTGGCAGCTTCGGTTTTTGGATTCGTTGAAGAAAAAAATCCATCTGACATAAAACTTTTTTTTAATAGTTTTTATCTTCGTTGGCAACCTAAAAATAAGATTAACTTTGAGTCTGGAGAAAAGGCTCTAACACACAGCCTGCCAGAATGGCTTTAGGCTTTGATTTTTCTTGTAGAATCTGACCAAACAATTGAAAATTCAAAGAAAGCATGTCAAACAAACATCGAAAAGCACGATAGTGTATGTGGTCAGGGGGGTGGCAAAGGTCATAAGAGTAAAGTATTATGAGTGAACACGAGAGGTCAAAACTCGAAGGATGTTCCAAGTAAAAAATTCAATGAAACGAAAGAAATCAAGGACAGCAAAGGTCAAGGGGTTAGGTCGTTAGAAGCATCGAAGGGCAAAAAGCAGGGAAGTTGCAGTTGGAAAGAATGAAGGATCAGTTTTCTATTAAGCTAACGGGTCAGCACGGGTTTGAAGGTTCATGAAGTCATTCTGGTCAATGAGCACGAAGGATCAAAAGATCTTCCAATATTTGAAAGGGTTAAAGTTATGAGAAATGATTTTGTCCAAGGTCAAAGGTCACGGTCAAATGTTTTAAAACTCGTTTCTCAGAAAAGTTCTAAGAGCGGCAGTGGATCCATCTGCTTTTCAAGGTATAAAAGCGAGGTTACGTAGCAAGAGTCCTCACTCTGTTGAAAATGTGCAAAACGGTGACTATGTGTCGTGTAAATGGTTGATTTCGTTACTCGTCAAATTACTCACCGAACTTGTCGAAGTCTTGTTGATAACTGCACGAGACGAGCACTCAGTGTACCTGAACACCCGCAATATTCTCAATTCACAACGCCTGAACTCAATTTCCAAGTTAAAAATTGTCTTCTGTTTGAATAAATTCGAATGACTGTTGGAAAACTGGGTTACATACAGAAAGGCTTTACTGAGCTTCGGATGCTCGGTCTTCTTATAAACTTCCGCAGCATCGATTGGAAACCATCATGCTTATTACTATCTTGGAAGCGACTGCACAGAACAAGGAGGCAGAGTCCAGGTGAAGGATACTCGCTAATGGTACTGGTTTTGTTCGATTTAGACTGAGTCTGGGTTCGACCTTAGCTCAAAAAGACGTTTTAGTGTTTTGATTCGGGCTGAAATTCATTTCGGACTGTGGTCAGCTTCAACTGTGACTCAGGCTAGGTTGAACGGATAACATTTCGGGTAGACTGCGGATCAGTTCATAGGGCAAAAGGCAGCCCAATCTACAGACTATACGTGCTTGGTGTTTAAACTGTGGAATAGCTTTTAGGGCTTTCAGTCAGCATGTAATAGCTGAAAAGTATACCTGTTTAAGAATATTCTGTGTTTTCACATAATCTTAGAAACTTCTTCCAACTACTCCAAAAACTTGACATGAAGCATGATTTGGAATTTTTTTTTTATACTAAAAGCCCAACCAATCTCATTCAGCAGCAACCATGTCGTTAATTAGAAACGTAATAATTGTATTTGATTCTTTAAATGATCGATCAAGCGTGACGTTCAAGTAATTAGATCCGATTTCATTAAGGATTGTTTATTCAAGGTCCAATATTACTTGCAATTCTGTCAAATTTCACCGGGGATCAGTCTCCCAACTGCCAGTTAAACAAACCAAAAGGAAGTGAACCGAAATGAAAATGCTGCCCTAAACATCTGTCAATTTTCGGTAGGCCTAAATGACACTACCATTTCTCTTTTTAAAAAAACTATAATTTCGTAAGTTTTAGCGTTACTCAAAAAAGGTTGAAGGACTCTCAAAAGGAAAAAGGTAATTTTCGTATTTAGCAAACCAGCATCTGAATCCAGGGCGTTCGTGAACAGGAAACCACGCCCCGCCATCTCTAAATTCAAACTTTTTACTTCTCATTTACTTTTCGGGCGACACGATAAAAATTCTCCAAATGGGAAGACACGTAACAAGTTTTCCCTGGCTTTTCGCCGACGAGGAAGATGAGGTTCTTTGGAAAAAATTGAAAATGTTTCGAAGAAATGGAAATGTATCATCGCAAAGAACTCCCCCGCCCCGAAACATCCCCGAAATGACTCCTTTCTTCCCTTTTATTTCCAGAAGATATGTTTCCATGTCATTTGTTTCGACGAAGAAAAGGAACGTAATTTGCCGAATGCATTTTTTCATTTCACTTTATATTATTTTATTAATTTAAAAATTTCTGTCTGTTTTTGAAAGGAAACACACTGTATATGTTAATAGGAAAGAGTTTGACTGTATTTGAATGGTAACAGATGTCAGAACCCGTCGCTCCAGGTCTTGTAAGAAGTTTGACGGTAAGCGAGGATGTCATCAGGTTATCGTATAAATGAAATGAAAAAAGTAATAAATTTAAAATATATAACTAATATTGATTTTATTAAAATATAAAAATTAAAATTTTACCAACTAAGTCGTTTATTTAAAACAATAAAATTAAACTTCGGTCCCATCTTCGCCTTCATCTTCGTAAAATGTTTTCCCCGGTTTCTTCTTAGGTTTCGGTGGTGGATTCGGGGGAATTTTCCTGTTGGCAACAACGCGAGGATTGATTGCATCTGGTGTTATCAGGCTTTCTGTTTCTTCAGTAGACTGTATCTGTGCTCCTTCCGGAGTTATCCTCGCCCAGCTTTGTCTTTTATTATCCGGCGTGGAGAGGTCTCGTTGGGTTTTGTCGACGGCCGGATTACTTCTGTGAATGGTGCTGGGAGTCCGGGAATTTCGTAATATAGGACCGAACGTCCCGTTCTCATTGATGGGCTCATAGTATCGCTTTGTATCTGAAGGCGTTTGAGGTAAGGGTCTGTTTTTGTACGTCACTGGAATGTTCGCGTCACTTTTGTTCAGACTTACAACCGAGCTACCGTCAGCAGTGGTCCTTGGCCCCAGATTGTCGTAAATGGGTTCCGCTTTTAAAGACTCCCCAGAATCGTGGAATACGGGAGACATAGGTGAACTCCAACTTGGCACTCTAGGTCGCCTAGGAATGGTCACGTAGCCCGACTGACGAGGAACGACAGTTAGGGAAGGTGAAAATGGACTGTGGCTTCGAGAATAAGGAAGAGTTCCGAATTGTCCGGCATACTGCGGACTGTTTAGTAGTTTTTGAGGTCTGGAATATGGTGAGCGATCGGCCGTCATTCCAAATGGAGTACCGCTGTCGGGCGAACCTTGGTTGGGTTTACCCGGAAAGGATAAAAGATCAGGAGGACAGCGGTCGGTGGAAGAATCGTTGTTGTCGTCTCCGATTCGACTTCTTGGAAGAGTAGCCACTGATCCAATGGACTGTTCTTTATTTTCTAAAACGATTGAACCTGTAACAAAGGAAATAAAATATATTAATAACTTATGTAAACACATCCAGTTTTGCCACTGACACTGCCATTTTCGAATTCTAAAAGCTATTTGTTCCCTATATACTTCTTCAGGATCGTTTATTTAAATTTAATAAAGACTTTCTGATGCAACATAAAACTCAACCACTAATAGATTAATCAGAACTGTTCATCCGTTCACACTGACCTTGTTTTCTAGTTCATAATTATAGGATACTAAAACGAAAGAAAGGATGACAGGGCTGAAGTTTTCGAAAATATTTACCTTCTCTGAGATTAAACACAAAAAGCAAATAATTTTTTGGAGGGCGGGTAGGAAAGACAAATAACAGAACAAGTCACAACTTATGCTTTATTATAGTATACAACACACTATGATTAGTCTTTTGTTCTCATTCCAAGTCAGCAGCGAGGGGAATCGTGTGTATCGTTCATCAGCAGGTCAAAAACTAGATTTTTATCATCAGGAGATTGTTGTCGAATCGAATGATTTCGAATTTCTAAAATGATCTGACAATCAGCAATGAATGTATGATGTGTTATTAATTAGCAGCTGCCATTGGAGCTTTCCGAATTGGGAAAACGTTTATAATTGATAAATGTTTGTCCGATTCCCGATTCTGGTTTCTCCCGAGCCCATTCACAATTAATGCTAACTTCGCGTAAGCGATTCATTTACGAAACGTGCAAATTACAAGCGTTCCAATCACGTGACCAAAAATCCCTCACATTCGAATACACAAATATTCATCGCATGTGTTTGGGGAAAACACGTAGACCCAACAGCAGAGCGTATTTCATTTTTTCCTGACTTCAAATTTTTAAAACAAAAACGCAAACTGTAATACAAAAAAGGAGACGAGAAGGAACGCCTTCTTCCAACCTTCCAGATTTCCTCTACCCCCCCCCCCCTCCCGAAACTTTTCGTGGGAAGGAATTGTGACAAAATAAATGTTTTCATGAACCTTCATTTCACAAAAACGAGGAAAAGCATTCAGAATAGGAATAAACTAATCGAAACTTTGCGTGTCTTCCTCCCCGAAAGAAAAAAGATTTCTATGATTAATTGATATTGCTGCGAATATAATTATAACTGACAGAGAAAATATAAAATTCATACTAAAAACTTCTGATTAAGAATTAGCATAAAGCTGGGGGTTGTAGTTGTTGTTTCTGCTGTTGTTGCTCCCGGCTTTTGAATAATTTTTTTTTCCTCTTCTCCCGGGGATTTCGCAAAAACTAGGTTTCATGAACTCTCATCTTGACGACAGGTGTAAACCATAATTTATAAATCAATTTTGAATTTAAATTAGGTTCATGAATGTTGATTATTTAAATATTTGTATACAAGTGAGCCACCTTGACTCAAACAAGTAAATTGACGTTTCATACAAATAAATACTATGAGGCTGATTCAACTGAAAAGATCTATTACAAAAAATATTTTACAGCATTTATAACGTATAAACCGTGTGCATTATTTATGAAATGAATTTTGTATAGACAATGAAATTTGTCTAAGCTTTTCTCCAAACAGCGAAACGTTCGTGTCTCAAAAACTGACTTCGAAACTCAATTTAACATTTAATTCACGGGTGTTGAATCTATCTACTTCTACAAAAGTGAGTCAGTTTGACTCAACTAATTTTAAGTAATTATAAACAAAAACAAATCACTATAAATGAAAAAAAAATTTTTTTATTTGCTTATTTGAGTATTAATCCTGGTTTTAATCCTTGGGTATAACAAGGTTCGGACTTACGACATAACTTCTATAGTTGGGACTCTATACGCCACCGACGAAAAATTATTTTCAATGAGTCAAATGGGCCTACGCTATGAAATTTAGTGTTTATAAACTCAAAAACAGCTTCTAGACAGTTGAAAGCCATAAATTTGGAGTTAAAGAAAAATGAAGACAATTTTTGGATTAGAAAACCGCGTAAAAAAAGTTCATAGCCGAGCTTAACTGATTCACGGCAAACACATCAAAAACCAAAACCAAACGTACAGCTGTAAGCATTTTCACTGATATACTGAAAACTGGAAAGACTGAATCGCACAAATTGTTTTGGTTAAAGTGATATCCCGAAAACGTTTCAGATCTTTTTGTGCGGTTTATAATAACTTGTGACTACCTAATTTAACTATTTGGGAAACGAGAATGATATCACCGGATATCTGTCCACCATTAACTGACAATAAATTTTCGTCACACGTCCATCTTGGGCAGTAGGAAGATGTGGGCATTGTTTACGACCCACGAATCTGTATTAATAACAACGAAACGGTGTCTTTGTGATGAGGCAAATGTTTTAAGCCGCGGAAAATGTCCCACGTGGGTATAAAAACTAAATTAAAAGCATATCACATCAAAAGTATCATAATCAAGTTAATCCATAGTCTCTCCTAATGAGATTGATATCGATAATCCACAACCGTGGGCCATGTAAAACAGTTTCGAGTTAGAAAAATAAAAAATCGTAGCCATCGGAACGAAAGAAACTCAAAGACAAATCAACTGCATTAATTTAGTGATTTAAAACTCAGCGAGGAGAAGGAGGAGGAGGATGAAGAGGGGCAGGAGGTAGGAAACGCTAATGATCTAGAAGAAATTTATGAGTGATGGCTTAATAGCAGAAAGCACATGATTGCATGCTTGACGATTAAGTAAATAAAAAAAAAATTGTAAAGCAATTAAAGAGGAGTTTCACACAACGGACATGAAAAGGTTAAAAAGTCAAATATTTCATTTTTAATATTGATTCTCTATTGATCAAGACAAGTTTTAACTTAATATACAGCGGCGAGAGAGAGAGAGAGAGAGATACAATTAAAATTGAAGAGAGAAGAGGGAGCGGTTTCGAAAGGTCAAACTAAAATGATTCCAAAGCGGCGTTGTGCCTTCTTGCTCACTTTTGAAACATCCTACCGATTGCTAACAAAACATTACACCAATCACTGGCGTATTCCTGACAGTGACTGTATATGTTACTGAGAAAATTTGAAATTGGGCTTCTTATAGAACCCCCAGGCACTATCCCCGAGTCTTAGGTAGTGTTTCTCACATTTTAAAGCTATGAGACGAGATTATACCTCCTTTAAACTAGCTTCCTTCACCTCATTTCCAACCTTCTAGTCATACAGTTCTCTCTCCTATAAATTCACCAATAACACCAATTCGACAATGTCTCATACAAGCCCTATAACGTATTCACAAAACTTTTCTGTATCACTATTATAAGACAGCTTCATGTATCCATACTCCCTAGCTACTACTGTGATGTTATGCTTTGTGGCTTAAGGTTGGGCCTTAAGTAAGGGTCCATTAGTAGGAGGGTACAAGGGAAAGGACCACTCAATGGTGTTAGCTATTCACAACAGCAGAAAAAGATTTTTATTGTTTTGGGTTAAGAGAAGGCCTTAATTTTAGAGGTTGTGTTAACATATACAGAAGTTTGTCAGCATTTTTGCAGTTACTAATTGGAAAATTACTATTTAAATAGATGTTACACCCGAAAAAAGGGTAAAGAGAAAATTACAGTAACTTCTCTGAGACAAAATACTAATTAGGCTTTTAGAAAAGGTTACATGTAACTTTCAATCAAAACCCAAAGAAACGCCTTTTCAAAATAAACTACAGCAGTCTCTTGTAGTTTCAACTGTGGTAACTCCTCGAATACTGAAGGTCTTTTTTTAGTTTAGTTTTAAACCCTGCAATCGAATTTTATATCCCTGTATACTGAGAATAAGAGTTTTTGAGTCAATATGACTCCCTCCATAAAATTTTGACAACTTTTTTTTAAAACAGAACGACTCTAAGTCTCTCACAACAATTTCGCACAAAGCGGTGCATTTTTTCATTCACAAACCACCGTATTATAAGAGGGTCACTCTAACCTATATAATCAGTATATTCATTTATATTCCAAATTTGATATTAAAAATCGGCATGGCATCTAGCGAGACGAGACATTTTTCAAGTAAAACTTTAACGACTTCCTTGAGCACAGGACAAAGAAGGAAAAAAAATTTTTAAGAGCTTTCATAAATTGAGGGAAGAGGAGGGGGGGAGGTGCGGCCCTGACATAAGCTACGACATAATCCATGAATATTAATATCAGTTCATTGTGAGCTAAGTTAATAAAGCCATTGGTTAAAATTTACTAAAATGTCCACTCACACCATGGCTCATTCCCAAGAGTCCATTTTGCTCGAGTATTTGGGGAATTTTGAACTTCGAAAAGGTTGTTATGGGTTTAATACTAACGTCATATCCGACTTTTTTTTTCTTCTTTCCTTCACTTAGAAAAAGCAAATTGCCTGGAGAATTAGACCGGCTTTATAATCGATGCTATTAGGAAAGGCAATTCGAAACTTGGCGGCTCCTTTTCACGGTGTTCCTTTCAGTAGAAAACAAAATGTTAGCTAATTTCCTATACAGTGACTATATATATCATTTCTCATGCCTAGAGGCACATTGGCCGGAACAAATGACCTCCACTGGTCCCTGTTGCACGCTAAGCACTTCGTTTGGGACCATGTCATCGGTGGTTCTAATCTAGATAGCTCGGCAGCTATTGTTCTCCTCCACAAATCCCTGGGTCTTCCTCTGCGACGCTGGCTGGGGGAGTTCCATTCTAGGGCTTGAAGACCGATCTCGTTTGAGCCTTTCCTCAAGGTGTGTCCGATCCACTTCCACCTCGCGGATGGATTCGCCAAAAGCCTCTGGCTGCATTTTTTGAGAAGGGCCTCGTTCATCCAGTTGTCAAACCACCAAGTTCTTGTTATGTAGCGCACAGCAGTTGACAAAGGTTTGGAGTTTGCGGGTGACCTCCGAGGACACTAGCTAAGTTTTGCAGGCGTACAGAAGTACCGATTTTACATTTGAGTTGAAAATTCTAATTTTTGTCTTCAAGGAGATTTCTAGCGCCAAACAGTTCTCAGGCTAGCAAATGCTTATACAGTGACTAACCATAAAAAATTTTTCCCTCATTTTCTATTTAACTACCAACCGACATTTATACTCATCAATGAGTAGTTTGTATGACTTTGTGGAAGAAACCCAACACCGAGTTCCAGGAGTTGGAGAATGTGACGACAATGTAACAAATAGTAATTAATATTAAAACGAACTAAAGATGAAACCAACAGAGTGTGAACGTACATAAGGATGTGACCAGGTTGAGGTGATTAGGTTACATGGCAGTGGTTTGAGTACGGTGGTGTTACTCAACAAATATCAATTAGTATAAGACCATTATATCATTGAAACGGCACCTTTTATTATTGTCACCATTGTCCTTCATTATTATTGTTATTACTATACACACTCGTGTGAGCTTTAACCGAACATTCGACCTATCAGCTACCACGCGACAGCCAAAAAAAATCAAACTCAATTCGGTGTTCGTCACCACAATTTTAAAACCGTTTGTTATTAAAACCAAACACAAAAAAAGCTCAGATATTAAAAATAATGAAAAAAGCTCGCATTGTATCATGCTGACAATACATTTAAAGAAATGTCACGCACACGGAATACCGAAATCGCTACATGCGGTGTTTTATATCCGAATAATATCATGCACGGCGGAGACAAAAAAAAATGGGAAGAGGTGGTGGAGGGGAAGAAGAAGAGGAAAATCTGAGTAATCAGCATTTAACCTCTGGTTTTGATATTAATATTTCGGATTCCTAAACAAAGAGATTTGTTTCCCGAAGAAAGGGAAATGAATTTATTACGGAGCTCTTCACAGAAAGGAATTAAACTTAACTAAGAAAACGTTAAGACCTTCCTATATTAACAAATTTTAATGAAGCTTTTGAAATTCACACGCCTTTTGATAAGCTCCCCAAGGATAGGTTCTCAATTAGTCTCATGCTAAATTGGCGCCCAGTTAATGCGGATATTGTGATCATTTCGAAAACGGAGAAAATTCGAAGAAAAGGACGAAGGAAAGTGACAGAAGGCAAAAAGGAACTCAAAGAGATAGAGAAGTCTTCAAAAGGGGATTGTTCATTGTGTGACAGCAAAAAGGAAAAGTGCGTCAGCGGTGATTGTATTCAGCGATCAATTATTTAAAAAAAAATAAAATTAAGCTGAATTAGTTAGAAATAATTCGTGCGTGGGTTTCGAAATGATAGAATTAAATATATGAAAATTGACAGGTTCCTCCTCTTCCCATTGCCCACACTGTCCTTTCGTTCGTGAAATATTTTGAAAGCTCGTCGCTAAATTAACTTTTTCAGTTTTTGTTACGGTTTCGAAAATTATTTATTATGACCCTCCCTCCGATATTAGCTTATACGTTAACACCTAATTTATCTTTTTAGAAAACGTTTTTTCGTTCTAGTTCGTAGACGGTGACGCTGGTTAAAATTAAAGACAAATTACAAAAATGACAAAAGTTTACTTTCCTCAAGTTTTAATTTCATTTTTTTGGGGGAAAAAGTCATTAAATAGCAATCAAGGCCACACACCAAGACACCACCGTTACAAGCATTATGGCTCAGCATTTTAAAAAATATTTAAAAATAAAATTCTTCCATGGCACTGGAACCGAATGGAAGCTTTGTTTTATGGAATTAACTCTTCGTTAAAGTGTGCACTACTTATGAAATTTATTTTGTACAAAAAATGTCAATTAAATTGTGGAATGAAGTCTGTAGACTGTGAATTTTATTTTAAATTTATTTCAGGAAAGTGTGAAGTATCATTTTCTATGGCGATGGTTCCCAAAATGGGCGCTGCAGCAATTCAGAGGAGTCAGAGCTGAGTTTAGGGGTAATGAATAACTGTAAGGAGGTAGTGATTGTATAAAAGAAAGAAGAGAAGATTTAGCAAAAACTGAATTTAGGTATTCTGCTATGTTTCCTACGCTTCTATATCGGCAGGCGGCGAGTATAAAGTCCCTGCTAAAAAGAAGGAAGAGAGGTATCTGGAATACCAGAAGATCAGAGTTGATCTAGTAGAGGTGTTCGACGACGCCTTGTATATATTCAAACATATACAGTAGTTCTCATTACTTGTTATAAATTTTTTTTTTAATCCAGGAGGCGCTAATTAATATTTTTTGTGGAAAGCTGGAGGTGAGAGAAAAAAGTTTAAGAACCATTAATCTATGGTAGAAGTCGGCAACATATGACCCGTGGGTCACCGAGTGACCCATTTGGTAATTTCAAGTGACCCACTTTAGTTCCGAAAATAAAGTATAAGATATACAGATATTTTTTTTATTTTCCTAAGTATTTTTGTCGCAAAGTTATGAATGTACCAACATCGAATTCAGTATAACATATAAAAATATGGAATCCGATATGGAATCGGCCAATAGTATGCGGAATGCAGCGACGTTATTCTGTCGCTGTTTTAATACGATAATATCTTTGACCCAAACGTCTCTTTAATACTCAAATTTTGGTTGATTTTGACCCGCGGCCAAAAAAGGTTGCCGACCCCAGATCTATGCAATGAATTCTTTATAAAAAGCGTGCATTATTTATGAAATGAAATCCTTATAAAGTTTGCAATAAATATGAGTATCCATTTCATAATTAATGCACAATGTCACGAAAACTTTATTTTATGATTAATTCATATATAATTAGCGATAATTCAGCGAATTCGTTATGAGAATGTGCATTCTTTACGAAAAGAAATCACTGCGAAGGTGTGCATTACTTATGAAAGAAATAGGTGATGGTTTGGATAAACTGACACCTTCCTAAACGCCGAAATCGCGTAAAATAAACCAGGTATTCATCAGAATTTACAGAAGTTCGTTCGAACGCGTTTAAAAAATTTGACCGGCTATCTCTTCAGCTTCCTTTCGAAAGCACTTTAAAATGATATCGATCGCAAGTGGTATCCCCGGATGACTAATGTCTTTAAAAGGAAATAATCCGGGTTGAAGGACACCATGGGAGAATTCAAGAGCGGGAAAAAAAGAGGAGACAAACGGAGCAGAAAAAAAGGACTCGTGACACAAGATTTTATTTCCGGCGAAGTACTTAAATCGCTGTAAAAGCAAAAGAGGAAAATGGCACAAGACAAATGATTCTCCTGAGGGAAGGCGGTCGTGACCCAAACTTGTGAAACGCTGTCGTCCGACTTTTCACTTAGTTAAAGAAATCTCGACTTTGAGAATAAAAAAAAACTTATTAACATGATTACTAGTCTAAAGACTTTCGTTCTTCCACCACAAATTTGTACAAAAACAAAAAACCCTAACGACTTGTAAAGATAATTTTACTCGTGTGAGAGCGAGTACTGCTTTTTCGACACGACCAGTCCAGATCAAAACTTCCAAATAGTCAATTAAAGAAGAGTGTAATTGTGTATGAAGAAAGGTATAAATGAGCAAAACCTTTTTCATCCCCCTTCCCCCGAGAGACATAAATTTCTACCTGAGAACGTCTAACGAGCGCACACACTAATCAAATTCTTCAAATTCCAGGTTTTCCTGGAAAGTCAACGAATTCAAATTTCAACTCTGCACGATCTAGTTAAAAATTCCAACAGCAGCTTCCCCTCTCTTTCCCTTAGATAAATTTCCTCTAATTTTTATGCTCGACATGTTAAATTAACCTGTTAGAAGACGGAAACGGAAATGGAGTATGCCGTTTGAGCCTTACTCACGTTTCAACTTAAGAAAAGTTCTAAACGGAAGTAAGTATTAAGAAAAAGAAAATTCTCAATTACCTTACAAAATCCTCGTATACTGAAAAATAATCACAACACATAATTAATAATGTCTCTTTGTGTATATTGACATAATTATGTATATTTTATAATTAATAACTATCACTTCTGCACTTAATAAAGGATTTAGTAAGATGTCCTCAAAAGCACCCGGCGAAAGTGTATAAGAGAGAGAGAGGAAGGAAAATTCGAAGATTATACATCTAAGAGACATAGTAGAAAGCTGTCGTGAAAAAATAATTAAGACCGTTCGGGAGGTCTTTCCCCGAAAATGTTAGTCTTTGACTTTTGGTTCCACGCCTCTCCCCCAGCCATCCCCTGTAAAGATTTTCCCGGGCAAATAAGAAAAAGAAAATCGACATATTTTTCCGCGAGACAACAATGAAATACAGAAAACCTCTTAAAGTAATAACACCAAAAAGAAGCTATTATCTTAATGGGAGACAATAGTAGATGTAATTAACTATGCGACTACAAAACGTTTTATTATTTCCATCAGCGTTGGATGAAAAGGGAAAAGCAAAAAGGGCCTCCTTTATCCTTTTTTCTTTTACATTTTAAATAGGCCAACTTTTCCCCGTATATAAGTAGAACTTTCTTTCTCCTGCTCCCGAACTACCCCCTTCCACCCTCATCCCCTATCCTCTTTCATCCAAAAAATTGTATTGTTATAAAATTTTCCTCTCTTTCCCATCGCACCCCCTGACTTTGAGATAACTTTCTCACTGCCAAAATTAATTCGCGAAAGCTCGTCTACAAACTTTTTTTATTGCTTTCCACGAAATTCATCATAAAATATCTGAAAGTCTTTTGAAAGTAGTCGAAAGGTTGTATTATAAAAAAGCTATACAATATATAAATAATTTTGAGGTTGCTCGCAACGATATAGTCCACGGAGTCGGTCCTTTTCTTCTTTATTCCCCTGCTATCTACCACCGGAGACACAAAGTTGTTGGTGGTTTGGTCTGAGTTACGGACCATGGTCGTAACCCCAGAAGCAAAGGAGCGTTCTAGTCGATAGAACTGTTAGGATGATAACGATCTTCAATCATGTTCTGATAATATACTAAATATTATATATATAATATATATAATTTAATCATATATAATTATTTTATATGTATTGGTTTTAATCCCGTTTTTCACCCTTAATCTTTGGGTATAACAGGATGTGGAAGGAGGATTCGAACACACGACCATTTGAGTCCAAGTAAGGAACTTAACCACTACACCACTCCTCCCGCATATATATATATAAATATAATGAAATAGAAAATTTACAGGGGGCGCTGACTAATATTTTTCTGGAACAGGGGGGTGGGACAAAAAAGTTTGGAAACCACTGTTGTTAGAGCTGTTAGGATGATAACGGTCTTCAGTTATGTTCAATATACTATATGATTGTAAAAGGCTTAACCAACCACGAAGCTGTAGATTGTGTAAGAAAGTTTTGGGCTGTGATATGTATAAATAGACATGGATTCTGAGAGTTATATTAATATATTGATCAGAATCGGACGTTTTAAGCGATTTTCCTGCAACCTGAACCGACTTACAATAAGGAATTGCTCTGGAATGCCTTCATCATTTCAGTGACACAACATTGGTGAATAAATGTTAAGCAAACTTCTCGCTACCGTGAAAGCTCAGTTATGTTCCTTAGGTGAATTAAGACCTAAGGAACATAACTGAGCTTTCACGGTTGTTGTGATTACCAAAAACATCTGGAAAACCTCAAATTTGAATTTGAGTTTTAATTCCCGTTTCTCACCCTTGGGTATACGGGAGAGGATTGGAACTCACGACCATAACTTCTGTAGTCGGGAGTTTTAACCACAACACCACAGACCTCAGTGGATACTAGAACATAAGTATAAAGGATGCAACGAAGATTTGTCCTAGAAGCTGAGTTGGAGGTTAGTCACGCTAGTTGTCAGAACAGTGCTGTATAACCAATTACGGTTGATTATTGTAAAAAGATTTTCATTTATTCTAGTACCTATCTACAGGCACAAATCTCTTTTTTGTGTACCTTACTGGAAATGTATGAAAAGCCAGTATTGCTCAGAATGCCAAAGGACAGTTAAAGAAGTTGGAGGAACTGGTTATGACTCGGGGCAGCACTCGGATTTCAAATTCTGTCGGTAACATATATACGTGAGACAGATAAAGAGTCTCAGGAAGCAGAAGAATTTATTTTTGAGTAAAGAAGCCACTGACTTTACAAAATGAAAAAAACGGGAGATATTTGAAAGAATTCAACCCCCCGCGGGGTCCTTTGATAAGCGCACGAACTATTCAGTTTTACACTTTTCAAATTTTTTTTTTGTGAATTTGACAAGACAACCAGAAGGCTTTTGTCTCTGAGCACAACAGAGATTCGACTTCAAAAATCTTTTCTCAGATCTTTTCCGTTATTTCGTATCTCTGAGATTTTCCATTTCGGAAAAATTTGAAAGAGGAGGAGGAGGAGGAGGCATAGGAAACAATAAAAAGGGCCATCGTTTGCAGGGATTCAAACATTTCCGTGGTGTTTTACCTAATGTGGATCATTCGACTGTCTTTTACGTCGTAATTGCTTACCGTTTCAAAGTGAGGAAGTAACTAACCCTAACACTAACTATAAAAGTTTGTAAATTTATCAAAAGGATGTAATTTGGTTAAACAAAATTGACGTTTGGAAGGCGGAGTGACCAAGTGGAAAAATTAAATCACATTAAGTTGCGCTTTTCATCCGAATGTCACCTCACATTTGACAAACGACTGCGCTTCGCTGATTTGGTTAATGAAACTTTTCTAGCAGTGAAATTTAAATAAACATTCAAAATAAAATTTGAGCTTTTGGGTTAGAAAAAAAAAATCAATTCACCACGTTGTCAGAACCGTAACGAGACTTTTCCGAAGCTTTTCCTTCGGTTCTTCCCCCGTTTTTATTTTTTTAACATTCTTCTCAGTCCTCGCATCGTTTGTGCCTCAAGTGTGCTTTCTCGAAAAAACAGATAAAAAACGCGAGAAAGAGAATAATGAGAGGGAACAAGGAAACACGGAACCGACGACCCGAACGAGAAAGCTCAAAGCATTCTCAGATACGCTAGCTTGAATTCACGCAGAAAACTTTTGCGGGAAATGATTTTGATTACCATTATAATGTCTTTGTTTAATTGGAGGGAAGGAAATATGCCCGAACCGTTTTCAACTCCCTCTCCCGCCCACTCTCTCTCTCTCTCTCAAAACTAAGGAACAAAGAAAAATTTTGATTACGTTTCATTGATAAAACCGTGAAAATTTCCCGGGAAGAGAAGACAACAAAAACAAACAATTAATAACCCTCGAGACTTGAGAAATTTTCAAATCAGGAAAATTTCATTTTTCTTTTGAAATCATTCACTCTCCATCAGCGACTACACAACCAACACCCCGAAAAAGAACCGCATACAGTAAGCAGTACACACATGAGAGAGTAAATTCGACTTTCTCTTCGAATAGATTTCTCACGTGAAAAGCAGCAACGCCGTTCAGACAGCCCGTCTAACTCGATTAATTTTGAATCTGAGCGCGTAGTTAAAATTCGTTGACTGTTTTATTTTAGAAGGAGTGAAAGGGTGTTAGGGGGGGGAAAAGTGTGAGGGTGTTGGGGGTGGAATCTTTAAGAACCAAGGAGGGAAATGAAAGATTGAAGCTCGGAAAATTATTAATTAATGCAAATTATTAAGAGAAATGTCGAGTTTTGTTTCATTCATAATGCAATAATTATTCCGTGACGTGGAAGAATCTGTTCTACATATTTATACGGGGGAGAAGAACGTCGGGTAATTAACAAATTCCGCGCAACGCTGATGTTTTTAATATTTAATAAGCGAAGACAATGAATCAGGTACCTCAAGACAAAAACATTTTCATCGCGACGAGTTAGAACAAAGATGGCAAACCCTCTCGAAAGTTTTCGAAATCTACCACAGGTTATAACATTTCGTCAAATTCAGTGGCTGTTGACACTTGGGGAAGCTAAGAGAGAACCATAAAAGAGAGAAAAATTAGTTATACATTATAACCGAGGTCTTAATCTATACAATTTCAAGTGTAAATAGATAATTTTCGTGGGAGTGTTATACGTTGTGAATTTGTCATGAGTACGGATGCTCGATCAAGGTGAGTACTGGAACATCAACCAAACCATCATCAGATACGGTGTGGACATCATACTAATCATTTCTTCGGATAATTACTCAATTAATTATTGTGTTATCTAATTATCATTTTAAACATCTTCATCAAGATTTAATAGTGACTCATTTTACTATTACTATCCACCTTCGAAGATGGTGGACTGATTCATTATCAAAAATTTAAAGAAGTTTAAAGTGACTGATACTGGATGGAATTTTGTTTCGAATTTACTGTATATTTGGGTCATAAAGGTAGTGGAATGTGAAAGAAAGGGTACAGAACACTCAAAATCATTTTCATAATACAATCTTCTAAGAAGGTTTGAGTCTTTTGTCTTAATACTCCAGCTTTTAGTGGGCCACAAAAATTCAAAGGCAAATGATTAGGTAGTATGACAGTTTTCTTGGGTCAGTATCTAACCTATAGGTCGTAGGTCGGCCATCACTGGACAAGAATGACTGTTGATTCCAGAAATTTTGTTTTACTGAGTTTAAATCTTTTTTTATTTATTATCTAGCTAAAGATCATCTGTCTCCAAGTTACAGATAATAGGTCTGGCTTTAAGGTAACTTTATCTAGGGCATGGACCAGGGTCTTAAACGAATTGGGGTCCAGGGGTCTATGAGACCGGGGTGGTAACAAATCTTATCTTTTAATTATTTCGTTTAGTAATTTAAGTAACTAGCTCATGCTGTATGTTAATTTATGTGTGATTATACTTTAAGTTAAGTTATACGTAGTTATAATTTGCTCTTCAGTTTTAGTTTCAAGTTTTACATCCACGAACCAGCAGACCGCCAACAGTTTCTCGCAAAGTAGACCACTATCTTGCCACGGCTACCTCAGCATCAACCACACGGGAAGTCCGGCATAACCGACCACTGATTCTTGTGGAGGAAAACAACAGTATCGTTGACACTAAAGAGGAAGTCATGTGACACTACCGTAATCTAGAACGCCATGACTCCATGCCAGGTGTTCTAGGTTCCTGCATGAAATCTCCACGTATTTGACTACGAGTACAATACAGAACAGAATTGTAAGAGAATAAAATGAAAGACTGAGAATATTCATACAGTAAGAATTTGCAAATAGTGAAACAAGAGAAAGGGAAATAATCAAAACAGAAAAGGAGACAGATGTAATAAAAAAAGACAATTAGAGAAGAAGTAGATGGGTGAGGCTAAAAGAAGATTTCTAGGGCGTATAGGAGTGCGACTATCATTATATTCTACTACCATGTTCTGTTAAATAGAAATCTAACTAGAAAACTAGAAACCAAATCAAAAAACAGGCAAGTTTTAAAAGCTCTCAGAAAAAAGTAATTATCTCAAATGACGTCACTTAAGAAAATTGTTTCCGGTCGTTTCTTCGGGAAATGATGCGTCCACCTACCACTTTCAAAATATTTAAGACTCAGCGTTGGGTCGGATTTGGTTTGGGTCTTCCTTAATACACAGCACATAAAAAAATCTTTCAGCGAATATAAATCATAACAGTATCACCTTAATTATTCATCGCTTAATTACTTTCTCAGCAGGAATATCTGCCGCCTGATTCTCTAAGATACTTGAACAAAAATTAATTTTATTAATTCATTCATTTCAAGGGTGATTAATAGATGGAGATTTTTTTTGCGCGACACGTGGAAACGAGAGAAAACAATATCGCGATGACTCCACATCAGAACGATAAGAGTAACTTTTGTGATTTCGGTTAAATCGCTGAATGGAAAAATAGATAAATAATTCGGTTTTGAATAAGAGCAAACAAATGCGGGAATATCATATTGATGAATCGAGTTCAATAACTCTAAGGTTCGATTGATGGCTTCGAGTCTCTATTTCAGTCACGACAGCGCGAATCGGAGCTCTTCGGCGTAACAAATGACTTTTTTTGTCTTTTTTGTTTTAACTAAAATGGAATATTTATCGTCGCGATCGCTTCTAGCGTAGTTCCTCGCTGTGACTTCGTTTGTCACTTTCAGTTTTATTTTGTTTTCAGCGGTTCTAAGGAATCTCTTGAATGAAATCTATAAGAAAGAACTTTTCTGTTGTGTGTAGAATATTTCAAACGAGAGTACGTCGGAAAGTACTATCGGCCATCTTATTTGGACCAGGATGTTAACACTGCGTCATTTCATCCTCTTCCTGCATCTTCCAATACTTTTATCCTGTTGCTGTGAGCCCTTTTCATCTCCTCGATCCACGCTTTAGCCTGGTTTTGGCAGAAATGCCTGTGGTTACAGTTTGTTCTTCACCCTGTCACGCCAGTTTTGCCTTTTTCTTCAGGAAGTACTGGAAGATTCAGCTGGTCAGTAATCCTGAGTCTATTCTGCTCAAATGTCTGTAGAAGGTTACCCTTCTCTTCCTCATGACATCTGACGTTCTAGAAGGGTAAGTTGGAGTAGAAATAGAGGAGAATAGTATAAATTATTATACTATAAGAAGAAATTACTATTATAAATTTTTTAATCAATAACCAAAAATTTTGAACATTTCTGTCAGTGACAAACGACAGGAGCTGAGTTTCTTATTTGATGAAGAAACAACTTCTCAAATCAGCCTTTCCTAACCTCGGAAAGTTTTACCGTTTGAAACTGAACACCCAAAGTTTACCTTTTCTTCTCTAGAGAGAGAAAGGGAGATTGTTAAAGAAAAGGATTTCATCCAAAAGGATCAATGAATTTGATGACACAGGTAACACTCCCATAACGGTAGATTGGTTTCTAGAAAATATCGTCCTGTATGAGGGATTCAGAATCAAAACCGAAAGGAGGCTCACTTCCAAAACCTATTCAAAACAAGAATATGAAAGGAGTGTTTAGTTATAAAAATTTTCTTTTACTTAGGTAAGAGTTAGCGAAATAATTTCGTATTTGAGTAATTAGGTCTCATCGCCTCTGGACAGAACTTGAACGTAAAGGTTTTACCGGTTGACTGATATCATTTTAACCCACTGAACTCGTCTCATTATTTCCACCTCTGCCCTCTTTATAGTTTGTTTACTATTCCTTGAAAGCTCTCGTTTTAGATCTTGGAACGTGGAGGTAGAGAGTGTTGTACTCATTCTCTTGTCAACTTTATATTATATTTTTTCATTTTATAATTAATTTTTATACTAAAAAATGTTAGGTTAATGTTGTTCGCGAGTTTACTAGTCCAAGCATAATGATTTTCATCTGGTTTCATATAAAATTACCCAACACTAACAGTTATAGCTTCTAGACAAGATTTTAATTTTTGTTTCGATGACTAAACGAATGGGTTACACTGTGGCTAACACACAATGTTAATATCTGACCCGAGTAGGATAGGCTATAGGTGGAAAACGGAGTATGAGATTTTGCTGGTGGAGCCAGTGATGAGTTCTTAGACAGCCTTTTTAGCGATGTTACAGTTATCAGTTACTCACTAATGGCGCATTCATTGTCAGTCTCTTAAAACATTTAATCAGAAGGTCCAGCTCTGCTTTGAATTCTTTTTTTGGTGATTTTTTTAAAAAAGGGTTAGCTATAATTTGGCTAACTGTTCTGGCTTTATTTAGGGTCTAGTTTAAATTGGTCATTCTTGCTCTTATATCCCCTGTAATGTTATCATAGAAGTATATCTGTTTTAACCGTTAGGGTGAACGACTATACAAGAGACACAGGAAAACAAACTATAACCTAAGTGAATTTTCTTTTTTATTTTCTCGGTAACTGCTACCTGTCCCAAAGTTTGAGACGATAGGTACTTGGTATGGCTCTAAATATGTAATACTTTGGACACACACTGCGAAACAAGAAATACAAACTACTCCAGCTCATCGTGGAGGGTAAAATAGAGGAAAACCAAAAACTTCGTGGCTCAAGAACCTAAGAGTATAGGTTCGGCATGACATCCGCCGCCCTATCCCGAGCGGTAGCATCCAAGACCGCCATAGCCCTGTTGATTGCTAACCTTCGACGAGGAGACGGCACATGATGATGGTGGCTCTAAAGTTGGGTTTTTACTTAACCTAAAGACAAACCCACTTTTAACCTAAGTTTGACTTAACGACAGATCAGTGTCATAGCCTCAAAAATAGGATCAAAGACATAGTTGGGAATTTAGTTAGAAGAAAAGGACAGAATAGTAAAAGAAGTATAAACAGACAAGTAGTTAAGGGGAAGAATATAATAATAAAAATACTAATGATAATAACAAACAACAATAAAAGTATAAGAAGTGAGATAAGAAATATAAATTGGGATGAGTGAAAGAAAAGAAAAGACTAGAACAAAAAAGAAGACAGAAAAATGATACAACGCTTCTAAAACTTGTAACATCTTTACAGAACTCAATAAAACCGAATTTATACTTGTGTATAAATAATACTCTTGTGAAATACAATCCCACGTGGAGAAGAACTGAAGCTTCCCGTCAAATGCAGGTTAGTATCAGGTTTTGTTTCGAATGCTTAACCTAAAGTAATACATACGCGATATATAAAACCGCATCATATACACCCCAAACCGTACTCTACGACACTGTACTACAGTGATATCACTTGTATTCAATCCATACCTTTTGATCACGTTTATTACCTCCAACAATTTATTTTAAAAAGGATGTTCTGAAGTGGTGCCCTCAGCAAAACCACTTTCAAAGACCCAACCCAGATACAAAATAAAACAAAAATGTTTTCTTTTTATATTTTTCTCCTAAAAGTAAAAATTTATATAAAATTCTAGAAAACATCAAATGAAATGGTCTTCAAAAAAAAGGAGAAGAGGAGAGATGGAAAAAGTCGTTAAATATTCGCATTTTCATCCTCGTAAATTAAATTTTTTTTTAAATCCCAACAGCAGATAAAGCCTGCCGTTAGGGTCGCGTTTTTTCTGGCTTAAACATCAATAAATTTTGATTTGGATTTTTCTTTCTTTTTGTTTGTGTTTTTGTTTATTCTCGTACTTGCCCGTAAGTCCAATAAACAAATTTTAAATTATTAATTTATACTCTTCTTGACGCGATTCAATTTCTCCTGTTGAGAGTTTTTTTAGTTCTCCAAACCAAAATAAAAATCCTTGTTTTGTATACAATTCACTTCTTTCTCTGCGAAGTATCTATAAAAACGTAGCGATACCTCGGATGACTAATAAGATTCCTTGACTTGGTTCTGTAGACTGAAAACTTCAACTTCATCCCCTAAAATTAGTTGCGTTGGTTACAAAATGGGTATCAACATTCAGCACGAGGGACATTCTTCGGGCTGTGTCCTACTGTGTTCTTTCACTAACACAAATTTGTAATTGTTGTATGACTTTTTTTGCACGGTTTGTAATCAACCTATCAAATACTCAACTATGCTTCATAATTTCGCATAAAAATTCCCTCATCGACGTCACCAGATCGAAAAAAAAACCAACAGGACTTCAAAAATGGGAATAATCCTCGAAATAATACAAAAACTCTGGAAGTAATTCAAAACTAGGTCAGCTCACTCTGGGAAGCAATTATAATAATTTATACTCTTTATTGCAGTGTTATATATTGTATATCGCAGACTGGGAGGGCGTTTTCTGTAAATTGCATTCACGTAAAAAATCAAGGACGGAAGGAGGGCACGGCGGAAGGGACGATATCCATTTCAGCGTCTCTCTTCATCCTCCCTTGGGGGCTATTTACTTGTCCACTTTTTCGACCGATTTATACTTCCTATCAAAACCAATTTACAATTTATAACTCTCAAATTGGAATGAATTATATGTGAGAATTTCGCGTTGATTTCGTTTCCCGCATAAATGAAACTCCTCCAACGTTTATCAGAGAAATTCTCTTTTGAACAACAAGTTGGTAAGTCAGCAACGTCCTCCTAGAGAACTTTACAGACAGTTTCAAAAAATCTAGAAAATGGGAAAAAATCGATGGTGCGTGCATGATGCAATCAATCATTTCGAAATTTCAAAACCAATATTTTGAGTGAGGAAGGAGAAAGAAAAAGAGGATTTTAATAACAGTCGGTCCCCCAAATTTTCTTACCGCTTATTAGTGATATGAAAGTCTTAAAAATGCGTCCTTTTCGAAAAGGACGGCAAAAAAAGAAAAAACGCTTGACTCACCTTTAACAGAACCATTTTCGTTAAACTGCGACAGGTTGGAATCTTGAAATTCCGTCTCCGAACTGTTTACCGAAGCATCTGTTCGCCTGGGCGGTTTCTGCAGTGGGTTGATAACATTAATTAAATTTTTCTCTTCGGAATCGATCACATGAGTAACGCTGCCGTTTGCGTTTTCCTTTTCTTTCTTATTACGATTCCCTAAATTCCGTCTCCTGCATACGTAAAACTTCACAAACAAAACGATCACTATCAACAACAAAGCACCTATGATACTTCCGGCGAGAAGGAGCCAATTATCGTAGGACGAGTCCGAGGACCCGTAATACGAATCTCCATCTATGTAAGAGTCGAACCTAATTTCCTTCCCGAGTTCCTGCTCGCCCCCGAAACTTTTGGCAATGCATTTGTATTCTCCGTTATCTCTACCGCGAGAGTTCCTCAAAGTCAAATTGCTCCACTTAAAACCTCCGGAGGTAGATTCTTGAACTATAAAATCCGACGCTAAGAAAGAGTGGTTAGTGACCAATTTGTTGTTAAAAGTCCACGTGACGGTGGGCAGGGGATCGCCCTCGACCAGACACGCGAGGATTCCGTGAGGTTCACGTGTGAGCGAAACGATATTGGGCTTGCAAGAGAACTCATCCGGGTCGTTAACTTCGGTCCACAAAACGTCTTTCATGTGTGGAGGTTCCTTACAACTCGTCGGCACCGCATACAGGTTTCTTTTGACGACCCAGTTCCGAAGAGGTCGGAGCTTGCAATTGCAATTCCAAGGATTATCGGTGAGACCGAAATTTTTCAACTTGTGAAGATGCTCGACGGAACTTAATGGAAGATTTGTGAATTTGTTTCCTTTTAACTCAAGCGTCGTCAGTGCAGGAACGTTCCAAAATGCCTGAGAACCTATTTCGTGGAGTTTGCACCCACTCAAATCGACTGTTTGTAAGAATTCCAGGTTTGAAAACAAACCGTCTTCCAGCTTCTGAATGGGGTTATTAGACAGTCTCACTTCTCTTATTTTCTCGCATTCCCTGAACAAATCTTTGTGTAGATTTCGAATGTTATTTGAAGAAAGATCGATTTCTATAAGAACGACCATTCCTGACAACGCGTTCCTGTCGACTAACTCGATGGAACAATTCCTTAAAAATATTTTATGCAAGTGAAATATATTAACGCTTTTGAAAGCCTGACTCGGCAAAGAATGTAAATTATTGTGATTCAGATTAAGTATTTGTAACTCGGGACTTAAAGTACTTGGCACGGCACTGAAACCAGCGTCTTGACACTCGGCCGTCTTTTTCCCATCAGACCATATGCACTTGCACGAGCTCGGGCAATTGGCCGACCAATCACCTCCGACGAACGCGAAAACGATCGTTAACGTGTACAGGACGAAATCCGCTCGAACGTCCATGTTTCCGGGCTTGTAATATCATGGATCTGAAACAAAAATCGTGAATCAACGCCTCTGAAAATGAGAGTTGATAGGAATTATTAAACCTTTGTTTGGGATAACAAGTTTTGTTGAAAGACAAAGGACGACCGTTAAATTCACCGCATATTCGAATATACTGTATGAGAATCGGTTGTCATTAAAAGTTGCGTTATTGGATTTTTTTTCATAATTATAATTGTAAATTTTTTTTTACACTTAATATGGTTGAAAGGTTATCAAGACACGCTTTCTGTATAATTCATCAAAAAAAATTGTTTGACGGAAGGGCTAAAAAAAATGGCGTCGAATTTAATTCCTCCAGAAAAGAGTCTAAGTTGGTTGTTGACTTTAGTCCCAAAAGAAAATGAAATTTTATTTTCATTTTTGGAGTTAATATTAACCTAAATAATTTGTACTCCGGACTAAATTTACGCGAAAGGCGGTCAAAACCAAAGAATCAATTCAAAATTGCCTTCAAGAAACTTATCTTACCCCCTTCCAGCTATACCACAGAGAGCAACGTACAAGCAAACAAAATGCTTCAAGCCTTTGACAAGTTTTGATGAGCTAAAAAGAAAATGACAAACGTGCGAGACCAGAATAATCACCTAAACAGTATACAAAAGAAAAACTAACACGACCAACTTGACCAAAAACGGTAACAACTAAGGAACTAAGAATCAAAACGAAAGACAGTACTTCAAGCTCCTAAAAAGCTGAAACCAAATGAGGTTGATAAGAAACTAATCGCAATTAGAATCAATAAAAGTGTGCATTATTTATGAAACGAACTCCTCATAAAAGTGTGCATAACTTTTGAAATAAGTAACATCTTGTTTGACTACATTCCCAATTATACCACTCCGTTAAACGCACAAAAGAATAACACGCGTAAAACAAGATCTGACTCTACGTGCACAATCGATTACCGTTTTTCAAATCGTGTGTCTTGATCCGTGAAATTCAAAATGGCGAATTCGGTGTTCTTTTTATTAGACTTACATATTTCAAAAAACTGCCGAATGGTTAAGAATCCGAACCTTGAAAACGTGGCAAGAATGTCTACCACCTAGTAACACAGCCATACTTTCATTTCTGAACACAAAAAAATGTTTAGAAATCATTTTATTGAATTTCTCAAACGTTCAGCTTTCTTAAAAAGAAAGAAACAGGTACGAAGATTTCGTGCCAAGCAACCAAAATTTCTTATCCCCCCTTCCCCGCCCGCCACTTTTCCATCTCCTCCCGACCTCATATTCGGAGAGCTACACGTTTCGATAACTTTTGCTTAGAAATATTTCTCTCAAAATCGATAAACTGAAACAATGAGTCCTTTGCCAAGGGATATAAAAGCTTTCGAAAGTCTCTCCGCGTTTTTCTTTTCCTTCGATTTGCGGTTTCACGCTTCACATCATTTCTAGTCAAATATTTCCCGACGAAATTGTTTCCGTCCGATGAATTTTTCTCTATAAATAATAAAAAAATCGTCGTTTTCCCCATTTGTCATACCGAGACTTCTCGTTTCTTAATGAATTTATACATTTATAATGATTTATAACTCTTTGGTACTGATTAAATTTAACCCCCCCAAAAGCAGAATCTAAAACTATCACACCCAATCTCATCGGGTTGAAAATATTTGGAGGAACGGCCCACATAAAGACAAAAATAATTTGAACGAGTTAAATTGACCCGGAATATAAAAATTATAAACAAGATTCGTGACCCGATATGGGCATCACAATCTAATGTGAATGTATACAAAATCTGTATAAACTTACAAAACAAATTATGTTTGTATGTATTTGCTACAGCTCTAAATCGCTGAAACCAATTTTTACCAAATTTAGCGCAATTATAAGACAGAATTAGTGGACCAGCCTCATGTAGGTGTTGAATATTTTTAATAAATATGATATATGATATATTTGTAATTGTGTATCCTTGTCGTGTTACAATCAGAAGTATAGCTATCGCATTGCAAGTGTACCCCATGTGCAAAGGCCCACGGAGTTGGGGAGGCTTTTGGTAACAATATCTTTGCGCAATTTAAAACGTGTATTCACATGTTTAGCTGTTAACTTATTTATTTATATTATAAATATACTTGAAACAAAAGCCTAATTTGTTATTATAGATAGTAAAAAGGGCCTTTGTTGTCTCACGGGCTCAAAAATTCTAGCTACGTCACTTTCAGACACCAACCTACAGGCATAATTGCTGGAAGGTTTGAAGTTAGCAACAGTGTCAGGAACAGCCAGGAAAATCTCAAAGTTAACCAAGTTTGGAGGAATAAATTTCATGTAAAATATACCCCGGGAGAAATAAGAAAAAATTACAGGATATACGATTTTATATAGTATAAAATTGGTATTTTAAATGGGTCAAATTGACTCGTCGAAGAGAAGAACTCATATTTGGTGCACAAAAAAATTATTTAAAGACGTATTAGTCTTGACGCCGCCATCAGAGCGGAAAGTTGTCGAAACATTTAGGTTTTAGCTTTTTATTTTCTTTTATTATTCCTCCTCCTCTTCCCTAAAATCCTTTTTATTATTCCGAATGCTTCCGCGTAATAAAATAAACCGAGAAACCACCCGCTCAATATCTGGCGCCTTTAAACACCGCTCAACAAAAAAAAAATTTTCCGGACATGATTTTTAAACGCGTCGGATGAAATTCAGGACCACGGACGAATGCTTAATTCTAATTCATCTTCAACTTTTTATTTTGATTCCATTTTCTCAGGTTTTGATTTCTATACAGAGAAATCCTTTTCAAGTAGATTTAGACTGAAAATGAAGTTGATACCCTTTGCTATAGGCATTGAGAAAACTTCCAAAAATCTGTTGCAAAAGCTCACTTCCATTGTCTGTGATTAAATGTATTATGTATATACGATTTTCAAGTTCAGCGAGCAGGAGAAAATGTCAGAAAGGCGCCGTCGAGCTTTCAAGCACGTCCAAATCAAGATGAGTGTTGTTACAAGTGAGAGAGAAGATCTAGATTTGCTGATGCGACCCCCACCCGACCTCGAAAAAAAGCTCCGAGAGATAATTACTTAATTTAGGAAAAGGGGAAAAATTATTAGAATTAATCACCTCGTTTCTAAAAGGTTTGGTAAGGAGAGCTTGTGGAGAGATCAAGGTTTCCCCGAGAAAATAACTTGTACCGGATAAATTTTAAATGAGTTCAAGAACAAGGTTCCGTAAATAAATGACAATAAAAGGTAAACTTTCTCTCTCTCGCTTACATAATTCAAAGCTTTCTTTCCTTTTTGATCTATTCCTTGTGCAACTCAACGCCATAACTTTCTCCTATTGAGGCAACCTCACAACAAGAAAGGGAAACAAAGCTCCAGTCCATCAATACCTGAAATTGGAGACACGACATCGTCTGCCCTGGTTTTCGTATCTGACTAAAATTCATTTTTCCTCTCAAATATACGTTAGATCCTTGGTACTCAAACTGTGGCCCATCAAGCTCTACTGAGTGGCTCAGTGGCCCAGTGGAAACCGTTTGAGTCAAAGTTTGTGAAAGGTCGATTGCTGACCAGTACGAAAATGTTCGGGCCTGTGCTCAGAAACTGCTAACATTCTTTGCCTCAACATATCTTTATGAGGCAATATACAGAAAATACATACAGAAATAGACTGACAGATGTAAATACAGATGACTGAATGATGACTGTATGGGTCGAAAGTCGGACTTGTAAAATCTGTTTGTTTGGTAAATCGTGCGGCCCAGTCGCAATAGTCAGAATGAAAATTTGGCCCGGGAAGGAAAAAGCTTGAGTACCAAGGCGTTAGATGATACTAAATTATACCATGACTTTGTCATAGTACAGAATATTACTTCTCTTGAGTGAGTCATTTTGACTCACCTAAAATTTTTTCGTTTGAAGTAAACCTTACTTTCTTCAACTTGTTTATCATAACGTAAGAAAATTTTGTTTATTTTTATATATTTACAGAAGTATTAGTTATACATTCTCAAGACACACACTGTGCTTGTTCTCTAATTCTAAGTAGTTAGTGAGCTAAATTTGGTTGAAATTAGCTTATACACTTTTACGTTTTTATGGAATATACATACAAACAAACGTCTCTCGTATACAGATTTGTGTGATTCTCAACTCGCTTAAATCCAATTTTGAATTTTAAAACAAGTTTAAACGTGTAATTAAGAAGAGGACACTTTCCTCCAAATATTATTCAACTGTATGAATGATTCTAATTAAAAATTTCAATTAAAACAGTAAAATTATTTAAAACTATTGATAACAGCGGCGGACTCCCGCAACAGACTGTTAGCTTAACAGGCGAATTAGCCTGCAAGTTGAGATTAAAGACCCGGATTTAATGAATAATCGTTCCAAGAAAAACCAAGAGAATTATTTAAGAACCAGAGCCACTACCGGAAGCGGAAACCGAGTGAATTTTCCCAATTTTTTTCAGTTCGGTGACTGGCTTTAAACCAGGAATGAAATCCCCGGGGATTCCGGTCTGAAATTTCTCTTTCTCCGAACAAAAACTTCTCCTCGTTTTTGAATATCGTCTTTTAACGGACCGATTTTCGCTGAGGACACTGTTGGAAGGAATGAAAAGCGAAAGCAGAAAAAAAAAAGGAAAGAAAATTAAAGTCAAATGAAAGTTTTCGACGTGAAGGAGAGAATACAGTAAAGAATCGTTTCGACTGGCTGCCATTTCGTTTCTTCATAAAAGGAAAAGCCGCCAATCTAAGAGTGAAACTTCATCTTATTTATTTCAAAATTATTCCATCTTGGTTTTTCTCATCACATTTCCATAGTTATTGGCTGATATAGTCTTATCCTCGAAATTTTCATCTTGGAATTTTGTTTTCTCTCCCCGATTCACCACCACCACCACCTCCTCCTCCTCCGCTAATAACTCCAAAACTTTTTCAAAAGCATCTGAATTCCTTTTAAACGGTTTAATCTATTCTAAATGAAACTTACTTAACGCTAGAGAACCTCACAGTCTTTAAGAGAACGATTATTATAACAATACGGTTGACTTGTTAAGAGCACCAAGTTCGGAAGAGTTAGTCGTGAACTAATCGACTTTCTGACTGTTCTACAGGGTATACGATAGGTTTCTTGGTATTAATCGTTTGTTCGTAACTGTATGAGTGATTTAGTATTGTTTCATAACACAATTTGATGTTCTAGTAAAATATTATTTGTTACACAAGTCTTAGAAGTATAGTAGAAGGAGACATTTATAATATAATAGTGGTTTTATACCCGTTTTTACCCTTTTTGGGTATAACAGGATGCGGGAGGAGGATTCGAACTAACGATCATAACGCCCAAGTTAGTTACACTACACCACCAAACAAGGCCTCTCGCTGAAGACATTATTAGTGAGTCTTAACTCCGAGTCTCAACGCTGACTATAACATGGTAGGAGTATTGTTGGGATCGCTTACAAACGAACTGATTAGACGTACACTTAATCATCTGTAATACCATTACGCCATACTTGAACAACTCACAGAGGTACCAACACAAATAAGTGATTACATCCAAAATAACAGAACCCGAAACATTGACACTTTGGTTAGATAGGCGCTTTGACCACTCAACCACAACTCTCTCACAGAGATAACTCCTAAGAGAGATTAAGGAAGTGTATGTATGCAGACAGCAAAAATTCAGGAGTGAACTGACAATACAAAAACAAGTTTCCTCGAAAAGAGATGTCAGTGAATAAAATAAATTTTTGTACCGTCAGACAAAGATTTCAAAGAACAGACAGACAGCAACTTCTTCATTACTGATAATTAACAAAATCGATTTGTTCACATCAAACTGATCTTGCTTACTGTATATGTAATCCCAAAACCTTTTCGTTGTAACGAATTTATGCAAAAGCTTGTGCTCTGGGGGAACGAAAAAAATTTTTTTCCCTTAAAATTTATTAAACACAGCGAACAAAAAAAAATTTAGGCTCAAGTTCACTTCAGGGAAAAAAATTACGACCTCAAATTTTCGTTTTCTTACAAAAATCTAAGATTCAGGTGTTTGAAAGGGGGGGAACAGGGTGACTTACAGTACCACGATAAGACTATTAAAATTTGACTCACGTACGTAAAAAGATTATTTCTCCCTTTTTCTCGTTTGAAATAACCGATTCAGTCAGGCGAATAGATTTTCCGACCTCCTCCCCTTCTCCCCACCACTCAGTATTAAAACAAAAAAAATGTGACCGACCTCCAAAATCAAAATTTTTGGAAACTATCTCTAATAAGTAATTAATAACATAGCCCAGAGGTGGGGAACCTTTCTACCATTAGAGGCCACATTTAAATTGGGCAGCAATAAGAGAGGCCGCATAAGCTGATTGATCTAAGAAAATAACTTTTCCTTATTGACAACACCACAAAATAAGCATTTCTATTATTGTGTATACTGTATGTATATATATATATTGCATGAATATAACGTTATTATTTAAAAAAAGAAAGTGACTTTTGTGAAATTATTATAGTTTTTATATAGATTTAACAATTTATTGCATTATATAGAAAAAATAAAATATAATACCACAAAATTTTAAATATAATATACATATAAAATAATATAAAAATATACAATAAAAAATATTTTTTTAATCACTAAGTTAGTGACTTATTTGGCTTTGTTATTTAGTTATGACACTTTAAGAACAATTATTTTCCTGAATATTTTTATGACACACGTTTGCAAAGGACTCGTTCCATAAATAATGCACACCTACTGAAAATTTTTCTCTTAAGTAATAATTAAACAAATTTTCATGAATAATTTTTCTATTCATAAATTCTTCATAAATACTCATCATCAATAATTTACTACAAAAGTGATGCTCATTTAAGAACAAATTTTTCAAAAATATTGCACACCTTTAGAAAGAGTTATTTCTACGACACGTTTAAAAAGGACTCATTCCATAAATAATGCACACTTACTGAAAATCATACTCTTGAATAATGTTAATAAATATTTTTAAGAGGAAATTCTTTCATAAATAGTGCACAGTGATGTGACTTTCCTTTATAGGGCAGGTTCCCACCTATGACATCCTACCTCTTCATCTCATTTAATATAAAAATAGATGAATTTCAATGAAATGAGTCAAATTGACTCACACAACAACAAAAAGTTGAAATCACTTGGGAAAAATATTCCTTTGTCGTCACAGCATCATGGACCATTATTCGGGTCGCCACTCCCACCTCTTACAAACTCGATAACTAGAAAATTAGAAGGAATATTTAATATCATTCAAGGAGTGAACTCTTTCACCGCCTCACTATAATATCAATATTATTATAATTTATTAAAAATGGCTCATAAAAATTAAAAGGACACATAAATAAGGCGTTAATTATCATCAAGTCGACGTTTATTGATTAAGCGGCGGGAAACATGCGAAAGTGCATTTTTCACTTGTTTAGTTCCTCGTTTTTATTTGTTTTCGTTTTTCCTCGGATATTAGTTAAGAGGTCAAGGGTGTGTCAAAGGAAAGAAGGAAAAAGGAAAAAGAAAAGTTTTTTACCCGAGCTAACTTTTTCTTTCCACAAAAAAATGATTAAACACTATATCGCTTTGAATTGCAAATTAGTAAATTTGTTGCTCAATTATGAAGTATTGACAAAATTTTTTTTTTTTCGTTTGAAACATTTAATTTTGTCGTGTCACCATAATTTCGGGGGCTACCGACAAGTTGTTAGGTTACGGTCACTTGACTTTAGCGTGTTGAAAAACGTCACGGGGATGGTTTTAATGATTTTATTCATGAGCAACTTCATCCGATTGTTTGTGTCATCCACTTGGAAACTTTTTTTTCCTTTTTGTTTGTTAAAAAGTGGGTTTAGCGTTCTGTTTAAATGTCACGAAAAAAAGCTTTTACCCATTCCCTCCGTGTCCCCACCCCGCCGGAAAATCGTGACCCGGACGAAAACCCAAGTGAAAATTATTCTCCAAGACAATAAGACAGCCATCGGATGGTTTAAAACTTGTTAAAGGTTTTTTACCAAGCAGATGGGCACCTTTCTTGGCCTGCCTTTCGACCCGAAACATCGTCTGCGGTTTGTGGTCTCCGCTTAATATACAGTTTGTAAATCTTTTCCTTTCCCGGAATTTTCGACTGGTTCCTGTTTCCTTTGATATAGAGCTTTTCTAGCAGCGTTTCCAAAAAATATTTATTTACTCACTCTTCGTCCGGTGTTTACTTTACGTTTTATTCTTTTACCCGCATTCATACTCGGAAACAGGAAAAGTTTTTTGAAAGGAAATTATTCAAAAAGCTTTTTTTTTGTTTTAGAAAGAGATTTTTAAAAACCGGAAGTTGTCAGAATGTTATCAAAGTCTGAATTACAAAAAGAGGAGAGAAACAATTAAAATTTTTTTTTTATCATCTCGGTTCTCAAAGGCTTTATTAATAAATTGAAAGGCCTGAATTTGGGACAGTGCGCAAGTCGAAAATATGCCGCATAACGGTCGGGAACCGCTGACCTAAGGGAAATGGGTCCCTAGAAAGAGTCGTTTCTTGAACCACATAAATCCTGCTTTTTAATTACAGCCCAACCCAAAAGAGCCAAATAAATTGCAACCCCTGTTTCAAAATTCATGTTTAAGGCGATTTAGCAAGGAGCAAATAAATTTTTTTTTCTCCTCTCATTTGAAATTTATTTCCATGACAAGGTTAACAAATTGTTTTGAAACGGAGTTATGATTTTCCTGCCGAGGCCCCGGGTACCAAAATAAGATAAGGAAGGGAAAGAATATTTAAAAGGCTGTCACCCAGACTTTTGGATATAGTCGCCTCCTGCTCTTCTTCCTTTTCTCTCTTATTTTTCGTGGGCAATTCTCAACTTTCCTTTGAAGAAAAATCTTTTTAATAACTATTTTCCTTTTGGGTTGCGAGACATTTTCAAAGCACATGTTTTCCTAAGTTTTCTCTTTTCACTGTTACCCACTTCTTTTCTTTTTTATTTGGTTCGGAGATTTTTAGCAGCTGCTGAAAATTTAATAATTCGACTCGAGAAGAGAATTTTTTTCTTTCCTTTTCTTTTCTTCCTTTTTCTTTTCTTCTTTTTAATAAACGTGAAAATGAATGTCTCATGAAACGACAATTTAAAATGTTAAATAACTTTATTCTCAGCGAGACCTAATATAAAGCATTGAATGGCCCCCAAAGGTGAAACAGGAAAATCTTAATGAGCCGTTTGTGTTCTCTTTTGTGACAAAGAACGAGGACGTGGCCCCCGGTCCTTTTCACCATTTTAATCCCCTAACTAAGAGAGCCCACCATTATTTTTCACTATTTCCGCTACATGGAGATTTCCTGTAATACCCATCTCACAAGATTTCTGTTGGACATTGACTGGCGAAACCTTTCTGAATTAATAATAATTATAATGATTGGTCGTGAAACCCTTTAAAACTATCAGTCGTTCTATTTTCTGCTGTTTATAAGACTTTTCCGGTGTTTTTCATCATTTCTCGGCGTGGAGAAGTCATTTTGGAATTTTTTGAACAAATGGCTGTAGGAGAAAATCATGGAAGGTAACACCAAAGTGTTTGAACAGTTGAAAAGGCACAATAGCTATTAGAATGATAAGAAAAGGAAGAGGTCAATGACGTGAATACCGAAGAGGAGTTAAATTTGATTAGAACCTGGGGTTTGTTTTTTAAAGAGAATAAGGCTTGATGAAACTAAAAAAATTTTTTTTCCAGGCACTGTTAAGAGAAATTAATGCCATCTACTAGGTTGTGGTAATGTTATTCATGTGTTACTCCACTCGAGCCAAATTTTAAGGGGACTAACAGAATTTAATCTTACTCCGTTCAGACGTCTCCCACTGATATGTAACACTCTTTCAAAAGTTTGAATCAAATCGCGTAATATTCTTCGGAATAAATAATTGAGCGATGACATTAATAACACTAATAGCAACTGTAGCGACCAAGGCAACACGTTCAGATTTGTGACACAAACAACTCACAAAGACGTGCAGAAACTAGCATGAAGACGCGATGAGACTTACAAGAGAGAGTGCACCAAGTATATAGATAGAATATGTGATAAGCTGAAGTCAGTCAGTGAATGAGTCGATCAGTACAATGAATCGACAAAGTAACCCGAACACGTTCAAACAGACAAGTTGTAGGAAATGCGGAGATTTGCATGAAGGCGCGAGGTCTGTCAATTCACAACCACCACTCGGAGAGGCTATACTAGAACGGCTATCGGAACGACAGCGCAAATTATTATAGATATTGTAAATATTTTTATTTCAATATATTATACAATCGTGACACAACCCGAGTCATTTGAAATCAACCCCCTACACCTCTACTTCTCTACTAAATTATTCACTAAACCTTAAAGCCTCAAAAAAGTCTTTAGCACTCAGCCGACATCTCTTCCAGGACGTGTTCAACTGCTAATGGTTGTAAAGTCTGAGCGAAGTGGAAGAAGAAAATCCTTCGAACCAAAGACAAATTTACTTTGCAATGACGTGAAAAAAAGAGAGGAAAAAAGGAAAAGACCTTTTTATGTAAAAACAACATTTTCGCAAAACCACGTGTCTGAATGTCAATTTTTGCAGACGAATTGGTTCCAAGACCACCCCTCGGGTTGGACGTTCCATTATTTATCCTCAATCCAAAGACAACAAAAACAAAGACTTGACAGACTCTCAGCTCATTATTCCCTTAAATAATGGCCATCATCATCGTCATTAAAGTGTACGTAATTGAAAATTGTACGTTGCGAGTGTCAAGTGTCCGTTTTGTTGAATCTGAGAGCGATTCACTCTCACTACGCCAATGACAATTAATTTTTTTTTCGAGGAAAAGTTTTCAAACAAATCCAAATTTTAGTTATTCCAGTCAAAAACAAAATTTAATCAAATGAAAGTTTGAACAAAAAATCGGAAGAATATTAATTTCTTCTTTGTTAAAATCGTAATGATATCGGAAAGCTGAGAATAGTGCGGGGGTTTTTTTTTACGCGGTGTGAGATTCAATGAATTATTCAAAATAATGAAAAGTTGTTAGTGTTAAATGAAAAGCCCGTAGGACGTTTGCGAAAAAAATCAAGTTTGTTTATTTTTGGACTTAATTAAATTTTTTTTTTCTAGAAAAAATTAATTTTTTTATGTTTTCTAATTTTCTTTTGGATTTACAACCTTTAAAACTTCTCTCCTGATATAAGGTAACCTTCAAGAACGTAGAAAAAAAACGAAAGTAAAGGAAATTCTTGTGAAAGGAAAAATTATTTTTCTCTAAATTTTGAGTTCCTTTTGAGCTTTATAGGAAGCAAGAAGGACGTTTTTATAATTAAAAGATTATATTTGTATTTAATTCAAAAACCCATTCAGTTTTGATTTACGCGTGTTTAAAGTTATGCTAAACTCCTTTAGCCTTGTTCCAATAAAATGTGAGATAACCGACAGATTTGTTGTATCAACTCGAGTTTGGGTTGTATGGTGAATATGATGAGCTACAAAAGTTGGACGAGAACTGGTACACACGGAATACAACTATAAGCGATTCTATTGTTATTAATAAATAATGTTAATATTATTGTTGGCGACCAAGTCAACACGCTCAAATTCGTAACAAACAAGTTATATGAAGAAAATTGATGAGGCTTGTAGGAGAGTCTACACCAGAGGTTCCCAAACTTTTTTGTGTCGTAGACCCCTTTGCCATGTTTATTCGGTTTTGGGTGGACCCCCTACTTACATACTCAATTTTTTACTTCATAACTACTTTATAAACATGTCTTTATATTATAAGATAGTATAAAGTAAGTAAATAAGTTTATGTTGAGATCCACTATCGTGGAGCCCCATTTTCATTTCATGAACCCCTAAATTCTTTTTCCTTAGACCCCCTGCAGGTTGTCATAGACCCCTGGGGTCGATATAGACCACTTTGGGAATCATTGGTCTACACGAAGCATATAATTAGAACTCGCGACTAGTTGAAGTTACTCAGTGCAGTACAACGAATCAGCGAAGAAATCAAACACCAATCGGAACGATCGCGCTAATTCTTATAGTTTTGATTATAAAGATTTTTTATCTAAATATAATATATTTTATATTCGGTCGGAATTCGTGAGTTTTGATTCACCAATCCACTAATTCAAACAAGAACTAACCCCTACGTCTTTCATAAGTAATGCACACTTTCACAGAGATTTCTTTTCATAACTAATGTCCACTCTTGTAATGAAGTCGATTTATATTCTCGAATCTATTCGATTCTCTCGAATAAATTCTCTAATTTATATTCTATTAGTATAAAATCCAGAATTTTCTTTCATAAATAATGCACACTTTTACGTCGACACTCTTTCATAAATTCTGCACAAGAACTTTCCTTCATAAATTGGGCACACTTTCACAAGAACCTTTTTTCATGAAGAATACAAATTTTTCACGAGGAATTACTTTCATAAATAATGCACACTTTCATTGAGAAACAATTTTAAAAAATAAATTCACACTTTACACACCAGATCTTCTACTTCTTTCTCATCCATCATGCAGAATCAAAACCTGTCGGCACTCACAAACAAATCCAACCACCAAATCATCTCCATTTTGACAACAATCTCTTCAGATTCCTCACAACCTTTCTCAAACCAGATACTAAAAAAAAGAAGCCATCAACTTCCAATTTTCGTTCCTCACCATTCTCCTAGGTGACAGAGTATGTGTTAGTAGAGGGTTAGCTCGCCTTTTATTTTATACCAACTAACAAGGTGAAGAAATTATGAATAAAACATTTTTAGGGAGGAGGAAAAGGGAAAGATGGCGACTCTTCGAATGACCGTTAACGAAGTCATACATCTCAAAGCGACTCGCTTTACTTTTATGCGCAAAACCACTTTCCTGTGAGAAGATGAAGAAGATTTTTGTAAAAACCATTTTCACCAGCACAGACTCAATAATCCTCACTTAATATTAATGTAAAAAGAAAAGCAGTAGATGGATTAAAAAATGTAAATTCTTTGTTGTTAATGGTTTTTTTTTTATATTTCAGTTTACCCGAGTTTTATAAAGTTTTTTTAACCGTTATTTTTAACCTCTTTTGTTGAAAATTAATTAATTCATTAGTCGTAAACCTGCTTTATTTAATAGAGGAAAAAAAAACGATTTTCGGTTATTCGAATCCTTTCAGCCATTTTTTTCCCCGTTAAATCTTCTTTGCGGGAATCACTTTTCCTACGTTTTAAAACGAAAGGAAAGATCCTCTTTCCTCAGATGAGCCTAGCTTTATTAGCAAAACGAAATTATCTACTGATTACAGTTGACGTTCCTCCCTAAAATCTTAGGTAATTTATTGAGGACGACGCCTCGAGTTGTAATGGCCAATTTGTGAACCCGAACCCCATAGCTAGATTAAGGTCAACACAGTCAGACTAATTCAATTTAGAATAATCGAGAATCGTCCTTTGGGTTTCCACTCATCCGATTTTAATAATAATTAATATTAAAATTATGAGTTATGTATATTTAGGACCGATTATATTTCTGTCTTTTTATCTTTTCGGTTTAAGTTATGGGGGCTGAAAGGAAATCCACTCGGACTACACGCTGCGAATGTGATAATACAGTTGCTGTGCAAAGTAATGGAAAGATCTGGCGTATATACTATACTGGTTAATTGATGTTAGCTTTGTGGAGCTCCCATCGTACAGTTTTTGTTGATACTGTATTATTCTGATGGGTGTTGAGTTCTGCTGTCACTTCTGCAATGAAAGTTTCGTGTTATTTGACCACAAACCTTACTAATGCTCCTTAACTCTGGCTTTCGTCCATTCTGCTGTCATCTTGGATACTGTCGCTCGTGACGTTATACAGTTCAGCTGTTTACGATTGGCGAGTGCTTACGATTCGCCCTCTTTCAAAGTCTGAGAGATGATACATTTCACCGTTTCTAAGTTATAACCTTTTGCTGTATTTGCTTGTATGTTATATGTCTACTACACTAAAATAAAACCTGGACGTTCAGTATTTAAACGGAAACAGTGGTGCAGAGGCGTAACTATCGCTTAGCAAGTGTAAGCAATGCGTAAGGTCCACGGGATTGGGGCGTCTGGTCCTCGTCACAAAGAAATATACTGAGAGGTAGTACATAAATAATAAAACAGATTACGAATGTAACATATACACTACACTATTACTACACAGGTTGTATATAGCCTCCGATTAAGTTTGCTTAGGGCCCGAAAATTCTGTCTAAGCCACTGCAGTATTGCTAACATAAACCTAACTGTACTCCATCACATGACGTTTCCATTATTTTATCCAATCCCCGTATAACACATTTCTTAGTGACTTCATGGAGGTACTTAGGTACGGAAAAATATCCGCCATGACACTCCCAACTACAGGAACATGATTCCTCATAATCATTAACAAGAAGTTGACTTGCTATAGTATAAATTCGATTACTATTTTATGTTTCTATTAATTTAAATAATTATAAATCAACATAAATAATTAATGAATTATCAAGCAGACAGAATTTTATTGTTACTAATTACGTCACTACTGATTGTTGCCGGATTAGAATCCATTTGTTTTTCTAATCTTAGTTAACGAGGAAGCTACTTCAATTTGCTTTTGATATTTGCTTTTGAGAAAATTTCACACTGTATTATCATCGCTCCAACTCCCACGCTCTTGTTAGGGATGTTTTACAAGATTTTTTGCTGTTTCCCTACGTTCGCACACCTTCTTGGCTTCATTTGAAGTGAGGAGTTTTCTCTCTTCTCCAAATTTACTTCCTTCCTTTGATTGTATTATAAGACCTCAAGTACGAATCTGTCGATATTTTCGAGTAAATTAATTAAAAGTATCTGTTCATCTTGTGGGAATGTTATAAACCAGGGTTGAAATTCCTTGAAATCAATAAGTCTGTAAAGGGAGCCAAAAAGTCAAGAACAGACTAAGTTATAGGTATTGTAGTCAGTTGTGACTAAGTTAAGAACTTTGTACTGTTTATGAGAGAATCATATTGTTACCATAATTGTTGTGTTAGAGACAGTGAGTTTCTTAAGCTTAGATCTTCAATATAGTATACAAAACTGTTTTAAAAAATTCAGAAAGTTGTGAAAAAGTTCAGCAGTTATTGCTAAGGGGGGAAGAAGGAAAAACTTCAACATAAAAATACCAGAAAAGCTACAACACCATCCAAGGTTTCATTTGAAATAAAGACTGTTACTGGCTACCACACAGACGAGACTTTCTCCAAAACTCACTAAACGACAGCAATACAAAATCAAAATTTATTAAATTATTTCGTCGTCAGGTGAACACTAAAAAATCAGAAACCAGTTTTAAGATGTACGCAACTGTCGCAAGCAAAGTTAGCATTGTTACTCATTTGAGTATCAAATTTGTTTAGTCAAATGTACATAGAAATAATTATTACTAGTACAAGAAAGTTTTGCCAATGTTGAAACCTGAAGGTATTATTATTAGTAAAAGAAAGTTCGGCCTCGAGTTAGTGGTAAAACATTCTGAACTAAAGTACAGTTCGAGGAAGATTTCTTCTTAACTCTCCTTGCTAACTACCAGCCTCCAAGCATGAGACACTATGTTCGGACATATCTGAGGAGCAGACCTGCGTCTTATCCCAGGAATGGTTGAAGGAAGCCAAAGGAGGCCTGGAGTTATATGAGAAGAGGTAGGATATAGCCAGGACAGGAAAAGGAGGTTTGACTAAGAGAAGCGTGTTTGGGAGTCGAGTGGGTTACGTCTTTGGTCGTGGGGTTCAGAGAGGAGTGAGGATGCAGAAGGATTTGGGTGGTTCGCCAATTTGGAGGAGTATTCGCGAGTGAACCTTTCGATTGCCTTCTTTATAGAGGAAATCCTCAGGTCATCGTGGATGATTCGGTTAGGACCTAACAATGGAGCGTTTAAAGTGGTTAGTAAGGCTTTCGATTGGATAGGAAAGATTAACTTTAAAATCTCTTATTCTTCCAAAAGTTTGAGTAGAGTAATGTAAAGACTAAGGAACCACAATTAAACTTGTAGGCAAGAGTCTACACGAAGCACATAAATAGAACACCCGACAACTGAAGTCACTCAGTATAAGAAATCTGAGCTACACTATTTTTGCTAGATATTCTTGTGGATATTTATTATTTCAATAAATTTATTCGGAGCACGTGTGGTTTGTGCCATCAACTTATCTAATTCCGACAAGAAATGTAATAACAATACTAACATTAGAAGAAACAAGAACAATGAGTTCTTGTAACACATACTATTACAACAAACACTTAAAAATCAGATGATTCATGTCTCTAACAGATTTCAACAACCAATGTATACTTTCAACTTATACTTGGCCGGCAAAATATTTAAAAATAAACGTACAAAGTTCAGTTTAAAAAAAAAAATTAAACTTTATAAAAATTGTAACTTAAACTTATCCAACCGTATGCAAAAAATTTTCCAGATATTAAAAACCTCTCTCTCTCTCTCTCATATTTATATTTACGAACTTTTATTAAAAATTTACAGGGAAATTTTTCACATTTCGTGGGAAAATTTTTGCCCTTTGTCACAACTTTTTTTTTATTCATTGATTCATTTGGTTTTGCCTTTTATCGGAGCCCGAAACTGCAGGCGCTTTTTTTTATCTATTCCAAGCACAAAAAAAGGGCCGTAACTAAAAGCATTTTTTATTTTAAAAGAAAAAGGTTCGAACATGTTGGGAAAATTTTAATTCTGATTAGCGCGATTATTTGGACGGGGGGCAAAACTGGCATGGGAAAGGTTTTGATATTTTCCACTAAAAAAAAAAGGGCTTCGCCATTTATTATTCACTTCTCTTTTAGCGGATTTAGGACTTTTTAAAAAGAAAGAAAGCACGATCCTTGAAAATAAAAATTGGCAGTCATAATGCAGTGAACGCTTGAGGTCAGCAAAAAATTTTGAGCTTTTCGCCGGTCTCTTTCGATAAATAAATACACCTCCGGGGAAATTACTCATTTTTTGTATAAACCCGTTTGAATTATGAACGTAGAACCTCGTCCCCAAAATAATTTATTTATAAAACAAACATCCATAATGATAATAATTATTATTATTCTGGGAACGCGGTTTTCTCCTCATATTTTAAATTACTTTTAATAATTATAACTAATTAAAAATTTAATAGCAATTATCATTTTTAATTTCAATTTTTTTTCTTTAATGACTAGATGATTGTGTCTGTAGATTTGGAAATCGGTAAAAGGGCTGATTCTCAGAATCAAAGCACTCAAAAAAAGAATTTCTCCAATAATAAAGGAGAAGCGGATTTGGAGTGAATAGAAAATGAATTTAAAATTCCCCTTGAGTAGAGGTATTAAATCTAAAGCAATTGACAACTCCAATTTAAAGGTTTGCTGCAGATTTTCAAACACTTTTCTCTTTTTTTATTCTCTTAAATTATATTTATACCGAGTTTAAAAGAAAAATTTCTTTTTATTTATGTATCACGAGAATCGATAACGCGGTGTATGATAGGAATTTTATTTTTACGAGAGTTCTGCTTTATACTGTTAATAACTAAAAATTAGTTTTGCATTGTTTTCTTTTTCGATTAGGTCATCTTCGGACTATGTTGGTTTCTTTCTTCTGGTGTTTTCTTTTAATTTTCTCTCATTTTTTGGCTATTTCTGTCTTTATCACTTCCGTCTGTTTTGTTTTCGGCTTTGGTTTGTCCTGGAAACTCGGTGTTTCTACTTTCCTCTTCAGGGTATCTCGTCTTTGTACGACCTCTGTTCTATGTCTTTCTCAGTTTCCATGAACAATTCCGGCTTTGTTTTTCGGTAGAGGAAGTGTTTGAAGACCTGGTTGGTCAGTCTTTAACCATTACACCAGCCCTTCCGCGTATTTTCTCCACAACAAATTTTTAATTGTAGAAGGACTGTCTGCCTGAATGTCTGAAGTGCTTTACTAATAACTACATAGTTATTAACCCTGTACAGACCTTCAAAGTAAATCGGTGGTGGTTTTAATCCCGTTTTTCACCCTTAAATTTTGGGTATAACAGGATGCGGGAGGAGGATTCGAACTCATGACCATTTGCGTCCAAGTCAGGAATTTAACCACTACTCCTCCCACGACCTTCAAAGTATATTATTTTATTAACCACTCATATCATCAATAAATAATATACACATAGCCTATTGTTGAGTGGAACGATGTCGTCGAGATGAATCTCAAAGAAGTCAGAGCACTTCCTCCCTTCATCACTGTTCGTAAGTCGGTTCATGTTACACGAAAATCGATTTTGATGAATTAGTCTGATTCTTAGTAACTCTGATAGTCAATGAAATAACTCTGAAAGCATTCATTTATTTATACCTATGACAGATCACTCAATTTATAGTTTCCTTTACGGTTCATCCCTCAAGACCCAGAACACGATTGTGAAACTGCAGCTATATGATGACTGCTCAGGTTCTTCTAGAATTGTATCTTCCCAAAAAATATTTGAAAATCATTGTAACAAGTCTAAGGGTCATCTAAGGCGTCAACAATTCTTTGTGATTAGTTAATTTATTTTTCTAAAATTTGATGTATGCTTTGAAGTATAAAACAGGTCTGTCGTGTAGTGGTTAAGTGCTAGAAGTTATGGTTACAGCCAAAAAAGGGATTAAAACTGAACTGTAACTGTTTTGAAGTATAAAAGACGAGTTGCTTTGTAGCAATTAACATAAATAGATCAATTATCTTATATTTCCCTTTTATTACTGTTTTAGAGAATAGTGTTGACTTAAAGTGTAACTAATATTTGTGTTTAATAAAAAGTGATTAGTATTGAAAAATAAGGTCCAGACCAAAGGAGTGTCACATTTCTAACTGTGCGTCTACTCCCGAGTATGTTCGAAATCGGTTTGATATTCTGCGATTGTGTTCAAATACTCACACAAACGAACATAAATGTTGGTTTCATAAATTTAGACAACGTTCCTTTAACATATTTCCAAAATACTTTCCAAAACACCCAGTGTTTAGACTTCCGACGTGACTTCAAAACCCGAAGATTAAAAAAAAATACGAAACAGCAGATTTCTCCTCCTGTTCCATGTTTAAACATCTCCAAATTGTCTCCCTATCTTGCTAATCATTGTCAAAACCTACCACCATATTTAAAAAGCAGGAAACATGTTAAATCCTCCAGGAAGTCGATCAAGTCACGATGAAAACAATGATAAAATAGTTTCGGCTATGATGGCGGTGAAAAGTTGGCTCGACTACGACCTACATGTACTGAAAGTTATCAAAAAACTTTTCCAAGAGTGGTGAACTGTAACCGCGCCGTCTCCGATGATTTTCATATTTAAGTGAAAAATTACTTGACTTCGGTGCTCGGAAACTTGTGTCAAAGTTCGATAACTTAAAAGGAAAAAAGTTTTTCTCTTTTAATAATTCAAGCGTAGGCTCCTGTCTTAATAATTGTAACCATTGAAACAACCATTTAATTGAGGTCAAATTCTTTTTATTTTCAACTTACAGTATAAGGAAAACGGTTACTGTGGTTAAAATTTATCAAATACCTGTATTAAATGGTTGTCTCACGCTAAATCACATTGCCTAGAGCACACCACCTACCCCACGACTACCATAAGGATAAATCACCTGAACCTAGCCTAAGCTAACACCCACGGTTGTGCGTGCTTCCGCTTAACTTCATCTTTAACTTCAGCTTCACACTTGACAATCACGATTCGTTTCGCTTATGAACGTCACCACAAAGTCGTTATTGCTGATCCCACTTCAATCAAACATCCTACAGAGATCTGTTGATGTGAGACGAGAAATTTGTCTGTCTTTAAAAATATCGTTATTATCCCTACAACCTTATATGCTTTATATTATATAATCTAAGCAACCTTAGTAGCTCTCTCTTTGTTTTTCATAAATAATGCACACTTCACGAAAGAAACAATTTAATGACTACTCTCGAGGAGAATGTATGTCATAACTACCGCATGTTCTTACAAAGAAATCATTTCAAAAATAATGCACACTTATTCACAAGTTATTTATACTGAATAATAAGTTGCTTGATGTTGTCTTTCAATTAATTGAATTCAATTTAATTTATTAAAAGTCATTACAAGACCCAAAGTTTGATCGAAACTGATTCTCGTCTCTTGTGGTAATGATGACACCAATCGCTCTACCATCGCTTAGTATGGATTTCAGTCAACTACAACTTTCTTTTAACTGATACAAATCCGCCGGAAAAAGTGTTAAGTTTCAAAATATTTATTGATCTCTGAGTTAGACAAAGGCTTAGAGGCTAAGCCTTAGCCACCGCCCCCAACCTTTCTTTGGGAATTTGCTTCGTTCATGTAGAAAGAAAAATCCATTAAAACAATTCAAGTTTGAAATTGTCCGCTGAGAGGAATGAGGGGAAAACCCATTTCATCAAAATTTTCAAAAAGCCTCAACAGCAAAACCTAAAAGACAATATGTGGTAAAAAGTGAGTGATAAGGGAGAAGGAGGCAGTTCACGGCAGAAAAATGTTGAGGAAAAAAGATAAAAGAAAAATGACGAGTCCGAGCATCATTCATCATCCCTGCATCTGACGTGATCCATTTTCTTGGGGCATATTATTTCTTGTTAACAACTTACTTAAATTATCATGCCTTGAGGGCCCTTTCCGAAGGAGAGAAACGAAATTCTCTCAGCCTTTTCCGATCCTTCGTTTCAATTTTCCTTCACGGCCGCCAACAACAGCAACACCAACAAGAAGGAAGGAAAGAAGGAAGAAAAAAATCGTTTTCAAGTATTGTCAAAGTGAGTGAGGCTTTGTTTATCAAAAATAAAGTGAGATTTCTTTACTTCTCGGTAATTGAATTTGTTGCGACATGTCAAACAGGAGAAAACGCTATGATGTATTACATTTCCTTTTCTCCTTCACTCACTTTTACCTCGTGACATTGATTTCGTACCTTGTACGAGAGAGTGAAACATAAAATAAAACAAATCAAAACAGAACAAGAGCTACGAGTTATATAAACGCAAAGAAATCTCCTCTATCGACTGATACCTATAATCTCGTTTTGTATATCTCACTAATTTAATTATAAAAATAGAGAAGAATTATGTGTTATTAGACAAATTAGTTTTAAAATATTCCTTTTTATATTATAAAATATAATAAAATCAACAGAAGCCGTGAAAATGAGAGAGATAGAGAAAGACGTCAACAGGAAAAATTTTTATAAATGCATTGCATATTTAAATTATTAATAGGAAGCTTCAACAGGTTATTTTATGGCTCTGATTAATAAACAATCTGTTGCTGTCGGGTATAAGAAACCCGCAGTTTTTACATGTCGAGAAACTTTAAAAGCCATTAAAATTTTGTAAGAATGAGTCGGAACCATTAATTTCTCTACCCTTCGGCCACATCTCCCCAACTCTTGAATTTAAAAACTTAAAATTGACCCTCTGACACTCTCTATTTTAGACCTAAAGTTACACTGAAGATAAAAAGCTCAGAGCCTTTTATATTTCTTCTATATGGTTGTACAATATCTTATGTGTGGGTGATGTATGTATGTTTTCCACTGACGATTGATATGAGTGGAATGCAAGACAAAAGACTTGGAAGAGGTTAAGAAGAACAACGGCAGTTTTGAGGTTGGGTTTGAAGAACAACTGGTCACCATGCTGGGTATCCCTCTAAATCCTTGGCATTCAAGCTTTTCCTTCCCGGGCCAAATTCCTACTATGACCATTGCGACTGGGCCACACGACTTATCAAAAAAAAAAGATTTTACAAGTCCGGCTTTCGACGAGTACAGTCCATCTTCAGGTTATCATCTGCATGTAGATCTGTCAGTGTTGAAATAAATAAGAAACTGTTGAATAAAAATAATTTGGCAACCGCCAATGGTCCGCTGTTAAAATTAGGTTGGCGCTCCTGAACTGACCTAAGCGAATGACCAATCGAAATTAGGTCAGTAGCTTCATGTCTGTCGTTCGTTACGGTTCAAAGTTTATGCGTTGTTGTTCTATGTACACGTGGTCTTTGTCGTTAATATAGTTATTGTTTTTCTGTCAATTTATAATCCGTCTTTAATTACTACATCCTACCTGATCTAATAGTCAGTCTGTTTATGTATGTATTTTTTGTATACTGTCTCATGAAGACATGTTGCCACCAGCCCGAGTATTTTCGTACTGGTTTGACACTATATTCTAGAATTCAGACTTAACAATGAGCAATCGACCTTTCACTAATTTTGACTCGATCGGTTTCCACTGGGCCACTCAATAGAGCTTGGTGGGCCGCAGTTTGAGTACCTCTAGACTCAGGAAGAAATGGATTTCAATAAATCTGAACCATAATGATATGGTCTAATTCTAGATAAACCGAGAAGATAAGCCAAATATCTAATGAGAGAAGGAACAAAATGATTAAGAAGATAATGTCTAAGTAATTAATCTGTTGTGGTCTTATCTGCAAGAGACGCTAACATCATCAACAGCCGAATCCTTAAGAAAAATTCCCTGGACGAAAATTTTCACATATTTATTGCTTACAATGGTCCAAACAAAAAGACTACCGACAGCTTCACAACAAAAATAATTTGAAAACAAATTAAGGATAACATTAGACGTATTAGAATTAAAAATTAAATTTAGGACAGAATAACACAGATTACGTGCCGACAATGATTACAAACCTAAAACGTCTGTTCCCGTTAAATTACGTAATAAAACGTTGGCAGCATCGAGCACGTTTCCCCATAAACTACAAATCTTCTTAAAACCGTTGTTGTTCCGTCCACAGTTAAGCAAACATCATGTGAATATTAACGAATTTTCGTTTTAAACTTTTGACAGGATGTCTTATCTGTGTGCGCGCACTGTATACCCCCGTCCCTCCTTTAGATGCATAAATATAAGCATTTATACTAAAAATTAAGCTGAAATCGTTGGACCGTAACATTTTGGATGAACTCTCCCGGAGATCTCGTCTGAACTTGCTTGCTCGAAAGCGTCACAGATTCGAAGGAAAAAGGAAACAAAACTCGACACGCGAATGAATCATTCGAACTATTATCGCTCAACTCCGTTGATTGACAAATCCAAAGCTCAGATGGAGTTTTGACTGCTGACAAAAGCACCTGCGCCAAATGCGATTACGATTACGAATTATGCAACGCGAGTCCATTGATACTGTGACATTGACATATCGATGGTACACGACAAGAACACAACGCGCGTTGAAAACCCGGTCACGCATAGGCTTGAGACCAGAATTAAAAACGGCAAAAGAAAAGTTTGTCGGGAGGAGGTTGGTGGCGGGGGGGTTGAAGTGAAAAGAAAAAAAAACGGTGCAAGGATTTTGCGCGAGAGAAATCCTTTCCGATAAATCCCTTCCGATTTCTGAAGTTGGTTGGAGGAGAAAGAAAGAGAGGTGAAAAGGAAGAGAGAAAAATATTGAAAAATTTTTATTTTTGGGGGTGGACGGGCGGGGGGGGGTACGAACTGGAGTAGTGCCGACAAAAAAAATCGATATTTTTTTAATAACGTGGAAACAAGCAGACGAGGCGTTAAAATAAATTAAATAATTTTTTTTCCCTTTTACGATTGAAAATTTGTTTCTTTTCAAACTTCGAGCGCCGGTTTTTTTCAATCAAAAGTTTCTGAAAAAGATTTTTTTTTTATTTTTCTTATTTTAGGAAAAAAAAAACTCGTTTCAGAGCCCCTTGTGCCCTTTTCTCAAACCCCCCACCACCACCACCACCCCACCACCATTCTCCCCAAAAAGCGACACATTTTACTGACAACTCGGAATTAGCGTGAAAATCAAATTTAAAACTAATAAAAATTTCACATAAAAATTCTGTCGGAAATGATTTTGCGTGAAAAATTAATTCGAAATCGAGCCGAAAGGTTTAAATTAGTCCCGAAGAAAGTGAAAAGAAAGAGAGAGAGAGATTGCCCTGTTACAAGAGACTGACAACATCTTCTTAGCAGGTTGACAAAAGATTCGATTCAAGATTAGAATAAAGGTCGTGAAAACCCCGGAGAACAATCCTCGACCAATATTGTGTTCGAGTAAAAAGATCCTCCTATATCGGCTTATGTGGTTGATTATTTCTCAACCTTTCGCCACTTCCCCTGTCACCCCCGCCCCAAGTCCAACATCTAAAACCGTTAAAAGCTCCCGTTTGTTGTTCTCGCCTATTGAATTTCGGATAAACAATGTCCCCGGATTCGGGACTCTTCCTTTGTATTGTTCCTTCTCCTTTACGTATCTTCTTATTTAACAAGGGATTTACAGAATGAGTCGATACGACTCATTAAAACCTTCAATCCTGTATAGACATAAATGTGTACAAACTAAAATATTTTTTTAAGTATATAGCTCGGTGATAGAACTTTCTAATTGATGCTTGATAAATAAATTTCCACTTGAATTGACTTTATATTATTTCACTATAAGAGCGTTCAAATGCTGATGTAAAATATTTCCTGTAGTGTTTAAAAACACAAGGCACACACTGTTACTGTTTAAAAAAAAATCTCAGGAACATCACCATCATAATCGACAGTGACTCCATCTACAGTGTTTAGGCAGGTATAAAAGCGAGATTAGGTGGGAGGAATCCTCAATTTGCCAAAAATGCTTACAGTATGTAGTGTATAAAACGTTTAGTTGTGTTTCTTAACACTGAAAGTATGTGCGTTAGATTGTGAAACATAGTATACGATAACTTATCCCAAAATATACTAATCATTCTAATTAAAATAGTCTATAACCGTGAAAGCTTTAAAATCATTATTTTTGTTCCTTTTGTGAGTCAAATTGACGCATTTCAGTAAAACTGGTTTTATCTAGTTAGTAAACAGTATTTTTCTACCCAATGTAGTTTCACTGGATATTTTAATTTTGATATAACTACCCCTCTTACTGTCTTTCAAACTTTTTCATTCTCCTCATTTCCTTTTAGTCTCATTTCATCTATCAGATCTCGTTTTAAAGTTAAACCCCAAATAAATTAAAACAGCTCTTACATCCTTGATAATTCGGTGTTTACGAAGAATTTATCTCATAAATAATGCACAGTTTTATTGAAAACTTATTGTGGCAGCAGCCGGTGTCTGCTATTTGCCTATCTTCATTATATCTGCTATTATATGTCTGTCCTTTGTACTGTAGGGAGGTAATAAAAAGAGAAAAGGTTCCAGACAACCCTTTTCGATGGACCTCGAGGTCAATAAAATATTGTAATTCAATAAAAAATATTTTTTACAAAAGCAACTATGAAACAAAAGACAAGAGACGAAGAAGGTTGACTCATCCTTTCAGTCTGCATTCCTGGACATCCTTTCCGCCCCTCAGGTCAAAATAGATAGATAATCAGTGATTCGCATAGAAATCGACTGTCGTATCATAATTAGAATATGCAACTTGAGTATATATTTATATGTACAATTAAGATTACGGTGTAACTGTAGTACTGTATCTATCCAATGTATATAAAGAGTAAAAGTTATTCGTTTCGGTTAACAAAGGTACACAACCAACACTCCCAAATCTTTAAAGTCTTAAGTATTGAGTCATCTCATACTATTTCATCACGATTATATATTAATACCAAAAGTATAAATGAATATAAAACCTGATCAAAGACTATCAACATACATTTGATTAATTAAACATTCCCAAATGGTCACCACTACTTTACTACTTCCCACTACCCATCTCCTCCGTTTCTCTCTTCTGAGTTGTCATTCAAATTTATGTATCGTACTCCACCACTGTTCATGTAAAAGTTTGACTTAGTTTAGCCTGTTCCATGCTGTGAAAACATATCAACTAGATAATTCTCCTTATTTTTATTTATTTATTTTTTAGGCTCCGACTTTTTTTCAATTATATTAATAGAAATCGTGTGACATCAAATTCCGAGTTGTTTCATTGCCAAAACAATGAAGCGTGACTGCAATAAAAAGGGGAAAAAAAAAATTCCAAACGCCAATGATAAACTGAAAATATTTTCCCTCCGCATTATACAAATCAATATAATTATGACTCTTTCGTTTTCCTTTATTTAATACGGAATCTGAATATTATAAAACTTTTCTTTTCATTTCACTCTCTCCGTGCGGCTTTTCTTAAACTTTCTCCTTTTCAATCTCTTAATAAAGAGTTTAATAACATAAAGGGATCTTTATAGAGTGATTTTCTTTATAACGCAAACTTGAATTCAGTTTTTAAATTCTCCGTATCACCTTTCCGAGAGAAACGTCTACCGATTTACTTTCCCAAGTTATTAAAAAGTTCTTGTAATAAATACAACGTAACAATTATTTAACGTAAAACGAGCGAACTACAATTTAAATTTTCTTTTTCAGTATCAATAAATATAGGGTGAGCTATCTTAGGCTGACAGATGAAAAATGCTTGTAACTTTTGTAATTATAAATTTCCATAATGAAAGTGTAGTTTCCAACAATTTTAAATCGACGTGTGGGAAAGGAAACCGTTCGACTGACCTCGATTTGGAAAAAGCTTTTGAGTTACCGTATATACAACAACTTCCCCCTCCCTCAAATTCGTTATTTCTTCTTAGATGTTGGGAACTGTTTCTGGCTTGTTATAATATGAACTTGGCTCTTATAGTAGCCTCATAGAAAAAAATCAGGCGCCCACAAATCTGAAGAAAACGGAAGCCAAGCGAAAATAATTGGTCACCAGAAAGTCGTTAAAGTACCACCGTCATCGCCCCTGCGGTGTGTATTGTGGCTTCCTCCTTCTATAACCATATTTTAAGGTTATTCTGAACTGTTGGAAGTAAAACTTTCTCTGTTGTGGTCACTAAACCGGTTCAGCGATGGGTTAAGGATGTTCTTTGTCATGTTCTAAAACATAATTACGGTTGAGTTAAACGTTCTAATATACTAAAACTCATTACTTTAAACATTTTACTGAAGTATGTGTATAATTTATACAACAATTTATAAAACAGTTTATAATTTGTAAACCTTCCACGTGGGTCACGCGGCGGCTTTAGACTTTGAATTATCGAAGGTTAACAAAGGAATTCTCGCCAGAACCACACTATCGCGAACTATTTTAACTTTTTTGGATATCTTACTTGTATACTTTTGACAGATGATTGGATACTATAATAGACGTGACAATTATAAAAAGCACAAACACTTATATAAAGTGGTGGTGGTTTTAATCCCGTTTTCACCCTTTTTTAGGTATAACACGATGCGGAAGGAGGATTCGAACACAAGACCATCGCGTCCAAGTCAGGAGCTTTAACCACTACACTCCTCTCACTAAAAAAATGTGGAAGGCTTCACGATTTTGCGTGTCATCCTTACGCAGGGGCCATACTAATCTTCTCTGTATCGCTCCAATTTTAGTACATGTACCGGCGAAGAGAGTACATAAACTAACATAACATAAATCATGACTCTCCTGCGGTGAGGATCACTGCAGTTTTCAACACCCAAAAAACGTAGCCACTCCTAACAATAATTCCAACACAATTCTTTGTCTCATGTACACGAACATTATCAAAGAAAAAGAAACACAGGAATGACAAATTTTATTCCTCGCATAACTTATCTCAACTTCCTTCCACCACACAAAGCCCTGTCCCAAATCCAATTTCTCCGCGACTACAATCTAGCAACGACAAACAAACAAACAAACAAAATTAATTTCGTCGGAATATCATATTTGATAAAGAAACTGTGGGAAAGAGCAAGTAACCGGGTAATATTATTGGTGGGTGTCAGACAAAATGAATTGTTACTCGGCTTTTGTTTCATTTACATAACATTAAATGGATTCTAAAGTTTAACCAATAAAAGCTTCCACGTTCAGGAGGTATTTACTAATTTTATGGCAAGGTAAAAGCTTCCAGTTATTAAAAAATTACCTTTTCCTTCTTCCTTTCTTTCTTCTTTTATTAATAACCGCGGCTCTCTTTTTTTCCTCCGCTAATTTTCATCATCATCACTATCATTCTTATTTATTTAAAACGGAAATAAATAAAAAGCGTTTTCAAGTTACTCGTGAGGAAATTCACGCTTTTTAGAAAGAGAAGCCAAAAGATTAAAATTGTTTGATATTCAAATGCCGAATGCTTTTCATCGGTAATTCGATTTTTTTTCTTCTTCCGCTATTCTTCCTCCAAAGCTGAATTCGAAATACTGGTTTAGAATTTCCCGTTTTGAATAACTTTTAAGCCGGAATTTGAATTTTTAAGAGAATCCCCATTGGGACCTTCAATTATTGTTCTCAAGTGATTTTTATTCCTTGAGAAAATTTTTTTATTCTTCTTCTTCTTCTGGGCGGAGGAAGAAAGAAAGAAAAAATTATTCTAAGTGTTTTCGTACGAATGGAGTTTTGTTGATGGAGTCATTGATGGAGAGAGAGAGAGAGACAACAATTTGAAGGAAGAAAGGTTTTTATATAAGAAAGAACTACCGGAGTCATGAAAAAATTTTCTAGATAATAAATTAAGAAAGAAAAATTTGAAAAGGTTGAATATACTGTATAACTGCTGTTTTACTATTTGCGAAATGTGTGGGAGTAGTAGTGTAAGCTAGTACCAAATGATCGTGAGTTCGAATCCTGTTATACCCAAAAAAAGGTGAAAAAGGATTAAAACCGCCACCACTATTTACGAAATAGTTTAGATATAAATATTAATCAAGACTGTGCATTAATTATGAAATCAATTCTGCATCGAAAATTTATGGAATTAATTTTTCATAAAATTGTAACATAACTTATAAAATATTTTTCTCCAGAAAGAGTTTATAAAGCCTCTGGAACATTAGTTTAGTTTTTAGTTTTAGTCCCGCTTTTCTCTCTTTGGTATAACAGGATAAGAGAATTTGAACTCATGATTATAACTTCCATAGTCGAGTACTTTAACCCATACACCTAGGTCTCTGGAAAATTGTGCAACCCATAGACCCGGATAATTGTGCGTTACTTATACAATAACTTTTGTCCCAAAATTAATATAAAAATTTAATAATTTACACTACTACATGAAGCCATGTCTATATTATAAAAAAATGTGAGAGATCAGTGGTGTAGTAGTCAAAGTGTTTGACTAAAGAGGTTATGGTCGTGAATTCGAATCCTTCCCCAACTCCTATTATACAAAAGAGTGAAGAACGGAATTAAAATTCAAACTCATACTATACTGTGATGTAAATGTATGGTTATTTATAATACTACTTCCGTCAAAAATTAATTAATACAGTAGACTATAGATTTTGGTTATCAATTGAGTAATTTAGAACAAAGGTAATGTTAGTATAATTAAATTTGTATAAATAAAGTTACATTTATGGTATTCTGTTTATGTATTCTTATAATTTTAGTAAATTTAATGTAATTTATGTCGCATATAGCGTTGTATATAGTATAGCGTTCAGGTTTTAATACGTATAAGAATAGATTCTACCTTGATTACTAACTGTAAGCTAGTAACTGTGGGGAAAATCTAACAGTATGAGTATAAAAGGGTTCAGGAAGCCGCGTTTTAATTTGTTTTTCATTCTTTAGTATAAAAAAAATGTAGGAGTAGTTCAAATTCATACAATCACTTCGCCAGTTAGGCGTTTAATATAATGTGCAGTACTTATGAAAAAGTTCGTGCGAATAAGCCTCAATTTATAGAAATTTTTCTTCAAATTCTCCACACTTACATTCTATTCCAACATGAAAACATTGTTTTTGCTAAAAGTTAGTCGCTTATACTAACTAATCAAACTGAAAATATTATTTGCAAAGTTTCAGATTATTTATTTATTTGTTATCAAGCGTCTCAGTGTTATTAGTAGTCACCTATTTTCAAAATACAAAATTGGTTCTAAAACTCACCCAAATAGAGCGTTTTCTCTCAGACGTCAGCCGATTCAACTGAAACGAAACGAAAAATACAAAATTGAAAGTTTCAATAAGTTATTAAGCCCGTCAATTAATTAATAAAATTAGAAATTGCTAAACTAATTTACGATATCATTTCAAAGATATTAAAGAAGGAATTGGAGCTTTTAATGAATTTGAGGAGAGGGCGGTGGGAAAAACGGAAAGAATTCATTTACAGTAGGCGTGGAGGATGGCTTGAAAAGGTCAGCGGTCACTTAAGGTAAAGTAAAGGAAAAGTTTGCTTAAAGTCAGCTTAAATTCCTGCCATCGAATGTCCTGATTCGTAAATATGACTGACGGAAAGGCGCAGTTCTTTGAGGAAAAAAATTATTTAAGAGAGAGTGACAGTGGGAAAATTCCATCGAGTGATTTAAAGTCAGTTTATTGATCCGGAGGAGTTCTTTGTGAAGGTTCAAGCCGCGTCTATTAGATTTTCAATGGGGCATTGTGGCGCCGTTTTCCGAAAGCCCAAACATTTCCCAAATCCATTGAATGACATAAATTTATTCACCCCGCCTTCACCCGGCCGTTCTCATTGTTTGAAGAAGTCGAAACAAATGATTAACCTCGATCGAATCCACGGAAAACACACAATATCTCTTGGTTATAGATAAATAACATCAGATAAATTAATTCACTTCCTTTCCGTAGCCTTGAGCGTAATCGGTAATAAATCAACAACAAAATCACTAACAGTTATGCCTCCGGGCCCTGCGAAAGATGAGAGCCACGAAGACGGCGGAAACGGCTTAAAAAAATATCGAATTCATAAATATTCTAAACATGTCACCTATAAACGTACTAAAATAAAGCTCATAAAACAAAACCTGATAGTATATAATAATAAAATGAATTATTTGTATATATTTATAATTTATAAGACCAGGATTTATTCTAAACGAATTTCCATTTCCCCATCATCGTCATCCCAATCATGCACATACTCTTTACAGTTAGTAATCAAACTCAGATCGATTCCTATACCTACTAAATATATAGCGCTATATTTGTATCACATTACACTTACAATCAGCAGATTCATATATACATACTAGGTAAGTGTGGAGGTAGAGTCTTGATTTGTCTGATCTTTTTTGTATTATTTGTGTGCTATTGATTTTTTCATTTGTATATTATGGTTGATTGGTCCAAAAAGGGCATATCAAATTCAGTATATTATTTATACCACACACTATGTAGCGTAAAATTATAAAAATGAAAACAATACATAACACGAGTGTGTTTATGTAGTTTTATTTATTTATATAATATATACAGATTAAATTATACTACCTTCATTCTAATTATTGAACCCGTTTTAACTTATACCAGTTTTAATATCCAGTGTCTTTTTCTAGCCTCAGAGGAGGAAGAAGAGTCTAAAAGGTTACTAGTTTTTAGTATATAGTTTAAATTCTCTTCTAGGAAAAACTAACTGACATAAAAATAAATAGTCCATTGTATAAATTAATTTGGGATGAAGATATAATAATAACAGAAACAAACATATATTTACATCACATTGTAACGTACCCAATCTTTCATGTTTTTGTATATTAATAAATGTATACAAATGTATAACATGTAATAAAATACTAAGTCCGTTCCAAATCGGTTGTGGTAGAGGTCAGCAAAGTGCAGCTCCGGAACCACATTCAACTCTTTTACTCCTTGACTGTGGCTCTTCCATAAAATGTTTAGTGCAAGCCTGAGTATAGAGTATTAAATAAATATTATCTTGGTATAAGTATGATACCAAGTTTTATTTAATGTATATCCACGAAATTTAAGGACACAGTCATTAAGGCTTTAGGCTCTAAAGCAACACATATGAGACTTAATTATTCTTGGAAGTGTGCAGTATTTATGAAATCAGTTCCACTTTTATAATGCCTTATTATAAGTGGCGTTCGCCATTCCTAATTCCGGAATGGGTACAGTGAAATGAAGCAGCCGACAACCGAAGCTAAATTCATTCAGTCCTGGAGCTCCGCAATCAGGATCTTGCATTTTCCTTTTCAATTCTAAATTATATATTTATAACACTTTATACATCAATATACATATATACGTTCGAAAGTGTTGTCCATCATTTGTTCATCTAAACGACACAACCTGGTTCCGACAATGGAAACTAAAAATGTATATTACTTATGAAAATTTTTTGTTACAGATTGTGTGTGATGCTTACTAGGGTGTATAATTCATTTCAAAAGTAATGCACACTTTGATGCAGAATTCATTATAAAAACAATGTCCACTTTAGTACAGGACTCATTTCATAACTATATTAATCCAAGACATACAGTATTTTAGTAAAGGCAAGCTTGAGAGAGTACTTTTAGCTCTAATTCTAAAAATGTCTCAGCAGAGCTTGTCTCTACAAAGAAAATTTTAAAAATGGCTCTTTGAACAAATTTAAAATTTGTTTGATTTAGATTTGTCCCTTTGATGTCCACTCGGTTGTTGCATTTATATAAATTGACTTAATAAATTGAAATATAAACACAAAAATAAATTTTTAATTTAAATTTGATCTGATGAACATTTTACGGCACGTGGTAACGAATCATTAACAATAACTCTGATGGCTATGAAAAGATCCTTGGAAAAGCCTTAATTTGATAAAGGAAATCAAGAGAAACATTTAAGTTCTAAAATTTTTTTATATTTTCGTCGGGAAATTTTCCTTTTTTTTATTGTTGTTTCTAGTGCCCCCGCACCGAGAAATCCACTTAAAACTAATTTTTTCTCTTTCAAGCACAACAATAAAGAAGAAAAATACAAATGAATCGCACTCAACCGTTAAGTTTTATTAAGAGTTGTAAAGAAGAAATAAAACAAGACTGTACAAAGCGACTAGGGCTTTAGTAATGAGTTTAGCTTTGAGAGAGGAGGCTTATGTTAGACCATTCGAATGCGGGAAAAAGAAAAACGTTTGGAAGACAATATCTAGTCCGATGTCGGCTGGAAAAAGGAATACATGACAGTTCGAAAGAGGATGGCTCAGTAACACTTTAACTCTTAAAAATAAATGTATTTTAAAGAAGGAAATCGACTTTCGAGAACGTTTCAATCTGTTTTCCGCCATTTTTCTTTAGAAAAACATTCTACTAAAAGAAAGCTTTCATTTCCTTAACTCAATTCCGTCGTTTCTTTTACTCTTTCCATATTATGTTGGTTATATTTTCTTTGGGTAACTTGGAATGTATCCGCCATTTTATTAGCGAACCTTAAATCACGCCTGATCGAACGAACTTTCGAGAAGGTCAGTCGAGTTAAACCTATGAACTTCAAGGCCCGTTTTCGTTACTTTTTCACGCCTAATAGACGTCAGAAGTTTTGTTTACCACTCTAGTACAGCTATAATATAATTTTCTATGTTTCTCAAAAGACAGTGAAAATTGAATTTCAAAATCTGTCGCCTTTCGGTCACGTTGAACATAAAAGTAGTGAGTATTGTGGGTAGTCCTGTCAACCTATCCCAAAACCACATCTTCCCCTCACGCTTGGAAAGCCAGACGGCGACTGGTAAGTTTTCTTTCTTTTTATTTTCTTAATATAGGCTTATATACTCTTATAGAATATATGATAACCCCTTCGTCCCAAATCAGCTGTTGGATTTCGTTCAAAGTGGTTTACAAATTCAATTGTTTGCTTTTTCGAATCCTTTTCGACAAATTTATCTGCTAGCTTTGTGGAAAAAGGTTAAATTATATACATATTTATACTTAATTCTGTTATTGTATTATTATATCTACTTAGGTTCTGTACTAGTCGACTATGATAGCCTTTCAACAAACAGTAATGAAAAAGTACACGAATACAACATTTTTCATCTCTTAAATTTCACAATATCACAATAATATCATTTGATATTAAAAATTATAATTTATATTTAAACAAACAATTTGGTAGATGAGACATAAGACCACAAGGGTTTAACTCTCCATCCCTTGACAGAAAACGAAACATCTAAATTTGGGTTGATTTTGAGATGCAATCCAAAAAAAAAATGGCGAAGTCCCTTGCTAAGCAATCTTTCAGTTATACCAAAGTAAAATATAACTTTTCCCCATAGACCGTCACGACTAGAACTTCTAAATATTCTTCTCTTAAAATTCACCAAAATTATTTAGTGCACTACAATGGAGGAAGAGGAAAACCTAAATTTGCAAACTGAATCCGTTTTCAGCTGTTTATTTGTCTTATCCAACTCAGATCAAAGTTGCATGCTAAAATTTCAGTCAGAAAATAATTGTCATCTTGTCTTGAGATTTCCTTCTCTATTCTACATCGAGTTTTCAAGTCCTTACAAAGAGGAAAATTGTCATCATCATATCCGACACTGGAGTTTTAAGTGGGACGAAAAGAAAAGTCAGAATTTTCCTTGTTGTTCTTCATTAGAAAAAAAAATTTTTCCTCAAGGCCCCATTATCTCCCAAAAATCTTGTTTTTATATTGAAATATTAGGTGGACTAGAAAATAATATCAGAACTGTTCGTAATACTTAAAATATAGGTTACGGTAAAAGTGATAAATGGGGTGAACATGTATAAATTCAGGAAATTATTTATAATCACCAACTAAGCTTGGTTAATGTGATAAATTATTAGGTTGAAAACTATAAACGAAACGGCGTTTCTTGTGCATGTTTCGTAGTTTCCAACCTAATAATAAATATTTTTTACATTTACCGGTTAGTATACAAAATATTCAACTCTTATACTCCTAAAACATTGGTTAAATTCTTCGTTATAAGTCGGAATATTGGACATAAACCAACCTTAGTTGGTAATTATGAACAATCGCCGGGATTAAATATTCATTTTCGAGCAATTCATCACTATTAGGTAACATATATTTATCAAATTTACCGTTAAGACTGAAATATAACTTTTGGAAAATAATATCAGCTCTGTGTGTTATACTTAATATATATTAAGCACGATAAATATGATAAATCGAATGAATACAGTATAGGCCTTATACAAATCCCTGTGATTATTCATAATAACCAACTACGCTTGATAAATAATTGAATATTTTTCACATTTACCGGCTCGTTTGTATAATATCAAACTCTTAATCTGTGAAAACTTTTATTAAATTTTCTATCTCAAGCTGAAGATTTTATAAACTAGCCAGTAAATGTGATTATTCAAAAATTTGTCACCTTTGCTAAGCTTAGTTGATGTTTATAGATAATCAGCAGGGATTATGTATATATTCATTGGATTTATCAGTTTTACCGGGGTTTATTGGGAGGTATGTGGTGTAGTGGTTAAGTGCCAGGCTAAGGAGTTATAGTCACGAGTTCATATCCTCTTCCCGTATCCTGTTATACCCAAAAAGGGTGAAAAACGCAACGATAAGATATACGATATTATTTTCGGTACACATAATATTATAAACTGTTAGTGTTTTCGAATTTTTCGTCTTCCTGTGCCTAAATAGATACCTCAGAGCAGGGATGGCGAACCATTTTTGATGTCCGTGCCACAAACTCATAAAAATTCTGTTTTCAAATAGGTGACGTGCCACAAATAATTTTTAATAAATTTCTATCAAAAAAGAACTTATTAAAAAATAATAATTTTGTTTTGTGCGTGCCATCAAAATTTTCAAACGTGCCACTTGTGGCACGCGTGCCATAGACTCGACACCCTGCCTTAGAGCATTAACCTTTGGTGTGGCAAGACTGCGCTTCTCTTCGACGGCTATACCTTTAGTAATTTGTCATATTTATCAAGCTTAGCTGGTGATTATGAATAATCGCCGGGAATTATATATATTCGTACGATTATCACATATATATACGACATTACTTTTAGGTTGATATAATATATATATATACGTCTTTCCTTGTAGTTAGTTTTAAAGTTCTTAATCAAGTATTCTCTCCGCGTTCTTAACGCTGAGGTATAATTTGAGTTGAGATGGGTTTGAGGACTAAAAAATTTTTTTTCGAGTCAAATTTTGATGTTTGAATTTCACGGTAGGCTTGTTTACCATACCTGAAGGCTGTTTTGTTTGCTGAGATTTTAGTTTTTATCATTAGCTGTGTGGGATCCGGGATCCCACACAGCTAATGATAAAAACTAAAATCTCAGCAAACAAAACAGCCTTCAGGTATGGTAAACAAGCCTACCGTGAAATTCAAACAGGAACAAATTTCCCCTCGGAAAAATTTCTATTTTTAGTAAGTTGAGGTAGAAAATTGTGGTTTCCCAGAATTAATTTCCCAACTCTACAGCGTTGTATTCGGCAACGATTTTTTCCCTCCTTCTCTCTCTCAAAATTTAAAAACCCAAATCGAAACTTGTAAATCAGGAACAAAAAGGGAGGAAGAAAGAAACGAAAGGGTTCTAAACCCAGTCCGTTCCTGAAATAAAATCCCGAATGCAGTTCCCTTCGACGGGAATAACAATATTGTGAGGGAAAGATATGGTTTTCGTTTTACATTAAAATTTAAATTAGATTGGTTAATCAAAACGCGTTGCTTATGAATTTGCTTGTTTTTGCCCGAAAATTTCAAGGATGTAAAAGCGAACAATTTATTTTCGTGTTCTCAACCCCCACACCCACCCCCACCAACCGCCGCCTCTACTTTCTCCTCGCCATCAACCCGATTCGAAACAAACAGAAAAGAAAAAAATTTTTTTTTTGTTTCAAAGTGAAATAACTGGGATTTAGGTCAAAGACAAAATACTGTGAGCTCGTTTTCCTTTTTTTTAACAGTTTTCCAATAAGGGAAAAAGAAAGAGAACCGCGTTGTGTATATAATTGTCGTTTTCTTTTTCCAATTTAAACTAAAATTTAGAAAAACAACTGTCGTCCTAAAACAGTGGTCGGCAAACTCTTCATCGAAGCCTAGGGTACACCAAAATTAACACAACACTTGAAATTGCTCCATTTTCACACTAAATTGTTGGTAACAAAGACAAAAAGACCCATCTGACAGCTGATACTATAGATTTAGTATAAATGGAGCGCTATATGATAACACAATATATTTTCATTATTGACAAATATTTCAAAACTAAACTTTCAACTTCAAATAAACTTTAGCGGCGGCTACTTTTGACACAAGAATGCGAATGCGACCCTAAGCAGTTCCTTTATGATCCTCTGTTAAAACAACCTAACCTAAAGACTAAACCTAACCTAACCTAAACTTAGTTTTGTGTTTAATTCAAAAACCTTTTGCACATTTTTATGAACCCTAAACCCCTTTTTCAGGGTTGCCAAATGTTATTTGGCCGCTCAAATCACATTCTTGGAGGAGTACTATTACCTCATCCAGAAATTTCGTTCACGTCTGCAGTTGTAGGTATCGGCGAGGAAAGATTGCCTATTTATTTTTCATAAATAATGCACATCGATTTATTTATATTTTAGTAATAATAATATGAAAGAGCAGACGAGTAGGCCGCTCCAAATTAAAGTGGGAGTCCTGGGAGACGTTCGATGGCTTTGAATCCAAAACAGCAGATGTGCGTTGGACAGGGTGGAGTGGAGAACACTCTTGCGGAAGGCCAAGGCCCAACAGGGCTGTGAAACTAATGATTAATAATAATAATATGAAGGTATTAAACACGTAAACTAAGAAATCATTTCCCAAATATTGCACATTCTCATGAGCGATTTATTTCACAAATAAATTTCTAGAGTAGGGGCAGAATTTCTTCTTAGAATTCCTACAGCTGACAACGTAGGCGAAACGTCTAGACAAGGTGAGAGGAAATTCACGGGAAAACTTCGCCTTGAGGGATGGATTAGCAGAAAAAAGTTCGGTAGAAAGAAGTCCTACAGTTAAGAAAGTAGTTGTTCAGTGAACAAAATTAAATTGAAAGGAAATTTGACAGAACAAATTGTGGCGTTCTCCACATTCCTAATTCCGGAATGGGTACAGTGAAATGAAGCAGCCGACAACCGAAGCTAAATTCATTCAGTCCCGAAGCTCCATACCATCAGGATCCTTGCACTTTTCGTTTTGATTCTAAATTATAGTTATAATAACATTTTATATATCAATATACATATACGTTCGGAATTAGTGTTGTCCATCATTCGTTCACCTACAACGACACAAATAAATCAAATTTCTACAAAAATTTAAATCAAAAGAAAATATTTTGCTCACTAACCCATCATACAGTGTACTACAACCTTCTCTCGCTAAAAACCAGAAAACCTTTTCCGCGACTTATTTTTCAAAACGATACTTGATAACAGACATTAACATCAAAAGATACGGGAGATGAAAAAATAATCTTATTAAATAAAATCCTCGACACTAACAGCTTCATTACCAAACGATAAAAACATTTTAATTTACATCACTTTAACACTAAAACAACCATAAAATTATTAAAGAGGAAAAATGAAATAAATAAAAAAAAAATTCTACATGAAAGGAAAGTGTAAAACAAAACGATCAGAGAGAAAAAAATTGGCTGAGATTCAATATTTTTAAGAAAGCGAACCGACCCTTTCATAATATTAACACTCACAATTAATTTTATTAAAAAATTAATTCCTTGTTCCATCAAGAAGAGGAAATGAAATTCGAAATTCTGAATCTTTCAGCTACATCTACTGTAGGATGGTTTCTTCTTCCATGATTGTAAAGCGGTTTTAGTGTTAGTAGCGAAAGGACGGGATCAAATTAAATTCTTGTCAGCAAAAGTTTCTTTTATTATATACATTCTGAGAGATGTTTGGGGTTGGACAAAATAATTGAAACACCATGTGATGGTACAGTTGTGTGATATGTGCACTTAGGTTCCATCTAAATGCTGACATGTCAGAACTTGTATGCTGTAGACGTGATTTTCGACGACTGTTATAACACACAAGTGGTAAAATGTGTAACGTCTGTGAAAGAAGACGAATCGTTGGCGAAAGTGAACGTATAAACAAGATAATGGCAGCACAAACGAAACAAAACATCATCGGCGAAGAGGACAAAGGTCAAAGTTAACCAACATTAAAAAGAAATGTGGCCAAACAATACAAAACTACCGCGGCAAAAGTGGCAGCAGAATTCAACATTCACCTGAATAGTACAGTACGGCGAGAGCTCCACATTCATAAACAAATATGAGGTATACGTCAGGTGTTTCCATTATTTTGTACAAACCCTGTATGTTTACTGTATGTCGTATCACTTGAATGTAATATTGTTTTATACTTATTAGTAAGACTTAGTATAAAATCTTGCAATACTTATTTTCCTGGTATAAATAGTATGTGTGTTGGGAAAGTTTGGCTAAAATCGGCTCATACATTCTATAGTTATTCACAAGGACAAACAGCACAGCAACAAACAAACAGCAATCCTTTTATACATATATTATGGAATTAATGAGATGTATTTTAAGAACGCTAGTTTACCAGGATAAAGTTTTCAAGGTCTTACCACTGAATGAATTTGGAGAAAATTGGGAAACCACCCTCCTGTTGTACTCTCTCTCTGGTTTCCCTTTTTTATTTTTTTATTTCCCTAATGAATTTTGCATTAAGGCTGTTTCGGTCTCCGGAATCAGCTTAGAATTAATCACGGTTTCATTTATTTCCAATTTCAGAATATCGTTCAAACATTCATTGCTGTTGTTTCCATTTGAGGAGACGGATATTTATTAAAACACGTGAAACGAAAAATGAACGATTTCCCTTTTTATCTGATTCCGCCAATTTATGCGGTTACGTCTAAATTTCGTTTTTCTCGCTTATGCGAGACAATTTCATTTTTATTTATTTATTTTTTATACTCCCTGAGACAGACACGAAACAAACAGAAATTTCATTTCGAACGACTGAAAACGTTCTCGGTTTGAAAGATAGAATTGTCGGATCGCATTCTTTTTCGTTCTTCTTAAAAGATGATCGATAGATAAAAAGAAAAATTTTGAAACCATGACATGAATACGAGTATGGCATTAGAAGGAGACGCCATGTTCTCGCTCGAATATTTCGAAAAGAACAGACGGAGAGATAGCACAACAGCGAGTCTGTGCGTTTGAAAATTACCAATTTCGTTAAAAGTTTTTCGCTTTATGAATTCAGAAATAATCTTCTTCCGCGAGCTTTTGACAAATTCAGAGTAATTGCATTAGAATAAGCGCACACTTATCAGACTTCACATCATGCCTCCTCTCGCTCATCTTTCTTGTTTTTCTTTTCCAGACCTGTTTTCCCTAAACTTGGGACTTGTTTGTACACAATCGTTAGAGCAAACAAATCTGTTTTTGTTAAAACGGAAGATGAATCTGGTATATTTTGCTGTTGGCGTTTTCTTCTTTATTTGGCTGTTGGTTGTTCGGGTTCATTATTGTCTTTCACGTGTTAGTATAAACGTCATGGGCCTAATCAAAGTGTTTTCATTAACTTTATTACTGTTTCTTTAGTTATAATTGTATTTTAACACCTCACTACAGCAATATCTGATGGCTGCTATAATTATTTCCACACAAATCAAAATAATGAAGTTCATTCAAATTTTCTGAAGCTAGCTGTTTATTTTTTTTAAAAATAGAATCTGGTATATTTTGCTGTTGGCGTTCTTTATTTATCTGTAGGTTCATTATTGTCTTTCACGTGTTAGTATAAACGTCATCAGAACTTCAGTGTTTTAATTAACTTTTTTACTGTTTCTTTAGTTATAATTGTATTTTAACACCTCACTACAGCAATATCTGATGGCTGCTATAATTATTTTCACACAAATCAAAATAATGAAGTTCATTCAAATTTTCTGAAGCTAGCTGTTTTATTTTATAATGGAACTGTTAAAATATTTTTAGGATATGAGAGACAAACAAATCATAACTGATGGGAGACCTGTTTGAAATCTAGAAAAGGGGCTACATGAAAAATACATTATCTACACGAAGAATTATATTATAAAAGTATATTTATTATAACGGAATCAAAATAAGTATTAAAAAAACAGAAAACAAATCAACATGAATTGTGAATACTACAGCAGCAATATGATTCCGGTGGCGGAAGACAGCCTTCCTGGAGGTTAAAAGTTTATATTATCGTTAGACTCTATTACGTAATACCTTTCACGCTCCGAGAAACACAGACGAACAATATTTGCTGACCCAGCGGAATAACAAAATCTTAACCTAGACAAATAGCAAATAAAACCAGAGGTATACGACAGCAATAAAGATTTCAAGTTCGGATGAATGTTTTACTTTCCCACCATTTTTTTGGTATGAAGTGGAGTTTGATTTCTTACTTAAAAACCGTTTTGAAAATTAAATAATTCAATGGTTGGTCCTAAGCTTCCGCCTAACACATGTGACTCATTCAACTTTTTCATTTTTCAAAGAGCTTCACCGCAAGTGCAAAGAGTTCGATAACCATTAAGTATGCATCTCATCCCTCGTTAAAACGCTATTAACGTGTCACTTTCGAAACGTGGCTCGAAAGAAAGAAGAAGCGGCCGACGAGGCTTCGTATACAGTACAAAAAAATGGTAGAAACGAAGGGACGACCAGACAGAAAAAAATAATTTTCATTCTTCCCATGTTTCCTTTCCAGCCATCAGTTAATCCAAACCCGCCGAACGAAGCCTTTTAAATTAAGAGATTACAATAATGGTTTTATTTATTTATATTTTCGAATTAGTTGTGTGGATAATTATCTAACACATTGCAAATACTAAAATTTAGTCTCAGTAAAGATTTAAGAATGTTACAAATGGATGAGGTTGATAGGGTTCAGAAAGACGATTAGTGTGATGAGGAAAATAGCACAGCAAAGTAAAGATGAGTTTTAAGACTTCTAGGGCTGTTGTTGGTAGTATTAGTATATACATTTTGGCTTTTAGGCCCCTTCAAATTTTCCAAAAATAAAAATTTTTTTTCTAACCTTTTCAGACGTTTTGGCTTCTTCCAAGCCGTCAAGATGCCTTTAGAAATGTTTTTTCAAAATTTTGACCGGGCCTAACAGCCAAAAGTTACTACCACACTACCACGTAAAGGAAACATTTAAACTGTGGATCTGCCCCGATTACTGACCATTTCTACCTGCATCCTGAACTTGAGTAACCTGTCTAAAACATAATTTGCATCCTCATAACTCCCTTTCGTTTTATCAGCAAAAGCTGTACGTTGGCGAAACGTTTGATTTCCGTTTTCAGTATGTTCGTTGTAAATTATACTTAATATCATAGTTTCGGATATAGTGATGTTCTATAAACGTTCTGAAATTGACGCAGTTCATATTAAACCCCAATAATCATCGTTTGCAACCTTTTTTAATATTTAACTTTTCTAGAATACATAACTGCTGTTGCAATATGTATAAAAAAGACACTCACGTGAAATATTTAAGACTTATACAGTATTATTCCCTCAACTGTAATTAATATTCACGCAAAAGTTTCATTAAAACCAATTCAACCATCCCAGAGTAATTACAGCACATACATACAAACATTCCTTAAATAATAT